>JARHVA010003404.1:0-580000 GCA_037957365.1 Torreya grandis | reverse complement strand
GGAACACTTGGGGAAGAAGGGGAAATAAAGGGGCCCTCAAAAAAGAGAGGAAGAAAAAACTAGATTTGATCACAATAATGTGCCCTAGTGGATTTGATCATGGATAGAAGAATTTTCCTTATTAGGGCAAATTTGATCATTGATTGGGCTCAATGGTTTACTCTAGTAGGGCATATTTTCACTTTGAAAAATGATGATTAGGTATTTAGATAAATTGGTTTGGGGTAGTACACAAAGAGAGATACTACTTCAACATTATTGATTAGACTTCCAAAAAATTGATTTTTTATATAACACTAAATAGGATGCATCATGATATAAAACACCATGATGACTAGGCTACAATGTGCATAAGGATTGACCCCCTATTCCAATAGATAATTGAAAATAATGCACTAGTGATAAAAACCATGATTATAATGATAACAAAGGACAATATATGGAATCAAGTATAATTACATAATAGGAAGCACCATGATGATGACCTTACCAACATAATGGATTGATTCCAGGTGACAACATAAAATGGAAACAAACAAAAATAATGAAAATAAACAAGCAAACACAAATTTGAAAGAAAAGGAATAGAAAGCATCTAGTTACTCAAATAAATGCACCAAGAATAATCAAATATAATCATGATGAACCATCAAATAAACATACCACAAAATAAGTATTTAGTGAATCATTTGTGTGTGAGTGTAAGGCATTACTCTTGGGTACTTTGTCCCTAAGCTCTAGAGCATAATTGACAAGATAGGATGAAAACCTAGGTGGAAGGGGAGAATAAAATAAAAGGAAGGGGTGGTCAAGCTAAATCTAAATGCCCCATTACAAGTGGACACTGCCTACATAGTCATAAGGAATTCATACCAAAAGTAGTTCTCCCAAGGTCATGGGATAGAATAAAAATGTTGATAAGTAAGAGATTATCATTATATAATAAATAAGAAAGGCAAACATGAAAAATAGTGAGAGAATTTTGAGAGAAATAAATTAGTAACAAGGAATAGTCAATAAAATTAGTCGAGTTGACCCGAGATGCCCCATGTATCTAAGTGCCACCTACATAGTCTATGTGGACCCCAAACCAATGTAGTTCTCTTAGAAATGGGAGTGAACATGATTGGTAAATGAAAAAGTCAAATGGAAATGGCCATGTTTAGATAAGAGGTTCCCACCCAAAAAATGTGATAAACCATGCCATCTAGAGTAGAGGCAAAGACCATTGGTAAACTAGATGATAAAGCAAGCAAAAAAAATTATAGATTAATATCTCTCATGGATATTTTAAATGCTTTTGTCAAACTTTTTGAATTTTAGGCTATTTTTGATATTTTTAAAAGTTTAGGGTTTTTGGCCTCTTAACTCAATGGAGGATTATGAGATATAGAAAAGATTTAACTTTCAGAATGATGAGGTCATGACTTAGGTTTATCTCAAAGTGATAAGAGTGTGGCTTAGGTTACTCACAAAATATTAATATTGTGGCTTAGGTTACTCATAAAATTGTGAGATCATTGAAAAGAGGTGACCGAGATGACCTCAAAAACTAAGTGCTACCTACATAGTCTAAATAGACCTCAAGTCAATGTAGTTCTACCCTAATAGGAATTAATATCAATCAACAATAGGGTTGGAAACATGAATGGCATATGAATGGGATAAATGGCATAGTATTTAATCAAGAGATAAAATATGTAGTTTCTAAGACCATCATTTAGGTGAATCATATGTAAGCCACACTAAGATACCACTTATCTTGGATGTGTTGATGGTGACCAAATCTGAACAATCTACTAGAATCTTCTAAACTATGGATTTTAGAATCATTTATTTCATTGAAAAATCATAATCAAGATCAATAATGGTAATAGTACGAGGGGATAAGATCAAGGTGGATTGATTCAATTAGAAATGGGATGAAAAGAAAGTGGTTTCAGATTATGCCCTCAAGTAGGGGTGTTCATAAACAATTTTTAGGCAAATCAAGTGTAAAAATGCTTGAGGTGCATAATATTCATGGGTTCATCTAGATCTTATCCATTTGGTGTGGCCAATATATATGCTCTAGATCCATATTTTATATGATGATGAATGGCCCCAATTAATTAGGCTCAATTTTACCCTTATTTTCATAGGTAGCTTTGGTATTATTTTTATTTTTCTTGAGGACCGAGTCACCAAGATCAAAGTATATGTGATTGATGTGCTTTTTGTAACTAAATTTCAACTTATTATGATAGGCTTGTAGGGTTTTTAAAGTAACTACTCTCTTTTCATCAAGTAGGTATAATTCTTACAGTTGAAAAAATTTGTATTCCTTGTCATCAACAATGTTTTTAAGTGAGATGCTAAAAGAAGATAAATTGATCTCGATAGGGATAATATCTTCCATACTATAAACAAGGTAGTATGATGTGGATCCTATTGGGTTGGGGGTATTAGTTGGTATACCTAGAGGGAAAGAATTTTTTTTTAAAATGTTAATCATAAACAAAAACATTAATGGTCTTTTTCAAGATTTGGATCAAGGTTTTTTTAGATGCTTTGGATTGACCATTACTATAAAGAAAATAGGTAAAAGAAAAGTGTTGTGTGATATGGTATTTGACATAGAGGGTTTTGATGTATTTATTATTTAATTAACCACCATCATCATAAATTAGATCAAAGGGAATGTCGAAGCAGCAAATGAGATGGTTGAGGATGAATTTAGATATTTGATTTCCTACTATTAAGTGAGTGGAATGGATTCAAACCACTTGGTAGTGTATTCAGTTGTAGTAAGAATATTTGTATGGTCATATAATGAAGACATATTGATTTTATCAATGAGATCGAGTCCCCATGTAGAAAATGGTCATGGCATAGTGAGTAGATGAAGTAATATAGTTGGTATATGAATGATATTGGCATGTTTTTGACAAACCAAACACTTTTTTACATATGCGAACACATTTGGATTTCATAGTGGGCTAGTAATACCATGCATGTAGGAGTTTTTTGTTAAGGACCATGCCACCAATGTGGGCCCCATAAATCCCTTCATGTACTTATGTAATCACTAATTTAGAATCTATTGAAGTTAAATAATGGAGTAAAATTCCATCATATCCTCTATGATAAAGAGTGGAAGTAAGAATTTTATAACAAGAAGTAGAATGGATGAAGCATTTTTATATTTTAGAGAAAGGTTAGAAGTAATAATGTTGTTATGGAAATAGGCATATATGTTAGAGTACCAAGGTGAGCTGGGACTAATAATATTATATACCATTTTAGATTATGAACGTTCATGAGATGGTTGTAAAATATGTTCAATAATAAATTGGTAATCAATAGCATGATCTATAATTTCTATTAGGGAACCAATATTTTCATTGCATTGGTAGTTATGTTACTAGCTTTTGAAATTTGGTCAAATTGAATATGATCAAAGTTTTATGTTAGATTGTCCACCATTTTCTTGTATGGAATGAGTTTGTCATATTTAGTTTGGTACTAATCTATTACATGGTTAATCAATTGATAATCTCCATGAACATGTAAGTGACTGATGTTCCATTGTGCCTCTAGATGCATCCCTATAATAAGTGCTTTGTATTCTAAAATATTATTGGTATGAGTTTGTCATATTTAGTTTGGTACTAATCTATTACATGGTTAATCAATTGATAATCTCCATGAACATGTAAGTGACTGATGTTCCATTGTACCTCTAGATGCATCCCTATAATAAGTGCTTTGTATTCTAAAATATTATTGGTATAAATGAAACCAATATGAAATGCCTTGGGAATGAGATTCCCCTATGATGTAGTGAAGATAATATTGTATTCTAATGAATAATAAGTATAGGAACCCTCAAAATGAAGGGTCCAATGTTGATGCACAAAATAAGTGTCATTAAGAGTCATAATTGACTCATTGGGAAAGTTGAAAACAAGTGGCTTGGTGTTTGATAAGGGTGCTTAAAAAAATTGATCTACAAGTGTCTACCCCTTGATGGATTTTTGATGAACATATTCAATTTCAAAATTTCTCAATATTAAGATCCACTTAGCCATATGACCAGTCAAAATTTGATTTGTAAAGGAGATACTTGAGCGGGTCCACTTTGGCAATGATAATAGTGTTGTTGTTGAGCATATAATGCCATAAATTTTGAGATATAAATGCCATGACTAAACAATATTTCTTAACTAACTTATAGTTGTGTTTATTAGCAACTAATGTGTGTCCCAGATAGTATAGTAATCATTCTTTCCCCTAATTATTGTGTTGTGTCAGGAGTACCCCCAAGGCATAGTCAGTTGCCAAGATATAAATAAGTAATGACTTTCTAGGTGTAGGCAGAACTAAAATAGGTGGATTTTTTAGATATTCATTTAGTTATTCAAAGGCCTATTGACATTCTATATTACATGAGAAGGTGGTGCATTTCCTTAGAATATGAGTGAAGGGATGGCACCTATTTGCTAATTTAGAAATGAATCATCTGATAAACTAGATTTTTTCCTATAGGTTACAAAGTTATTTGAGATTTGAAGGTGGAGGAATTTATGTAATGGCCTTAACCTTGGTTAGATCAAATTCAATTCCTCGATGAGAGATAATGAAACCTATAAATTTGCCTAAAGTGACATTGAAAATGCATTTTTTAGGGTTAAGCCTGATCTTGTATACACAAAGCCTTTAAATATATTTTTTTCAATATATCTAAATGTCTTGATTTGGTTTTAAATTTTTTTTAAATATCATCCACATAATATTTAAAAATGGCATGCATCATGTCATGAAAAATGATAGTCATGGCATGTTGGTATGTGGCACCAATATTCTTGAGGCCAAATGGCATCACTTGATAATAAAACATTCCCCATGGAGTGGTGAACATTATCTTATGTTAATCTTCTGGTGTAATTATAATCTGATTGTATCCTAAGAAACCATGCATGATATATACCATATCATACCCAACCATGGAATATATTTATCAAGTAAAATCATCCTTTAGGCATGAATTATCGATATCTCATAATTTGGTTCATAATTTGATTCATTATGGCTTCTTGTTAACTAGGACTATATTGGATATCTATTCTAAATAATCAATAAGATGAATACACCCCTCCTCCAATAGTTTTTCTAATTATTTATTAACAATAATGGATATGTGAGGGTACATTTTTATCAACTTTTGTTTGATCAGCTTGGCCTCATGGTGTACATTGTACAACAAGGCAATGTAAAACCAAAGAAGGGTTCAAGCCTGGTGTATTTGAATAACACTATGCAAAAATATCAATAAAATTCCAAAGGAGGAAAGTAAGGACTTTACATTCCTCTTTAATGAGGGATGTACCAAGTTTGATCCATTTTTGATCGGCATGTGTTCCGATGTTAACTTGAATGGTATCCTCTACAATAAATGTGGAATCTTCAAAAATAGTCAATATATTGGTATGATGGTCTTCATCATTTTTTGGTTGGGTTGACTGGCTCATCGATTTCACCCAAGTAGGAAGAATCTGAATCCCTAAGATCTAGGCAAGGCCATTTGGTAAGAGCATGTGAACAATATTGATGTAATTGATCAAATGTTTGTTTTTGATCTAAACTAATTCTTAAATGACATGAAGTTTTAGAAATGGAAAAGGCATGGGCTTCATTTGAGAGAGGGTGCACTTCTCCATCCAATGATGCCTAAAAAAGATTTTCACCAGGGGACTTGTCTTTATCTTTAATTTTACCCTAGTCCAAAAGTGCCTTGAAGAGTTTTTCACTTTGGGACCTCAATTTTTGATTTTGTTTTTGTTTTTGTTTTTTATCAAGGAAGTTCACTTGCTCTCCAAAATAGTCATCAAGGTCTAGTGTAATAGCAAATCCCTATTTACGATCACCTAGTGGCACATTATCTATGAGGCCCATAAATTCATAGATTGCCTTGTCATTATGAAAATCATCTAATGGTATGTAATTATCTTTTTGGTCCCAATCTATTAATTGGGGATGATGGAGGAAAAGAGGGTGATAAAATAGCATAACAGAAATGGTATATACAATATTTATGTCAAATATATTGGTAAAAGCCAACTCATCATAGATGTTATAGTAGGAATCTACATCACTATCAGCACTATCTATGTCAGATGATAAATTAGAAACACTCTTGAAATGTATGGGGTCACCCCCAAGTGGTTTGTATCAAATACCTCAAATTCCCTTGTGTTTGGCAACTAATACCAGCTTAATGAGTCATTGTTGTTTTGTACCCATGCCTTTTCCCTTGTAGGTTTGATTATCCATTATCTAGTTTAGAATAGGGCACTCTATATTTTATTAATAGGTGGCAAAATCATCATTGTACATCTATAATTCATCATTAGCCATGATTTCTTATTGCTCTTGGGAAGTGGTCTTGATGAAAAATAATGGTCTTTTTTGACAAGTATTGTCCTTCTTGCACCCTTCCATTTTAGGGGTTTGATTTCTAGGCCTACCATATGCTTTAGGCATCTTAGGCAATTTCGATATATGAAATGCATTACTAATTTTATATTCCTTAAGGCTATTGTCATGAATAGTGAAATGATTAGCTATTTATGTATGTAGGGTATATGAAATAGAATAAAGTGTGTTTAGATTAACACAATTGGATTATGTTAGTTGATTAAATCTTTTCCCTTTTTAGCAATAGGATATATGACAATGAAATAGTTATATCTCTCATATTCTACTTCCAGATGTTTGTAGAATTGATATGGCTGAAGGTCACCAAGAATGATAAGTTTTAACATAGAATAAGGAAATTTGATCCATTGATGAAGGGTAAATGGTACAACATGAAATTCATGAATCCAAGGTTGCATAAGGATAAACTTATATGATAATTATAAATTGATAACATGGCATAGAGTATCAAGGGTTAGAGGCCCAATGATAATAGGTAAGTAAATGATTCCTTGAGATTCTCATTCCTCATTATCATAAGCTTTTATGGTAATGGTATTTGGCTATAGATATGTTGATGTGTAGCCCAAGTGATTTACCATATTAAACATTACAATATTCATCCCCAAACCATTTTCTATGAGGAATCTTTTGTTATTATGTCGGTAAATTATTGCTTCCATATAAAGTAGATTATTTTGTAAAGGACCAAGGGATGGCATGTTCATTTGATCAAAATGTAGTTATTGGTGTTGTTCCCAAAATATGTCACTTTATTTTGTGGATAACATACTGACCATTTTGGTCTTGCAAACCAAAACTCTCTCTTTTCTTTCTCAAAAAATGTTCTGAGTAGTTAAGTTTTTCATATATTCAAGCCTTTTCAGCTAAGGAAGATGCAGGTTCAACAAGTAGGCTTTCTTCAAAGAAAGTTCAAAACACTTAAGGCTTTTCCTTAGTGTTTTGAGGATGGTTCAACACCCAAGTTCAATCAAAAGACTTAATGGTGGGCTTGCAACAATTGGAATAAACAATTAAACCATTGAACCCCACCTCTGAAAGGTTCAAAGGTTCAATGAGTTTAAAGGTTCAATGACTTCAGTGGACTTAAAGAAAAGAAGGCTTTGAAGAGTTAAACAATGAATCATTGAACCTTGAACTCTAATAGGTTTAAAAGTTCAAAGGTTCAATGGGTTTAAAAAATTTCAAAAGACTTAGAGAATAAAAGGCTTCAAAGAGTGAAGAATGAGCCATTGAACCTTGAACCAAATGAGTTCAAAGGTTCAAAGGTTCAACAAGTTCAAAGAGTTTGATGGACTTAGAAAAGGAAAGGATATAGAAAGTTTGAAGCTTCAAAAGATTCAAAGAAAGAGAATGAATTGTTGAACCGATTGATCCTTGAACTGAAATGGTTCAAAGGTTCAAAGGTTCAAAGGCCTCTTAAAGGTTCAAAATTTGAAAGGAAGCTTTGAGTGAATGAAGGAAGTGGAAGATTCTAGAAAGAAGTTCAAATAAATGGTTCAACTGAAGAAGAAAAAAAGAGCGAATGCGATGCTTTACAAAACATTGAATCGATGAACCATTGAACCATTGAACCATTGAACCTTCAAACAAAAAGAGTTCAAGTTTCAAGGTTCAAAAAGACCAATGATGTCCCTATGGATGTCAATTTTAGGGTGATGGAATAACCATTGGTTTTCAAAAGACCTGAGAATAAGCTCAATGACCATCCTAGAAAGGAGCTGAAAGAGTAGCGAAAAGTGACAAGATAGCCCTGAGAGCTCAGATCGCCAAAGAAAGACAAAAGGTGGCAAGGAAAGAGAGAACAACTATAGGAAATCTATAAATATCTATAGGAGAGTTATTTCCATTAGGTGAAAGAGTCCACCAAGTGGACATTAGGGAACATAAACATTCAAAGGCACATCCTATTTTTTGCATTAAGTAAAGGTGAATGGACAACTGTGTAAGCATCATTAAGAAGACCAGATAACCCATGCTGAGGAAGGGACATTTGAGACAATTCAAAATGCCAAAGTCAAGGCTGATGACTTATTCTAGCATGGGCCATTTTCATAAAAATAAGTGCCCAAGTCTTTCTTGTGATGCTATAAATTGTAATCTCTCATTTTATAAAAAAGGATATCTCTCTATTATCAGAAGTGAAACTTTGCCCAAATTTAAAGGCATTCATGAGACTTTGAGCTCAGATTGTTAATCATATTTTATTGAATGAATGAGAAAGCAAGCGACCTTTCAGACTTTGTGTTGGAATAAGCTTGTGTCATCTAGGAAATTGTTCTTATGTCTATTTCCTAAATACAGTCTTGTCCATTTAATCAAACAAGTAAAACTAGTCGAAGTAAGTTGGAAGATGTCTTGAAGCTGAATGTGGGAGACTTTGTGCTACCATAATTGCCTTCAGTATGTGTTTTGTGTAAAGGATACTGGAGAGAATTTGAACTCCCCTTATCCTTCATAACCTTTTACTATGTTGTAGTTTTAGGTGCAGACTTTGAGCTGTGCTTAATCCTGCTATGTTCCTTGATCCTAATCAGTAGGAGAGACAATGAAAGACTTTGTGATTTCATAGGTTTTTATGGTTTCTATTACTACCTAGAAAGAATCCTGCTATTTTTTGAATATCACTTTTGAAAGAAGAGAAGTGCATTTTTAGTAATTACACTAGAATTCTCCTCTATTCTATGAACATCATCTATAAAAAAAGAGATGGATGGTATGATTTCACCCTTGTGTCTATTTTCAGCTTATATATATATATATATATATATATATATACACACACACACACACACACACACACACACACACACACACACACACACTATAGTATATAATAGTTTATAGGGAACCTCCCCTTATGCTATGGCCACCACATCCATTTTGATGTATAAATCTCCTTATGTTGTGGTTGATGCACCTATTTTACTATCAGTCAGCTAGTGACAAAATACTTACCCAACAGTTTTTGGTGATTTCGTTGGGGATAAACATGTAGTTTGAAGCCTTAAGCTTCAAATTGAAGTAGTTTTAGTTCTTTTCCATATCCATTTTACACTTTAGCAGATCCACTGTACACACAAACCAAGAGAGCTCAAGGTATTGTTGACCCTGTATTTGAGCTTGTGCAGCTGAGTAATTTGATCTTTCCCCACCACAAACTCACCTTCATTAAACTAGGAGTTTTCCTCCTACAAACATCAGGTCCCCAATACCAGGCAAAACTACTCTTTCCTCTACTAGCAGGGCTTTATCTATACATATGCCATAGAGATTTATTATCCCTCCTTTCAATAGCTATATCATGGCAGTCCAAGGCCCTTAGGGTAATAATTTTGGCCCCCTAAATCTAACCCCACCTCTACATGAGCTACCTCATGTTGGGATAAATAACGGAAGCACACAATTGATTACCAAGCAACTTAACATGCGGAAATTAACCAGAATACACAAGTAACTACAATCCAGAAATAACACATGATATGAGAGACAATACACAACTTGTATTAAAACTCTTTCAGAAGGAAATACAACAAAGAAGGCTGCCACAGTTCTTCTTCCTTACACACCTCTAGGGCTCCCACACCTCTAGGGCATAAATAGTAAATCTTCCCTCAAAGCTCTCTCTCTTAGGTCCCAACACCCAACTCAAACACAGAGTTGGTGTTCACCTTACACCTATGCTCCATGCACTCCACAAGTGCTCCACGCACTCCACAAGTACACAAACATACTCCACAAGTACAAACTATACTCCAAGTAGATCCCACCTGATTTTGCTCCCTGTTGTGTTGTTGTCCTCTCTGATCTTGCATACCTGCAAATCAATCTGGTTCTACACACTATGAACCTTGACCTTGCACACACATACACCTGCAAATCAATGATCTTACTTACCATGTAGATCTCCTATCGTAGCCATGCTCACCTGATGACCAAGATCATACATACATGAAGAACCCTGTTGATTCTCCAATCCAGCACCCACACTTGGTACTGTGGCACTAGGAGGAACACACCATTGCTCTCTTCTCTCTGAAGGAGCTTATATTATTGCTCTCTTACTCTCTAGCACAAGTTTACAATACAACCAATGAGTCTCTTAAATAGATCTCATGCAAACAATAATTAGACATCCAATTACAATAATTAGATCTATAGCTTCTAGTCTAAATTTGGCTCTTGACATGCAAACACTTGGTTCGTTAGCTAACTGCCAGTAGCATTCACAGTCCAAACCACACAGGTGACTAACATTGATCCCTATCTACCTAGGGGGTGCCGATGCTAGTCGACTTCTAACTGACATCGATTGCCTTCTTGTCTGATCTTGTCGATGTCGTTTGGCCTGACTAACGCTAGCATCTGTAACACTCAACAACCTTCCTAAAACCTCCTCCTCTATTTGCATCAGTGAAGTTTTTAGCTCCACAACCTAACAATCTCCCACTTGCAGATAAATAGCTACACTGTACCTATACCTGTACCCCATCTAATCTATTTCCTGGCTTGTATCCCTCTTCAAGCTCAATCCTGAAGACAACCCACCACACAACCTATGGTGCAACTCCTATCATCTGAGTACCCTGCCACATCCAAACCTATAATCCCATGTAGTGAAGCCCTGACCCTGCATGTATACCTGCTACTGGTCCCTCTCAAATACCTGAGAACCCACTTCCCTGAATTGGCTCCTAACTCTCTAACAGCACCCACTGCTTGGGCAAACTCAGGCCTATGCAAGACCTCATGTGATTTCAGACACTGAACTATCTAGCCCTTAGTGTGCTCTGATTCTGCATCCTAAATCTCACCAACACCTGATTCACATCAGCTCCCACTGGAGACAAAATCAACCTGTGATCTCCCATGTCTCCCATGCCAAAGAATTTTGCTGCTCCAAATTCTTCATAGCAAACCACTGAACTAATCTTACCCTTAGCTCAGCAAAACCTTGTATGTACAAACCTGCTAGCAGGCATACTATCCACATACAGTAACAAGATAATGTCATGACCATCATCCCCCTGGTAAGACAAACCACAGTAGTTACCCTGACATTGACTAAAGTCATGCTTTGTCATCCCCCTATCAAAACCTGTACCACTATCCTATAGCTTCCTCAAGACCATATGCCCTGGTCTTCCATCTCACGTGTCCATTCTCTCTATTCTTTAGCTAAGGTATCCATTCATCTCTGTGCTTTCATACCCGCTGGCAACCCTACCAAATCTCCCATTTGGTTTTGCATCATATTCCTGCCATGCTCCCACTGTTTCCTAGATCCTTCCTGCTCTACAGTCAGCAACTAGTATAAAGAAGAGAAACAATGAATTTGAGGCTTACTTACCACCTTCAATCCTCCATATGGGCATTTGAGACTCTTTGATAGCTTGTTGTCCACCCAAAATCTGTTATAATGACCGACCTCGGTCACCACACAGACTGCATCCAATCGACGTCGGTTCCATGCGCCTGTCCTGACTACCAACCCTGCCAACATCGGTGTCCTCCTGCTGCCAATGTTGGTCCTCATGACCAACATCGGTCTTACCTACTATCAACATCATTTTTCCTATCGACACTGGTACCTGTGTTTGCCTGTGAGTGATGACTTTTTCCCCGCGAGCTCCTTTGAATCAAAACCCATGTCCAAACTGCCCTGCTCAGAAGTATCCAGCCCCATCTACTGGTCTTTATCTGCCATCTCCTCCATAAAAACCAAGGCTTTCTAGTTCTTAAGCCTATCAAATATATCAGTCTTTCACTTAAGAACATGCATCTCCTTCTTGCTCATGTGACCAAGCCTACAAAGCCACATCTCTGCAACAGAAGAAGAATGAGTAATATAAATAAGTAGATAAAGAGTACCTATTTTCTTACCACCAGCTAATTCAAGTGCATCCGCTATGAGAGCTCTTATGCATCTCTCATCACCCAAATTTTCTAAATAAATTAGCCACATCTCCAATCCTAGGACCTACATGACCTGCTTCAACACCCATGTGTTGACCACCTGCAATTTTAGCTTCACTTCCCCTTTGCCAATTCTTTGGCAAGGCTCACTAGCTCCTCTCCTTGGGGCTGCATGGAAAGAGGAAACAAAATCTATTATCCAAGATTCAACTTTATCCAAGAAACCTCCCAAAGCATCCTGTGTAACAACACCTGCAACATCTGCATCTTCAGTTCCTTCATGCTGATCTACTACCAACCAACAATATTCTTTTACCTGCTCTTTCTTTCCATAGGACCGTAAGTGACCATTTGTGCTTTTCAACTCCTCCATTCTTAGCTTACTTTGATTTGCCATTGCTCTACTCCCACTCAATCAAAAACCCCTGAGAGTGACCTGTAACCAAACACAAAACCTGCTCCCTGCAACCTTAGCTCTGATACCACGTGTTGGGATAAATAACGGAAGCACACAATTGATTACCAAGCAACTTAACATGAAGAAATTAACCAGAATACACAAGTAACTAGAATCCATAAATAACACATGATATGAGAGATAATACACAACTTGTATTAAAACTCTTTCAGAAGGAAATACAACAAAGAAGGCTGCCACAGTTCTTCCTTACACACCTCTAGGGCTCCCATGCCTCTAGGGCATAAATAGTAAATCTTCCCTCAAAGCTCTCTTTCTTAGGTCCCAACACCCAACTCAAACACAGAGTTGGTGTTCACCTTACACCTGTGCTCCACACACTCCACAAGTACACAAACATACTCCACAAGTACAAATTATACTCCAAGTAGATCCCACCTGATTCTGATCCCTGTTGTGTTGTTATCCTCTCTGATCTTGCACACCTACAAATCAATCTGGTTCTGCACACCTATGAACCTTGACCTTGCACACACATACACTTGCAAATCAATGATCTTACTTACCATGTAGATCTCCTATCGTAGCCATGCTCACTTGATGACCAAGATCATACATACATGAAGAACCCTGTTGATTCTCCAATCCAGCACCCACACTTGGTACTATGGCACTAGGAAGAACACACCATTGCTCTCTTCTCTTTGAATGAGCTTATAGTATTGCTCTCTTACTCTCTAGCACAAGTTTACAATACAACCAATGAGTCTCTTAAATAGATCTCATGCAAACAATAATTAGACATCCAATTACAATAATTAGATCTGTAACTTCTAATCTAAATTTGGCTCTTGACATGAAAACACTTGGTTCATTAGCTAATTACCCGTAGCATTCACAGTCCAAACCACATAGGTGATCGACGTCGGTCCCTGTCTGCCTGGGGGGTGCTGATGCCGACCGACTTCTGACCGATGTCAGTTGCCTTCTTGTCTGATCCTGCCGATGTCAGTTGGCCTGACTGATGCCGGCATCTGTAACACTCAGCAACCCTCTTGAAACCTCCTCCTCTATTTACATTAGTGAAGCTTTTAGCTCCACAACCTAACACCTCATAGCTCAAGGAAAAATTTCCCCAAGTTTTATGGTGATGGGAAGGTTCATCCTAATGAACATATAGCAGCCTTTTGCATAGTCTATGGTGTAATAGGCATTGAATATGAAGACATTGTAGTTAGATTTTTTGTGGAGACATTACAAGGCACTATTATAGACTGGTTTTATCACCTATAAGCTCAAATAGTGACTGACTGGAACACTCTCAAGGCCAAATTTGAGGCCAAGTTCAAGCCTGTAGAAGATGCACATGCCCTGTTAGCTCAGCTCACACTAATGAAGAAGGAACCTCATGAACCCATGAGAGACTTCATTGCCAAATTTGACAAATTGAGGAATAGGATTCCCACAATTGCTCAGCTGACACCTAAGAATCTCAGATGCTTCTTCATAAATTCTTAGCTTCTTAAAGTGAGTTCCTATTGAGGCAGGCTAGCCACATAGATCTTGCTGCAACTTAGATTTTGGAAACTCAGGTTGAAGATGATCTTATCTTGGCAAGAAATAAGAAGAGATCCTAATAGAGGTAAATCTTCTTCATCTTCTAAATATTCTTCTACAAGCACTACTAATCCTATGGTGTAAAAGCTAGCAAATAAATTGCTAGCTCTAAAAAAGAAAATGTCACAAGGGATGTCTCTCCTCTTTCTTATCGATATATACTAAGGAGGATGTTTCCCAACTAGTCATATCTAGGAAATGCTACTAAAAATCAAGGGAAACCAAATCACCATCCTCCCCCACCAGGGAAGCTTACCATTGAAGCAACACCAGCTAATTCAGTAGTTGGTTATCCTAAAACTGAATCTAATTTTTCTTTCCAAACTAAATTGAACCAAGAAGATGACATTGATCTCTTTGTAGAAGGCCAAGAAGAATCAGCTAGCGACTCTAACATTGGTTTCTTGAATTACCAAGATAAACCTAGAAGTAAAGGTGAAGCATTTGATGGATCATACGCTATATTTACCATGTCCCAGAACTAGTCAACTCAACAAGCAAATAAAGGAAAAATAGGGGAAGAATCTCAACCAACAATTTCAATTGCTAAATAAGGAACTTTGTTACCTTTCCAATTAAAGGACCCAATGATCACTAAAAAAGTAAGTTCCTCAAATGTTCTTGCACCTTCTGCTTCAAATTCATAGACTAGTCCTACACCTAGCAAAAACTAGATTGATGGACTACCTCCCTCTATCTCTAATTCATTTCAATCATTTGATATAATTGACCATGTTAAGAAGACCAAAATTCAAATGTCTGAGTTTGAATTCTTGCAATCCAACCCTGAGCAGTTGGATAGGTTAGTTCAATGCATAAAAAATAAAAACATCCCTATATGATAAGAAATTTTGAAAGCAACTTGTAGTCCCCCAAAGAACACACCTACCTAAAATAATCGTATTATTACTCCTCCAGATGCCCCTAGAAAGATAAAACCATTTTATGTCTCCCTGTTGATAAATGATCATCAGCTAAATAATTACATTAAAGACTTATGAGCTTCTAACAATGTCATGCCTACCAAGGTGGCTAAATCTCTTAGTCTCACACTGACTAAGAACTTTGGGAGATGTTCCTCCATGGAAAAAAAAATAAGTGCCTTTGCTGGGACAAATCAAAGATGCTCAATTTGCATTTACGACTTTCCCAGATAAGAGGATTAAACTGACAGTCCTGGTGGCCAATGTTCCAGCCTCCTACGACATTCTTCTTGGGAAAAATTTTTGTAAGGACATTGGTGGATAATTAAGCATGGACATGTCTGAGGCAACGATTCCTATCAAGGGTATCATGCAAAGGCTACTTCCTGAGAAGGAATCAAAGTACATAGTCACTTAAACTTTATCCCCTGAAGCTTAAATTTTGTTTGAGTCTTCAAGCATGGGTAATTAATTTTTATCTACTGAAGAGGTTCCTATTTCAGTAGATGAAAGTTCCATAAGTGAAAATCCAAAAAAATCAGAATAGACATTAGAAGAATTAGTAGGGTGTAGTACATATGAAAAAAGATCTCTTCTTGATAAATAAAAATTTGAAAGAGGATCAAATTCTGATGAGGTCTGGATTCTAGAATTCGATGGCAGTAACTCTTCTATCAGTTCTAGAGTTGGATTTTTTTAATATCTCCTCAAGGAGATATTTTTATATATGCATATAAGTTGCAGTTCAACAACACTAACAACACTGCTAACTATGAATCTCTGCTGCTTGGTTTAAAGGCTACTCAAGATAAAGGTGTTAAAATCTTTCACACCAAAGGAGACTTTGAGCTGGTAGTTTGTCAGGTGAGGAACCTATATCAAACTAAGAATCAGAGATTGTGACATTATCTCAATCTAGTGTGGACTTCATTTAAAGCTTTGATGCTTCTAGTATTTCTATCATGCCTAGAGAATTCAACAGATGTGCAGATGCATTAGCTGTCTTTGCAACTATCTTGGTCCCTCACCAAGATTTCAAAGAAGACGAGTACACTATCAAGTTAGCCTTTCAACCAAGTGTACCTGGTAATGCTGACCATTGGTAGGTATTGTGATAACCAAATCATTACTTTTTTGGAACAAAGAGACAGCTATGAAAAGCTTCAATTTGAAGGTAGTGAATCTCCACCATGGGATTCAGCTCCCAAGATAGATTCAAATGCTGATGAAGAGTTCTTTCAACTCAAAGGGAATAAAATTCCCAAAGGATTAGTTTTTCTTGAGAAGCTTTTTGATAAAAATGATAGGTTTATCAAGGAACAATAAATAGATTCAAAATCCTCTAAGGATTTTGATTAAATCAATTTGAG
Source organism: Torreya grandis (assembly GCA_037957365.1). NCBI lineage: Eukaryota > Viridiplantae > Streptophyta > Pinopsida > Cupressales > Taxaceae > Torreya > Torreya grandis. The sequence goes on along the minus strand of JARHVA010003404.1, from coordinate 563,279 downwards.
TATAGAAGAAAATCCAAAAATGGTCAACGTTGGGAATTATTGTACCCCTAATGAAAAACTCAAAATTATCACTTTGCTTGACCATTACATTGATGTTTTGGCATATTCATATGATGATCTAAAATATCTTAGACTTGAATAAATCAAGCATGAAATTCCTCTCAAGATTGGGTCATTGCCTCACAAGCAGAAGTAAAGGCAGTACAATCCCAAGATATCATGCATGATTTTGTCTGAGATACAAAAAATATTGAATGCAAGAATTATTTTCCCAATCCATCATTCCACCTGGGTTGCAAATATAGTCCCTATAAGAAAGAAGAATGGAGAAATCTGCATGTGTGTTGATTTCAAAAATCTAAATCAGTCATCTTTAAAGGACAACTATTCCCTGCCCATCATGGATCATCTACTACAGACAATGACTGGCACTAGGATGTTATCAATGTTAGATAGCTTTTAGGATATAATCAAGTGGAAGTTGGTGAATTAGACCAACATAAGACTACCTTCACAACACCTTGGGGCAGCTTTGCATATCATAGAATACCTTTTGGCTTGATCAATGCTAGTGCCACCTTCCAAAGAGCAATGGATCTTGCTTTCAGAAATGAAATGGGTAAGTTCATTATGGTATACCTTGATGGCTTGATAGTCTTTTCTAAGCATCATCCTAATCATGTACATCATCTACAATAAGTTCTGGAGTGATGTAGGTAGAATGGTATTTCTCTTAATCCCAAGAAATCAATTTTTGGAGTTACTGAAGGGAAACTCCTCAGTCACACTGTGTCCCAAGAAGACATAAAGATCGACCTAGAAAGGGTCAAATCCATCCAAGAGCTTTCTCTTCTTGCCAGTAAGACTGTAGTTCACTCTTTCTTTGGAAATTTAAATTTTTTATGAAGATTCATTCTTGAATTCACAGAGAAGACTTGCCATATTATCAATATGATGAAAGGCAAAGCCACTTTTAGCTAGACTAAAGAAGGCAAATCAATATTTCAAGATATCAAAGAAGCTATCACCCATGCCCTCATCTTGGTTTGTCCTGATTACACCAAAAACTTTGTGATGTATAGCTATGCTTTTGAACATATGCTTTCAGCCATCTTGGTTTAGCAGAACAAAGAAGGTGTGGAATATCCCATATCTTTCATGAGTTGTCCTCTCAAAGCTCATGAGCTGAAGTACTCAAACATGGAGAATCATGCTTATGATGTGGTAAATGTGGTAAAGCATTTTCATTTTTACATCTTGAACTCACACACTATTGCTTTGGTTCCTGATGTAATAGTCAAATCCATACTAACTCAGCAAGAGTTTGGGTCCAAAAGGGGTAATTAGATTGCCAGAATCCAGGAGTTTGAGCTTGTTATCAAACCAATGAAGCTTGTGTGAGGAAGGGGCCTCTACCAATTATTTATTGATAACATACCAGAAGAAATAGGGCATGAAGAAATAGAAGTTAAAGACATGCCAACAGTTCTCTTTGTCACCACTAAAAATGAGTGGTATTTGAATATTTCTCATTCTCTTACCTATGGTGAGTGTCTTACTCACCTATCTCATAAAGAAAAGAGGACTATTAAGTTGAAAGCTTCCAATTTTGTCTTGTGGGATAACGGTTTGTATAAGAGGAATCTTGATGGGGTATTCCTTCACTACGTGGATAAAGCATAGTAAAATAAACTTTTTGAGTCTTTCTAAAATTTGGCTTGTGGAGGACATTTTTTCATGCATGTGACTACCCATAAGATTTTGTGAGCCAAGTACTATTGGCCTACTCTATTTTAAGATTCATACACTTGGGTGCATAAATGCGAGCTATGTCAATATTTTTTTGGCAAACCCAAGTTGGCTGCGTTACCTCTCAAGCATGTGGTTATAGAAGAGCCATTTCAGCAATAGAGAATTGATTTCATTAGCACTGTAAATCTGTCTTTGAGTGCTAGACATAATTATGTCCTTACAGCCACTGACTACTTTACCAAGTGGGTGGAATCCATTCCAGTCAAGCATGCCACTTCAGAGGTGGTATGTAATTTCCTCAAGGAAAACATCATTTTCAATTTTGGGTCCTAACCAATATTGTAATAGACAATGCAACTCATTTCTCTTCTCATAAGATCACCTAGTTCTAATACTATTATGGGATTATTCTCTTCCACTCTTCTGACTATTATCTGCAAGGAAATGGTCAAGCAGAATCAAACAACAAGAACCTAGTGACCATTATCAGGAAGCTGGTAGATGGTAATCAAATAACTTGGGATAAAGCATTACTTGATGCTTTATGGGTAGATAGAATTACACCCAAGAGGGAAATTGGTATGTCCCCATTTCAAATTTTGTATGGTCTCAATGTAGAGATACCAATCACCCTAGAGTTACCAGCGTTAAAGTTAGCAAAGGTAGTGGAAGATTCAACTTTTGAAAGTTCCATCGACAAAAGGATCATGTGCTTGACTGAACTTAATAAGCAATGGACTATGGTGGTGGACCAAATTGTTGTACATCAAAGTTTGGTGAAGAGACTCTTCATCCAAAAAGTAAGGATCCATGATTTTTAGGTTAGAGATCAAGTCTTGTTGTCAGACAAGAGGAGAGAACTAAAAGGAATGCGTGGAAAATTTGATTCCTTATAGAGAGGCCCATTTTCCATTCATCGTTTAAATGGTAAAAATAGTTTCTTGCTAAAATATTAAGATGAAACACCATTTACTCTACCTCATAGTGGGCAGAATTTGAAGCATTTCAATCCTTGAAGTATTAGATAAGTCCAGTTGTACATATATACATTTTTATAGTCTTTCTTTATTTTGTGTTTTTTGTTTGTTTTTGGCACCGTAGGTTTTTGGCATCTTTATTTTTGGGTAAGCATGATTCTATAGCCTAATGGCATAAATAAAGGCACTAATATTATGGTTTCTACTCCCTTCGACTATTTCAAAATTTCAATTGATGGAGGTTCCCCAACTGGAGCCAACTGTTGTTCCCAAAATCTGTCACTTACTTTTGTGGACAACATACTGACCATTTTGGTCCTACAGACCAAAACTCTCTCTTTTCTTTCTCAAAAAATGTTCTAAGTAGTTAAGTTTTTCATATATTCAAACCTTTTCAGCTAAAGAAGATGCAGGTTCAATAGGCAGGCTTTCTTCAAAGGAATTTCAAAACACTTAAGGCTTTTCCTTAGTGTTTTAAGGATGGTTCAACACCCAGGTTCAATCAAAAGACATAACGGTGGGCTTCAAATAATTGGAATGAACCACTAAACCCCACCTCTAAAAGGTTCAAAGGTTCAATGAGTTCAAAGGTTTAATTACTTTGGTCGACTTAAAGAAAAGAAGGCTTCAAAGATTTAAACAATGAATCGTTGAACCATTGAACCTTGAACTCTGACAGGTTCAAAAGTTCAAAGGTTCAATGGGTTCAACAAAGTTTAAAATACTTAGAGAATAAAAGGCTTTAAAGAGTGAAGAATGAACCATTAAACCTTGAACCAAATGAGTTCAAAGGTTTAAATGTTTAACAAGTTCAAAGAGTTTGACGGACTTAGAACAGGAAAGGATCCAGAAAGTTTGAAGCTTCAAAAGATTCAAAGAAATAGAATGAACCATTGAACTGATTGAACCTTGAACCAAAATGGTTCAAAGGCCTCTGAAAGGTTCAAAATTTGAAAGGAAGCTTTGAGTGAATGAATGAAGTGGAATATTCTAGAAAGAAGTTCAAAAAAATGGTTCAATCGAAGAAGAAAAAGAGAGCGAACGCAGTCCTTTACAAAACATTGAATCGATAAACTGTTGAACCATTGAACCACTAAACCTTTGAACTAAAAGAGTTCAAGGTTCAAGGTTCAAAGAGGTTCAAAGTGACCATTGACATCCCTACAAATGTTAATTTTAGGGTGATGGAATAACCATTGTTTTTCAAAAGACCTGAGAACAAGCTCAGTGACTAGCCCAAAAAGGAGATAAAAGAGTAGTAGAAAGTGACAAGATAGCCTTGAGAGCTCAGATCGCCAAGGAAAGACACAATGTCATAAGGAAATAGAGAGTAACTATAGGAAATCTAGAAATATCTATAGGAGAGTTATTTCCAGTAGGTGGAATAGTCTACCAGGTAGACATCAAGGAACATAAACATTCAAAGGTGTGGCCTATTTTTTGCATTAAGTAAAGGTGAATGGACAGCCATGTAAGAATCATTAAGAAGACTAGACAACCTATGCTAAGGAAGGGACATTTGAGACAATTTAGAATGCCAAATTCAAGGCTGATGACCTGTTCTAATATGGGCCATTTTCATAAAAACAAGTGCCCAAGTCTTTCTTGTGATGCTATATATTGGAATCTCTCATTTTGTCAAAAAGGAGATCTCTCTATTACCAGAAGCGAAGCTCTACCCAAATTAAAAGGTATTCCTGAGACTTTGAGCTTAGACTATTAATCATATTTTGTTCAATGAATGAGAAAACAAGTGACCTTTCAGACTTTGGTTGGAATAAGCTTGTGTCATCTAGGAAATTGTTCTTATGTTTGTTTCCTAAATACAGTCTTGTCCATTTAATCAAACAAGTATAACTAGTGGATTAAGTTGGAAGATGTTCTAAAGCTGACTGTGGGAGACTTTTTGCTACCATAATTGACTTTAGTCTATGTTTTGTGTAAAGGATACTAGAGAGACTTTGAACATTTCTTATCCTTCGTAACCTTTTACTCTATTGTAGTATTAGGTGTGGACTTTGAACTGCACTTAGTCCTAATGTGTTCCTTGATCCTAATCAGTAGGAGAGACAACAAAAGACTTTGTGATTTCATGGGTTTCTATTACTACCCAGGAAGAATCTTGTTGTTTGCTAAATATCACTTCTGAAAGAAGAGAAGTGCCTTTTCATTAATTACACTATAATTCTCCTCTGTTCTATGAACATCATCTCTAAAAAAAGAGAGATGGATGGTATGATTTCACCCCTATGTCTATTTTCAGCTTATATATATATATATATATATATATATATATATATATATATATATATATATATATATATATATATATATATATATATATATATATATATATATATATATATATATATATATATATATATATATATATATAACAGTTTATAGGGAGCCTCCCCTTGCTGAGAGGAGAGATTTATCTCAATCTGACTATGGCCACCACATCTGTTTTGCTGTATAAATCTCCTTATGCTATGGTTGATACACCTATTTTTTCATCAATCAGCTAGTGACAAAATATTCACCCAAGAATTGGCAAGGAGCTAAATGACTCACAAGTGTTTGGAATTTTTCAAGTGCAACATCACATAGAACTTTGGATTGGCTTAAAGCTCACTCAATATTTTTTTGTGGATATCAGATGTGAGCAACATATCTAAGATAAAAATATATGTAGATATCTTTTCTGATTGTTCCAAAATATCATAAGGTTTATATTTGATTAGAGCAATTTCTTGGTATTTTGAGGTGGAGGACTTTGAATGGTGTTTTTGGAGGGAGGATGTGGAGGACCTTGAATGGTAACCTTTGAAAATCAAGTTGAGATTGCACAACCTTGAGTCAGTGGTGGGTTACTATAATTAGAAGTGAAATAATGGCTTGAAATGGTAATTCTTGGTTGTTGATTGGCATTTGGGCCATTACAAACCAAAGGAGGATTATTGGCATATGGAGGTGAAGGTCCTAGAATGGATGTTGAAGGTCTTTAGGTATTTTTTAGATTTGGATTAGGATTGATCTTAATGGTGGCAATGTGTCCACTCGTGATATGACCTATAACATTGTAGTCATAAGGGACACTTTTTTAATTGACTTGGTTAGAATGGGAATCTTGTCCTCGATTCTATTTTTATTGTTATTGTTATATTTAATGCCAAACTTGAGGAGGTTTGCTTTAATTGTTGGCAATATGTTACAAAAAAGGGTTTTGATAGATACCCAATTATTGATTATATATTTTGGAAACATTATCCAATGCTATCTCTCTACTTTCAATCAAATATTGGATAAGATGGCACAATTGTATACATCTATGAATAGAAGATCCTTTTACCTGATGATAGTAAAAAAAAAATCTCATTGTACCTATCTAACTTAGGCTGGTTTTTAGGAAATGGTCTTAGTACTAGCCAAATTATCATGTTGGCAACAACTAGCTTTTAGAAGACCATTTGAATGGGCTCATTAAGATTACTAAAAAATTAGTTACTATAAGGGTCTCTTCTTGGAGGTAGACTTTGTAAAGTAAGAGGTTGATTAGGTGGATTTTCTTGAGTAGGTGATGTTTGCACCATTTTTGCGTGATGTGATTCAATCATTCATCTCCCATAACATTTCTATTTCTATTAAATGGTTGAGTATTTTCAGACCTATTATCTTACACTTGTGTAGGAACTTGTGCTTGATCCTTGCTTTGATTTTTATTATGAGAATAAAGATTAATTATACCTTATTAATAAGAGATTGTTTAATTTTTATCCCCTTGGTGACACTTTATTCAAATGTATTGGCACAAAAAAATTTGAGGTTATGAGTAACATTAAACTATAGATTGTAGTAAGCATCATGGCCAACTATTTATTAGGGAGATTATGTGGAATGTAGCTAGCTAAAGAGAACCATTAGTATAAGTAATTGGAAAAGCATTCTCCTTCTCTCTATTTAGTTTGACATAGGTCCAACATAATTAGCTCATGTTTTACATTGAAGGAGAAGTGTTGTATATTTATTTCTAATAAATCATCAAATTTATTCATATAATTATTAGGTAAACTAATAAACCATTAAAGAGTGTGTCCTGTTAAGTAGTGGAAGCATAAGTGAAGTAGGTATATAGGGTTATACATCACTTATTAATAGGCAATAAATAATTCTATCAGATGTTCCTTAGGGTCATATTTTACTTTGTGTTTTTTAAATTTAGGCATTTCAAAGCGATGTGAAAGAGGTATTTGAAGATAACACAAGTATAAAGGATAGGAGCATATGTCATCCATTTTAAACTTGTTACTTTGGTTCCCTATCTAAATGGTAGAAACTACATCTTTAACCTCTTATAAATCTTAAAAGTTAGGGTCATAATGGGATGAAGTAGGTATATTTTTTTGGGCATTTGAAGGTATAATATCTTGACTTGGATAGAGAGGTGATATAGAATATTGAGGAATTTTAATATGGCTAGTTCTACCAAGAATTTTCACCCTTTGATAAGAAGTGTATTATTTATAGTGAACTTGTTGTTGGTTGAATGGAACTTATTGTTGAGTGCAATGTTGATTTGGATGGAATGAGGATTTAATGATGAAATGGTCTATTTGGAACGCAATCAAACTTGATGAGATTGGAGGGGAACTTGTTATTAACTCCTAAGAATTTTATGTATTTGAGGAACTTGTTAGTTAAATGATATATGTTATTGGCTTGAAGAGGTTCCATTTTGAATAGGAGTGGTAATTAGTTAAATTATAGAAACACATTATTGGTTAGATAACATTTGTTGAGAATTTATTTTTACTTATTACAATGGAACATTGGTCACCACCTCTTGAGGTGAAGATTAGTTTACATTTGTTGAATTGGGAGATTACCAAAATGTTGGTATGGCTTAGATGGGTTTGCAATTTGTTGTTGCAAGTAATTAGAAGTAAGAGGTCATGTATACAACATAATAACATTTTTTTGAACATTGGATGGTACTTGATGTGAGTTAAAATAAGCTATGTGAGAGATATCCACCACATTTTGGGTAGAGTCTATAAGGAAACTTGTAATCAGATTAGTTTCTAGATTGATTTTGATTAGGGGTGTGTTCAACACATTTGTAAATAAGGTTTTAGTGGAAAACTGATTCAAATTATAAATGGTGTAACTAGATAAGTCTAATGGTCATTCCACTAGAGAATTAGACTCCACTAAATATGGCTTTTGAATGTCCAATGTAGTAAGGGAGCTAGTGAGACTAGCCAAAACTTATTTAACTTATTGGATTTGTTGTTCAATAAGTTGGCTTTGAGAAGATTGATCAATGAGTTGACCCTTCCCTTTGTTTGACACAATAATATTTTGATTAGAAGCTAGCATAAAAATTTATTCTTGGATAAAGGAACCTTGGTTATCTATCAAAGAAAGAGGTATTTACCTGGATGATCTAACCAATATCACAAATCCTCCATGGGAAAACTAGGGGGAAACTTTGCACCCATCTCAAATAGTCTAAAAATATGTTCATATTTATTTTCAAAAATTTGATGATCAAATTGGTATTGTCTATATTCATCACTAGGTGGTGGATTGATAGGATACATTGGATTAGGCTGATGTTCAATGTTAAAAATCACATGGGGTAGGTATTATTGATATTGGCCTTGGTCTACATTGGGTAAAATAATTCAAAGGTATGAATTATGTTGCTCATTTTCAAAATTTAATGGTGCATCAACAAGGTATTGTTAGGTTTCTTCATCTTCCATTTATGAATAATACCCATAGGGATTGTAGACCACCTATTCATCAAATTAAGGGTTGTAAATAGTCATGTTATGCATGTATCTAGGTATGTATATATTGATATTATTCATATTGAAAAGGTATTTAATGCCCATAAATATGGCTTGGATAGGTACATTATTTCCTTTGGAATGTCACTTGACAATTGGATTATCAATACAAATGCTTTAAAGGTGTTTATCAAAGGATAAATCAACAAGTTTGGGCACAATGGATTTAACTATAAACACTTAATGTTTAAACTTAGGAAATAGTTTTTACTTTCTATTTTTTTAGAAAGGTCTTGATTCTTGGAAACTTGGTTTTGAAAAAAAAGAAAGGGGACTTGGCCTACTTGAGACACTTTAGCAATTTTGGAATAAGAAGGTTGGCACAATAATGGTCTTGGTTAATAATGGTTAATCAAGTTTACAACTAAACTCCAAACTTTGGACTTTTTAAAGGAAATTGAAATTGGCAAATTAAACTTGGAATTATATTTGGTAATGAAAATGGTATTGGAAATTAGACTTGGGATTGGAATATTTTGACCTTGAAAAGAGGGTTAGATTTGAATTGGAACTTGATTTAAAATCCAATGGATGGCATAATGGCATAAAATGAATAAGAAGTTTCATATTGGTTTTAACTTTGAAAATAAAGTTGACTTGGTTTTAAATGACAACTAATATTCAAAGGATAAGGCTTTTGGGTTCAATTTTGATAACCTAATGGCATGGATTGAAGAAGAAATTAAAGTGTTTAAGACCATGTTGTAACCTGTCACTTTGGTTTGACTTATAATTTGGGTAGAGTAACACCTCATCATGTGTGTATAAAATGGTTTTATTTTTGGATTTAGTTGGTTTGATTTGGTATCGAGTATAAATTTAGTTTTTACACAATAATCAATAAACAACACACATGCATTATAAGGATATTTAATAATTGACACCGGTTTAAATAACATCCATTGAACCTTTTGAAACACTTTCCTTGAGAGAGGATTAAGAGTTTAAATGTTAATTAAATAAATGATTTCAATTATTAGTATGGTTTTTACACCCCCTTCTCCCTCAAGGTTTGTATGATTAAAGTGATATTTGGGGGATATTATATTTTCACCTTGCATCAATGAATGACCTGTGGTAAAAAAAGGCATCTAAGAAGCAATCCAAGATCAGGCCATTCATGATAGGGTATTGTACCTTCATATTCACTTCAACTACAAGGGTCTCAGTGAAGTGCTACTATATTTGGGGTTTACTTATTGTTTTACAATGGGATATCTAGATGGTCCCTATATACCTCATGGTACATGGGCAAAAATACATCAATGAAGAAGTTAAATCTCATTGCCAAGATTTCTCTTTTTGAGGGTATGACACATTACATTAGATATTGGAAAGAACTCCTTAGGGTTACGTTCCTCACACAACTTTGTGTAATCATAAAGTTAGGTCTTCATGATGGAAATGTTCCTCAATTTATATACCCCAATAGATAATTGGTATTTGGTATGTTTCTATGATGTTATTTTGTAGGTCAACACCCCTAAATATTTTTGGGAAGGTGATGAAATACACCCCACTAAGTCAAATGAAAACTAGGCCAAAAGGAAAATAAAAACTTTTACATTTCTAAGTCACCGAAATAAGGGAGAGAATATGTGTGAAAAGAACCCCACAAGACATTCAAGCAATCAAGAAAACTTGTAATAAAGTAAATGACTTGAAAATAAACAATTTTGTTAAACCCAAAATGAAGTGTGAATTTATTTTAGTGACCAAATCAAAATGTGAGATAGAATTAAATTTTTGACTCAAAACACCATTATTTAGCTAAGGACCTACAACACAAAATTGATTAGAAGTTTGAAACAAGTGGTTTTAAGCCCAAAATATCTTAACATTATGATTTGTTTAAGTCTTGGCCTCAATAAATAATGTTTTCATGATTATATAGACTGATTTCACTACCAATTCCTCCAATTTCAATGTTATGTCTTGTAAACAAAAAATGCAAAACAATCAAAATACTTTCACTATTAACTATAGTGATTTTGCCAATGCATTTGATAATAACACTACTGGTTTGAATTATTTCAATGATGTTAATTTCAATTTCATTGTAGGAAATTATTATTTCACCAATGATCTGGATAACTTTTTAGTAGATAGAAAACAAGGAAAGTGATTTTGTAGTTAAGGTTTACAATTTAATTAATAGAATCAACAATTTTGTTGTTATACAGAAAACACCATAAAATAAAAAAATAAGGAACTAATTTCACATTTTGGAAGTGATTTCACTAATGGAGAAGATAATTTCATTTTTCTCCTCCATAATTTCATCAAAAGTATATCCAATTTTGTAAGTTTGTAGAAACAACATTAGAATAAAAAACACCAAACAAATGATTTCACGGTTTTAGAGTGATTTCACTAAAAATCAAAATGATTTATCTATTTTTAATAGCAATTTCAGTGATGAAATGTATAATTTCACCTTTCAGACATGTTAAATAGAACACACAAAAAATAGTTAATATGATTTCATGGTTCTAGAATGATTTCACTAATGTCCTTAATTATTTCATTATTTTATCTAATAATATAATTGGTGAATGCTCTAAATTCATTGATATATAGTCATGAATTCATTGTCTACTCTTGAATAGGTTCTAATATATTTTTTTAAGAAAATAAAGAGAATTATCTTGTTAGAAGGCCAATTCTAATAATTAGAAGAATGCTAAGTGTCTAAAAAGGTTTTAGAATGTGATCAATCCTTCAAGAGGTCCCTACCATTTGGTGACATTATGTAGATTAGGAATCTAAGAGGGGTTAGTCAATTGTTAGTGAATAAATCTAAAACAACTTGAAGACATAACTTCTCAAGCCTAATCCCTAGGTTGAGCTATGTGATTGACAAACAAGAAATTCAAATTGGAAGGATAAAAACAACATTTTCACCTCCCTTAAATATATGCTTGAAAATCAATCTAAAATGGTTGAGCTCAACTTATAGATGTATAAATCTTCATTGATTCTTGAATCCTTGTGTGGGGAACACCTCTCCTTATCTACACTTGGTATTTTCTTTAGTTTGGTATATGATAATAAATTTTATGAAGCTTCTTATAATAATCTAAAAGAGTAAGTTTACACTAGGAAGCTTGATGAAATGAGAGGTGTGAGGGTTCTAATTATATATTCTCTAAAATAACATGACCGTTCATCTCATCTTAGATGGAGGGTTCATGATCAATATTTAAATCCATTTTTACACCTTTGGAGTGTGTAAGATATGCCATTTAAGGAATTTTTAAATTATGAAAGGCATATTGTAAGAAAATGGAGTCATTATTCTTCTTAGAGTGTGTAAGATAGATGTAAGAGATGTAAGAGTGTGTGCAAGTTGCCATGTCATAATCCACTTTTCCCACACTCCACTCCATTCCATTGACTTTACCCTATGACATCAACTATGTGAGCCAATAATTTAATTTTGATTTTGGTAAAATAGGTTATTTTAAATACATAAAATTTATTATTAGATGGATGATTAGGATAGTTAATCATGGTGATTAATTGGTAATTATAATAAAGGTAAATTTTTTAATGCTTATTTATTAATCAAGTATTCACTTAATTAGCTTGTGAAGACATTTTCAAAGGGATGATTTAATTCATGATGCACTAGACAAGATAAATGATGTAAGATGAATCATTACCCTAATTAGGGTTGTATCATTATGATTTTGGTTTAAAATGATAGTTGTGTAGATAAATTAGGTCCAATTGAAGAGTGTTGGATATTTGTAATTAAATTTGGATGTGATTACAGAAGTAATTAAGAATGTAGTTTAGACACAGAAGTGGTTAAAATGAAGTGTCTAAAATAATCTCTTTCATTCTAGGTTTGATATTATGGTTTTTTTAGATCTAATTTATTTAGGGTTTCAAAAATTTAATTACAATATCGTTAGCGCTATATTATTTCATGTTTTGTATTTTTACATATTATACAAAGTAATAAAGATATATATAATACACTTACTAGGTGAAGTGCTATATTGAGCAGAAATCATAATGATTTAATGCAAATTACTTTTTTGGTATTCTTATTTATTTGATAAATAAAATAGTGAGCATTAACTAAATTCCTCATAATGAAAATGATAAAGAAAATGATTTGAATAATGAAAATGCATATGTTCAAAATGATAATACTTGTGATTTAAATGTAAATGTTTGTGATGCCAATGTTTAAAATGATAATTATGTTTTGAATTTTATTACTATGAATAAACAAGTTGTATTTTTCTTTGAAAAAAATCCTAAATAAACTGATGCTATGATTTATGTTACTAGAGAGGGGGGAAAGTTTTGAATTTTTAAAAGGAATTTGTATATGGACATTTGAATTCTTCTATTCCACATACTAGAGGTTATCCTTGTACATATTTATAATGAAAATTTGAATGCTTCTATTTCACATACTAGAGGTTATCCTTGTACATCAAGTCACACAAATAGTGTTCATATTCCTCCCACTTTTGTGCCTCTGTCTAGGGATTAAATTTTATGGTTTACCTTATGTAGCATGATATTTGTCGATGATTGTTATTTATTTAAAATTACCTTGAAAATGTTATTATAATTATTAATAGAAGAGAGAAACACTAGAAATAATCTATATATCTATTATAAACCTTTAGAGTTTTTTAAGCTATAAAACCTTTCACCTTGAATTTGATATAGTCTACCAAAAAAATTGATTGTATTTTATAACCAAAAAATAAAAATATAATCCTATGATGATCAAATCTAATCTTTGCCTCTATAAATTACTTATATTGAGGCTTATATGGGAAATCTTTTTTGGCTTAATACTTATTTTGTGCCTTCTATTATTTCTATACCTTCTTGACATTCTTATAAATATCAATATTTTGGTCATGGTCTTGGTCAAAAAAATAAAAAATTAAATCATACACATGCTAATTATAATTTGGATCCTACATCTCAAGATACATTACTTCAACAAATGATTGAAAATATGGATCCTACATCTCAAGATACATAAATTCAACAAACCATTGAAAATATATAAGTGAAAATTCAAAAACTTTTCCAAAGGTCTCAAACATCAAGCCACATGATTAGTTCTCATTAGATGTTACAAACCATGTTGGATTATGAGATCCTTATCTATGCTTTTCCTACTATTTTCATTGTACTTGAGTTTGAATTATTCAATGGAAAATGTGATCCTTTAAATCATATTAAAACTTTTTAAGCTTCAAATTTTGAATTTATACTAAATGATATGTTATTGACTAAGATATTCCATAGAATATTTAAGTTTATTATTTGGATTGGTTTTACACCCTAAAATTAGGTTCCATGAATTATTTAAATATTTTGGAAAATAGTTTATTAGCTCACTTTTAAATAAACATTAGTCAAATGGTCATCTTTTCACAGCTTGTGCAACTTAAAAAGGACATAATGAGTATTTTAATGAGTATGTGATTAAATTCAAAACAATGCTAATGAACATGTATAATAAAATTCCTAACAATGAATAAAAAAATATCTTATCTAAAATTATTTTATCTGAAGGACAAAGTGATGTTTAACATGTATCCATCTTTCTATGAGATTTTTCATATGGTTAAAAACTATGATATAAATATTTTAAAAGCCAATATGCCTAAATACATGAGTAATACCCCTACCTCTCATGGAGATAAATATAAAGGTGATTCAACATTCAAGGCTAAGATTAATGTTACTCCTACTTTTCAAGGTAAGAATGAGATAAAAAAATGTGTTAAACATGTTATCACAACCACATAACATGATTGTACTTCCTTTTCAATAGAACATAAAATTTACATGGTTAGCTAAGATTACTCACAAAGTGCTTAAATGATTTCTTGAATTAAATGTGAACTCTTTACCTCTATAATGGGATTTTGGCTCATCTTAATCTTTATCTAAATATTATGATGTGAATCGATATTGTGATTATCATACTTATTTAAGTCACACTACTAATAGATGTTTTGAATTAAGGCATAAGATTCAATATATAATTGATAATAATGTTATTCCAATGGAAGGAAATAATAGTAAACTAAATGAATCAATTTCTCAAATAAATAAACCTTTTAAAGTATTTACCACTTTAAATCATAGTCCTTGAGGCTTCTTAGAAATAATTTGGTCAAAATGTTATCATTAGAGGCATAATCAAGGCATTAAGCATAAAAATATCAATGTTTTTGTTCAATATCACTCTTTACATCATAAAATGTGTACTTAGGTGAAACAAAACCAGTTGTCAAGGGGTGAAAATATATACCTAATGAAAAAATATTATGCAACACCTCTTATGAATCAATAACATAAAGAGATTTCATATAATTTTATTTAATATTTATAACATTAGTTTACAAAAAAATTATAGTTTTGAAAAGAGATTACACCTCTTGGTATTTTAGGTTAGACATTTGAGAAGTCACCAAAGAAGGTATACCCATAGGTTGGATAGATATAGGCATTAAAACTGATATTTGAGATGAATAATTTAGGTTTCACATGTAAGATATTGTAATATTCCTATGTAGGGGAGTATAATGTATATTTGAGGTAGAATAGTGGAATATAATATTATTATGAATAGTAATGTCATATATGAATAATCTCACATGCATAAAATGGAAGAGTGGGATAGATTAATATAGTATAAATAGAGGAGTGTAGGCCATTTTAATTTATCCAAATAAATACAAATCAATTAGAGTGTTACTCTGATAAGGAGGTATCCCCTTCAAAGTGGTAACTAATTGTGGAGTTATTCTTTCCCACCAAGAAGGAATATTATATTTTATGTTATATTATATGTATTTTTTCTTTTTATAAGTCTAGAGGTTCTTAACATATGGTATCAAAGCCTCCACTTAGGTCATATTCATGGAGCAAGTGGCTACATTGGTATTACAATGTTCATTTAGGGTTCATACATGTAGGTGGTCATGGTGTACATGTGTAAATCCAACCCAGAGTCTAGGCTTCAGAAGCATGATGGGATGTTATGATTTTGATTTACAGATTTCACTAATGCCTCAAGGTTTTGGTGTAACAATTTATCACATTTGGTATTATATCTCTCTCCAGAGCCATTTTCATATTATTATTGTAGGCATTTTTGGATCTTCATGGATTAATTATATGTTCTCCATTACATCTTGGAGTTTTTCAAAAATTATATATAAATGTTGTTCTCTTGTCCCAGTCAGAATTTAAAGCCAAATCTATCATTTACAAGTGAAAAATTCTATATTTTCCATCAATAAATATAATTATTATTCTTACACCTCTATAACCATAATAAATCATGCCAAAAATATTTGAGTTTTGTTAGCCCTGTTTCTACCTTTATAGAATAGTCTGAATTTTTAGATTTCATTCAGTATTGTGAAAGTTATCACAGTTTTAGTAATTGCTATTATTGTAATCAAAACAAGAAAAATCTTGAATATTCTTATACATGCTACTCTCAAATGGGAGTTAATTACACCAATTAATTTATAGTTTTTTTTCACCTCATTTCCATATTTCCATAACAGTTTGAAGTTTTAAATTGCATTAAGTATTGTAGAAGTTATCACAATTTTATTAACTGCTATTTTTATATTTAAAAAACATATTATGGCTATGTTAATCATTATTTCCCAAAAATATCAAACAAGTTTATTCATTTAAAAATTAGATTCTAATTTGAATAAAATAAGTACTACTCTAAATCAATTTAGTGATGTAATACTTCACTCCCATATACTAACACATTATGATGAAAAAATTAATGCATGGTTGGGTTGGGAGAATAACTACACCACATGGTATGGGTATTTATTTTCTATAGTTGAAGCATATGAACATTACATAGATACATGGCTAGATTTGGATGATTATTTCAACACCTTGTATGTGAATTTTATTCATTTGGTCGAGACTAATTCACATTTATATGTACATAAGTAAGCACTATATGCACCCATACCAATAACAGAAGTACCTAAACATGCCATCGATGAGCCCATTCCGACCACCAATGATTCAAAAAAATTATGCATTATTTTTTGGGGTTATCCAACTCAAAAAATAATGTGTGTAAATAAAAATGCTAATGGGGATGGCATGTATCCTCTATTGGCTCACCAAGTAGATTATTTTGAGCATTGTTATTCTTGTTTTGAGATGATGATCACCAAACTACAAATTTTGGTGATAGACTATAACCTTTATAATATAATGTTTATATTTGTATTTATTCTCTCCACTGATCTCTATGCACTTAAACCTCATGTTATAGAAATTCATTTCACATTCTTAATGTACATGCTCATCTCTAATCACAAGAGGAAGAAGTGGAAGTAGAAAAGGATGCATGGGCATGCCTTCATCTAGTCTTCTACATATTTTTGATATGTAATTATTCACATTTTTAAAGAGCAAAACATGTTGAGGATGGAATCTAATATACCTAGGTAGGGGAATTTAATGTATATTTGGGGTAGAATAATGGAATGTAATAGTAGTATGAATAGTAATGTCATAGAAGAATAATCCCACATCCATAGAATGGAAGAGAGAGAGAGAGAGAGAGAGAGAGAGAGAGAGAGAGAGAGAGAGAGAGAGAGAGAGAGAGAGAGAGATTAGAATAGTATAAATAGAGGGGCATAGGCCATTGTAATATATCCAAGCAAATAAAAATTAATTAGAGTATTATTATGATAAGGAGGTAGCCCCCTCAAAGTGGTAAGTGATTATGAAGTAATTCCTTCCCACCAAAAAATAATATTGTATTTTATGTTATAATATATGTAGTTATTCTATTTATAAGTCTAGATATTCTTAACATATGTGGTAATAATATTTTTAGGGAAAAGGTTTAAATACATATCCTATATCCCCATTAAAATTATGAAGTGGTAATGTGCATAAGGGGAGGGTTTTTGATATATGGGATGACCCATAGTTTGAATAGCATGATCAATAGATGGACCTACTTGTTCATCTATGATTTTTGATTTTTAAGTTGTTAATATGGTTCTTAGGATTTCATTAAGACCTTCAATTTTTTGATGAATACATTCATGAAACAATGTAATTTCTTGCACTTACTCATGATCTATTTACTCATGTTCATCAATTTCATTAGACTCATGATTTTAATTATCAAATTTTTATTCTATAATAACCTCATCAATATGTTTTTCATACTCAAAATTGGTATCATCATGATCCATAGGGTTAGGTTCTTAATTGGATATATACATATTAAGTGGTAGAAGGGGAAGCTCAATGTTTTCAATAAACACATTATTGACGATAAAAAATGTCACATCAACGAATCAACCCTTTCACCTATCATCAAGGTAAAGTTAGAATCATACTAATCTAATCATAGGGGTTCTAAATGCTCAATTAAGATCCTGAAGATGTGAGGGTTTTTATTATAATTCTAGGAAAATAATCAATAATTTATGTAAATAAATTTTTCCATTATCACAATCAAGAATCTATATTTGTTATAAAAATAAGAATCAGCTGAGATGAAAATCTATAATCTAATACATCTAATAGAGATAATCTATTAATTAGACAATCTCTTGAAGAATATGAATCTGATTCTAGATGGGTGTGTGTGTGTGTGTGTGTGGGTGTGGGTGTGTATGTGTGTGTGTGTGTATCTAAATTAGAATAAACTTCATCAAATTTATAATGGTTTATAGTTCAACTAAATAGAGAGAAAGAGCACAAGCATAAGACAACAAGAAAAGTAAACAACAAAGGACAAGAACAAGACATAAGAAAAGAACCAAAACATAAAAGATTAACAATAAACTATAAAAGAATAGGAAATTAAATAAGATTACTTTAAACTAATTTAAGGAAAGAAAACCAAACACAAGGCTAATTATGATAAAATTTAAGCACCAAACTGAACTGAATATGATACTGTAAAGCTACTAAAATAAGCAACAAAC
Organism: Torreya grandis; assembly: GCA_037957365.1. NCBI lineage: Eukaryota > Viridiplantae > Streptophyta > Pinopsida > Cupressales > Taxaceae > Torreya > Torreya grandis. Next base: position 544,700 of record JARHVA010003404.1, on the reverse strand, counting down.
TAATAAACATATCTAATAAATAAATAAAAGGAAAGTAAAATACAAAAATAGAACAAAGATTAATCTAAAACCTGAACTAAGTAAGTTAAAGTACTAGAAACAATCTAAGTAAAATAGGAAAAATTAACTAGATTAGGGAAAGCAATAAAATAAAAGATGAGTAATAACCTAAAATAGGTTTGATCTAGGAACAAAATAAACACTTAATTATTTAACCAATAAATAATAAAATATTTAAACTATGCAAACCAAGTGAACTAAAACAATCTGAAATAAAAACTATAAGAAAATTAAACCATTCTATTAAAAAGTAACTTATTTATAAGGAGTATACGAGTCTCAAAATAAGAATCATATTAGCATAAGAATATATTTTAAGTGAGAAATCCAACATTATTTCACTGCAAAACTTTAAGAAGACAACTCAACAATTGATTTGATCAATGAAGTGTCATAGAAATGTGAAGTGATCATCATTTTTTGGACTGAATATTTTGAATTCTACACATAGGACTGCAAGTAACAGTCATCAAAAGATATTAGACTTAGCAAACATTAGATAATTGGTAATAAATGAAAAATATAACTCGATATACCTATGTTGCATAAGTTATTACTCAAGCCTCAGATAAAGTACCATTGGATCTATCTACAAAAGTTATACTATCTTAGAGAAATTTCGTGGAAAGAAGAGATGAATGAATGACTTCAGAATAATACTCAAGTCTTCAATACCTTATGAGCTTCTATCTTCAAATGAATGTTTGATGTCTTTTTATATCCACAACTTCAGTTATGAAATAAGTTATAACTAACCTTAATTATTTATTAATGTTAACTAGTTGACTTTATAAATTCAATTAATTAACTAAATAGTGTAAGGATAAACTAGTTAAGACCCCTAAAGTCTTAATTAAATCAAGGTATTTAAATAAATAGATTGGGTACTAATCTTAATGGGTGGAGACCCAAATTAACTAAAGACAAAGTAGGATACATAATAATCATAAAATAATAAATCGAAAATTGATAAATCCTACTCATGCTTAGCCATAATGCATTTCAATTAGTCTTAAGCATATATCATCAAATTAAAACTTTAAAATTTATGATTATACCAAATTTCCTAAAATTATCAAAATAGAAGTATTATGCTTGTAGTATCAAATTGTATGCAAAGGTTAAGAACTCAAAATATAAATTATCCTTTGGATGACCAATACTCATTCAAATCAGATAAAACTTCAATTATTGGTGTGTCTTATTGATTAAGACAAATATTATATTCCATTTCAATGGTAGGGAAAGGCATCAGTCTAATTTCTATATGAGACATGTCATCATCAACTTCCAATTTACTATTATTTATTCTTCTGAGCTCCTTAGGTGCCTTAGACTCTATTCCTTTCCTAGCAGCACTCTTCTCAGCAACATGATCAAAAATCTCTATAGACTTCCTTTTACTACCAAATCCCTGACCCCTCAAATTCAACCTCTCAAACCTAAAGATAGGTTCACTATGGGCCCCTAAAAGGTTCAATCTCCTATGTTTTACTCCAACATCAGCATCAAATGGGGTAGGATTATCTAAGAGAGTGGTAATTTTCCTAAGGTCTTTGGCATGGGCTACCACTTTGTTTAATTGGTTTTCTAGTTAGTTATTAGGAAGTTGATTAGCTGGTAGAGGTTGGTCAACTAGTTTACCTTTAAACATAGGGGTCTGAAACTATAGATAAGGGTCATGTTTAGGATGATGCTCAAGAAAATGAGAACTACCTTGGGATTGAGAATGGGATCCAAGTCTTTGTCCTCTAAAACCCTTATGACTTATATGGCCTCAAAAACCATCATAACCCCTCTAAATAGGAAGGGAATTCAATACAATCTAGAAATCAAGGTTAGATGCATCAAAATGAATGGAAATTTTTATGCCTCAAGGAAATCTAGGCCCAAAATTCTTGACACAAAAACCATTCCTATTAAAACTTTGATTATGGCTTGACTGACCACCCTAGTTTGACCTTTGCCCCCATCTATTATTACTATTCTCTGTTGGTTACTCCCAACCTAATATTTTGAAAGAATAAATGATCTGAAAAGATATCAAAATCAAATTCTGAGTTTATAATTGAAAAACATCATGATTTAAAGATATTACTGATTTGCACTTGAATTATAATCATATTGATTTCCATATTTAAAACTTAAAATTCTAACTTCATTTAAACCCATATGCACATCCTTATAATTCTACCATAAATCAATAAATGGTTTCCTAATAAATTGATAAAGACTACTCAAATATAGATAAATATGTTTCTCAACCATTTTTCTTATTTTAAAAACTATTTTCTCATCTGAAACTCAACCAATTTATGAAAAAAATCTACACATTTAAACAAATTGTAGAAACATATTAATCATTCCAATTTATTACAAATTTAAAACCACTTCAAAAAATTCTGTCATAACTAGATATATTTAAAAAAATCAATTCAAAACAACTCAAACAATAAACCAAATTTTTCCAAACTCTTTGAACTACTTCATGGTGATAACTTGCATGTACCTAAAACCATTTCATATATGTAATGTACCAAAACCAACTAAACTCAGTAACAAACTCATTGCACCATTTTGTGCAACACTCATACTATGCCAAATATAAACCTTATTTGCAAACTACCCCTATAAATAGACCCTTAAAATAATGTAGATGATGAGTGAAATCATGCACCATTCAACACTACATGTATACCTAAATCTCCAAATTTTATGATTTTGACTCTAGACCAAAATCATTAATCAACTGAGAAAAGATTCAACAAAACCTAGTGCATGATATCTCAGATTTTCACATGCAGGCTATAATATCAAACTAGGAGAATAATTAGTTCACCCATTAGAGAATCAACTAAAAACTAAGATTAAAAGAAGATCTCAAACAAAACTTATTCATAATATCTTACTGATAACTCATTCAAAGCTTCAGATTACCCAAAACATTTTAACAACTGTTAATATATTCTAGAACCACATATTTTATTTCAAAACTCTAACCTTTTTTGGAAATATATATTTTTGATGCATACCTTAAATCCAAATTTCCATTGAAAATAGAAAAAATCCCTAATTTTGCATCACAATTCCATATTTCCAAAGGAAATAAAATAGAATTACTCATACATGAATCAAGCTCAAAAACCCTATTCAAATTCCCTTGCTCTTCTCTTCCTCTCTGCAACTCCCATCAAGCTAAGGTTTTTCTTTTGTTGAAAGCTTTCAAAATGATAGAATGATAAAAGAAAATCCTCCTTTTATTCACCACCCTTGCACCATAACTACCTAGGGTTACGTACTCCTTTCTCATTGGCTCACATAAACCAATGCCAAAGTTAGTAGTCTGATAGCCCATTTTATCAAATGGATAAATTAAGCCTCTGATTATACTTCTCACCAAAACCATTGCTATTTTTTGTGGTTTGAGGAGATAAGTAATTAATGCTCATCTTACTGCCCAAATCTCCCATAATCTGAAGCATCAAGAGACATTTGATTCCTTTAATTCCATTGCCATTTTTGCATAATTCAATGGGTTTAAGTCCATATGTATGCCAACTCAACATATAATCATGCTTTATGAAAATCAAGCCATCAATCGAGTCTCACAGTCCTTAGGTTTATTTATTCATTACTATCACCAATCAAACTTAAGACCTTTGAAATATATAAGCCCATATTGCATTTAAATCAAGTCATGTTGAACCCCATGCATATTTTAACATAATGTTATACTTAGTGACCTTAGAATAATCATATAATAAGCAAAACATCCCTAGCAATTTCTATTAAAATTTAATGCATATGGAGGTGAACACAATGACCCTGGTAATGATAATATGAAGCATAGAATTATATAAAACAAAACTAATTATTCCACTATAGAAATTAATTTCTATATTTTCCCAAATATATCATTGAAATGATTTAAATGCATAAGAACTGAAACTATCAACTAAACTGAAACTAGTCATGATTATAATCATATATACATATTTTAATCATTCATCCACCATACTTTTCAAAACCATTGAAACATAAATAGAATCAACAAAAAATCATTATGATTTCACAATAAAATATGCATCTATAAATATCATTAATCAATAAGGGTCCTTGACATAGTTTTAGGCTTAATGACTGAGTCATCACTATGGCAATAAGAATAAACTTGAAAATTTAGAAGGGTGTAGAAAATAGGCATAAAATTAGCAACTTTGCTAGTCAATTTTGTAAAATAAATTTGATTAAAAATAAATTTACCTATATATAGTACTAATTTTACCTTGAGAGTGTGATCCAAAAAAATCACTTCTCAAGTAGCTAAGTGCAAACCCCTTAAATGATGAATTTAACAAGGGATGGAGTGTTTGGCCAGTGTGGCATGAAGAAAGGGAAAATAATAATCAAAGGAATTCAGGATAGATGTACAGACAATACAAATGCCTTGAGAAAAAAATATAATGATGAAGTAACACCCTTACAATCAAATATAAATGAGTTATATTATCATTAATTATGATTTTGAATTTTTAAGAATATTTCTGACAAATGAATGATATTTATAGCACTTTCCATAGATTCTTGTATCCTTCCTTCATAATGTGATCTTCCTCATTCCACCATCCTTCATTGATCAAACAAAAGCAAGAAAACAACAAAATAAAATAGGAAAACAACAAAATGAGACAATGATTAAAAAGAGAAAAAACCCAAAGAAAACAAAGCAAAGCAAAAAAGAGAAGAAAAAAAACCAAAAAAACAAAGAGCAACTAATCATAAAACAACTTAAGGTGATGGACATTAACCGAATAACTAGGCTAATTCCTTTGAGATCTTTGAGATGAAAAGTGTTATTAATAAGAATTGTAGCAATCATATAAGGTCCAAGTCATAATGCATCAAATTTATGGTGCTTTCCTAGATCTTCATGAGCTTTATCCCAATATAACACTAAATCACCAACCTTACACTTTTTATTAGAGACCTTTTTATCAAAAAATTCTTCAAATTTTTTTTAGATTTTTCTAATTTTTGTAGTGCATTTGCTTTGGATTCATCAAGAGCTAGAAAATCATGTAATCTCTATTCAATTAAATTTGTGTTTTTGGTTGTATAGTGTAAAGCAATCTTTGCTAAAGAAATCTGAAGTTCTATGGGTAAAGTAGCTTCAAATCCATATGTTAACATGAAAGGAGAGTAACTAGTTGTTACTTTAACAATATTTATATCAGCCCATAAGGCTTTAAAAATATTTATATGTTAATTTCTTTTATTGTCACAAACTAACTTTTTCATAATAGAAATCAATTTTTTATTAGTGGACTCTACTTGTCCATTTCCTTGTGGATAATATTTTGATTAATGACTAGAAATGATAGAATATTTTCCTATAAATTCTAAGAATTCACTTGAAACAAATTGTGATCCATTATCAAAAATAATTTCATATGGGAATCTAAACCTAGATAAAATTTGATCTTCTAAAAATAAAATAACTTCACCTGTTTTTGAACTCTTAGGTGCTTTAGCTTCGAGTCATTTGGTAAAATAATTTGTGGCTATCAAAATGTATCTATGGCCTACAGATGAAGGAGGATGTATGTCTAAAATAAATTCCATGCCTATTTAGTAAAAGACTTTTTAAGAATAACCAAATTTAAAGGCATGGTAGGAAATCTATCCAACCTAACAAAAAACTAACATGACATACAAGAACGCACCAATTTACAAGCATCTTGGAATAAAGTGGGCCAATAATAACCAACTTTTAAAATAATATAAGCTATTGCTTTTGCAGCATAATGTCCACTGTAAATTCCTTCATGACAACTCCTAATAACCTTCTGAGTTTGATCATGTGTACGACATCTTAACAAAACACCATCATGATTTTAAAAAATAAAAAAATTCTAGTAAGCAAAAGTTTAATGCTTTTAATCGTAAAGAACATATTTATTTTTTATTTAATCTATTGGGACAAGATTGATTTTGAAAATAATAAATTAAGTCATGATACCAATCATCTTTAGTTAACAAAAAATCCCACTCACTCATTTCATGTCCAAAGTAAAAAAAATTAGCAAAATTGACAACTTCCATCATCTTAAAGTGTGGTTTTACATTTAACTTTTCATCAACTGATAGAACTAAAATGTTAATATCAGAGGTAGCATTTCCAGCTAAGTGTTTATTTAATTCATTTCCCTTTATATTTTTTGATGTTTCAAATTTGAGATCAAACTCTTGAATACGCAAAATCCACTTAGTGAGTCTCCCTTGGATAGTTGGCTACTTAAAAATATAAGATAGAATAGGTACATTAGATCATACATGAAACTTATTTCCCATTATCAAATATTTGAACTTAATTAATGAGAAAAAGAGAAAAAAAACAATTTTTTTAGTAAGAGGGTATGTAACTTCTATATCCTTTAAAATTTGACTCATGTAACTGATAGGTTTCTCCTCATCATTTTCAAATTCTTGAGTAACTACTGCTCTTATAGCTTTTTTGTGGAATTTAAGTAAAGGATAAATACTTTATTTAAATCTATCTTGGCGAGAATATGGGCACTAATAATAGCATTTTTAATAGAATTAAAAGCTAAATCGCCATTTTTATCCCAAATGAAAATCTTATCTTTCTTTAGATTTATCAAAAAAATCATAAATAAATTTTCTAACAAAATTTATTTTACCAAAGAAATATCTTAAGCTTGATTGATCTTTGGGAGGAGACAACTCCTTTATTTCTTTAATATGTTCGGGATCAATGGAAATACCTTCTTTTGAAATTACGTGACCCAATAGTTTTTTTTAGTTACACCAAAAATAGACTTCTTTAGATTTAGATAAATGCCAAACTTTCTACATCTTGTGAAAACTTCATGAAAATGATCTAAATGTTTCTTCCTTTTCTTTGAATGAACAGTGAGGTCATCTAAGTAAACATGAATGATTATGCCTATTAAATCATCAAAAGTGACATGTATAGCCCTTTGAAAACTGGCTCTAACATTTATTAATCCAAAAGGCATTTGATTATAAGCAAAAGTGCCTCTACACGTGGTGAAAGCAGTTTTGTGCCTATCATTAGGATTTACAAAAATTTGACTATAACCAAAAAATCCATCTTATAAAGGCATCATTTCAGATCCTGCAACTTATTGTAAAATCTAATCTATACTAGGTAAAGTAAAATTATCTTTAACACTTGCTTTATTAAAGTCTCTAAAATCAACACAAAGTCTAATATCACCATTCTTCTTTCTTACAGGCACTAAATTAGCAACCCATTCAAAATACATCATAAGAAAAATGACACCAGTATCAGTCATTTTATCTAGTTTTTTGTTAATGGTGTCTTCTAACTAAAGGCTAATTCTTCATATTTTCTATCTTATAGGCATGATACATGGTTTAATTAGAATATCATGTTTGATGATATCTATATTATAACCATCAAGATCCTTATAAGACCATGTGAATATACCCATAAAATCTTTGAAAAGTTTAATGAATTTAACTTTTTCATTTTTAGTAACTTGGATTCCTAGAAAACATACTTAGGATCATTTTCAGTGCCTAAATTTATGGGTAAGGTTTCACCTATGATCCTCCTTGATGGCTCTTCAGTTCTAGTAATCTTGGGCTAGTCATTAGGGGAAAACATAGATTCTAAACTCACTAAACCAATAGGCAATTTGTTAGAACTTAACTATAAATAATCACCACAATTAAGTACATAATCATCATGATCAAAATAATTGTCTTTGAGAAATGAATCTATATGTTCATCACAACTAAAAATTGGCCAACTTTCTTTCAAATTAGGAACATTAGGATGAAACAATTCAATCAAATGGAAATCAATAGTGGTTTCAATTTCACTTAAATTAGGATTAGAAGCATAAACTGCAAGTTTATCTTCTCTTATGTTGCATTCCTTGAGAATATGAGTAATATTGAAATCTTCAAAATTTTCAATCAATGCCCATACCTTTTGAGTGTTATGATACAGATGAGTTTGATTAGTTTTTTAATTCTTTCAAATTTATCTCATTATTAGCTCTAAGTCTCTAAAAACTTCTAAATGTTTAACATTTAATTCTATGGATTTCTCTAATCCCAAACATAATGCTTCAAACTCTATCGTATTATTAGTATTTTCAAAGGATAATTTATAAGCATAATAAAATATCTTACCGATGGGAGATATGAGACAAATACCAATACCACTACCTTGTTGAGAACAAGCTCCATTGAAGTAAAGAGATCATAAAAGGTTTCTTTCAAATATTTCCTCATGCTAGTTTTCTAGTTCATCAATATTTAATAAGGCATGAGTCCCAACACCTATCTCTATGTAGGAAATATTAGATGAAGAAGGAGTTTCAATCAAAGTACCAAAAACATCTTCTCTTTTAATAAATAAAATTTAATTATTCACTGGAACCCAAGTCACATCTTTCCCAACAAATTATCCAATTGGCTTTGACTAATCTCTTCCTAACAACATTGCATAGTTACTAGGAATATCTAAGATCTAAATATTCATCATACATCTAATGCATTCATCCTGTGAAATCTTGATAACTATTTCATATAACTTACCATAGCTTTTGGTTTATCTAGCATCAAAACCAATAGGTTTTCTACTATCTTCTTCATAAGAAATTCCTAATTGATTAGTAATACATTTAGGCATAATATTCTTTGAAGCACCAATATCTAAAATACAATTATGAATTATTTTATTACCAATTTTAACTGTGAGATAGAAAGGAGGAATATAATTGGTAGGAGGATCAAATTTTTTATCATAGATATGCTCAAATTTATTTTCTTCTTATAAACTTACATCATTTCTAGGATTTTTAACTACCTCATTATTTTTTTTCTAATTGTCCAGGAAGACTAGCAGCTTGCAATAATGAAAATCTAGCTTTAATGGTTGACAAATCATCAATTATATTGTCAGACTTAGTATCCGTTTATCTAAAATTCTTAGATTCATAATGTTGATATTGTGAGTTATTATATCCAATTGAAAAAGGGATATCTTGATCATTTTTATCATTATTATGAGTTATTTTATCTCTATCATCAGAATGAGACTTATCATTGGCTAATCTATTATTGTTAGGAATTTCATAATCCTTATTTTTAGTATTTACAACATAAATATTTTCTCTTTTTGAAGACTCATCAATAGCATTTACATTATACATTGAATCCTTAGTTATTTTATCTTTTCCATGTAACAAATATTTTAAAAATTTAATAACAGCTTGAAAGGTTTCATGATTATGGTCAAGTTTAGAAACATCACAATAATAAGAAATATTATCATCTTTCACATTTTTATGTGAGTAAGATGGCTTATCATTAAGCTACCTTTTAAAAACAACCAATTCATTACCTAAACTTTGGATTGCTTTTAATATTTTAGCATTATCTAAATTCAAACCTATGTTGGATCTATCTTTAAAACCTACACGTTTCAACTTCTTTTTATAATCAATACAAAACCTAATGGTTTGGTCATATTCAACTATATATTTATCTTCTAATTCTATTTTATACTTTAGTGTTAAAGCATTGTAGAAATAAAGCCTAGATAGTTTTCTAGAAGGCCTAAGATCACTTGGACTTTTTTGATGCAACTTGGTGAACCTAGAAATGAAATGATACATAGTTTCACCTGGATATAATGAAATATTTGAAAGGTCATAGCTAAATTAGAATATTCTTTGTCTTTAACAAAGGATAATTCTAACCATTGTTCTATATCATGCCAACTATCAATCACTTTTGCAGGTAGACCAATAAATGCTTAATAAGCCTTTCCTTCTAATGTTTACAGAAAAAACCTTAAACAAGTCTTCTCATTAGTTATTCCAAGAGTAAAACAAACTAATCTAAAGGCTTCTAAATGATCCTCCCAAGATTAACTAGCTGAACCAAAAAAAATTGGTATGTTTAATCTTTTGAGAGAAGGCAACTTACCTAGACATTTTCCAACATTGATTAGATTTGCAAAAATCTAAGGAGCTATGGATATCTAACATTCTTGTTGGATTTTTTCCTCATCTTTATCTTCTATGGGTTTTATTTCTCTATTATTCTATAACTCATGAAAGAGATCTTCTAATATTCATTTTGGTATTTGTTGTTATGCATCTGGTTGATTTTCTTCTAATTGATTCTTGTTGGTGGATTTTTGACAATCTGATCCACCATTATAATTTTTAGTAGATTATATCTGAGATATATAAATATTTGGTTCTTGAATTTCTTGACTTGAATGCTGATTAAACAAATAAATTTCAATCGGCTCAACAAATTCATCAAAATAAAAAGAGTCAGAAAGATAACGAATCCTAGGATTAAAATTAGTAGCTAATACTTTTGCTCTATTTTTTTCTAATCCTCCTATTAAAATTTATTATATCATGTTGTGTTTCATGTGTCAAACTAGAATACCAATCAATTTCAAATTCAGCAATTTCTAATTCCTTGTTGATTACGTCAATAACTTGAGGAAGATCTTCGGGATGATTATACCACGCAAAACGTGTCAAATTAAAAGCAATATTAGTCTAATCTTCTTCATCATTAATAATAAGTTGAATAATAGGAAGTTGTTGACCGATAATAACCATGAGAAAATAAAATAGATTCTACGAAAGATTCCCCAATGAAGTCGCTACATTTTTTTATGACAAATAATGTCACATCAACAAATCAACCCTTTCAACTATTGTGAAGGTCAAGTTGGAATTATACCAGTCTAATCATAGGGGTTCTAAAGGCTCAATTAAGATCCTAAAGATGTAAGGGTTTTTATTATAATTTTGAGAAAATAATCAATAAGTTATGTAAATAACTTATTCCATTATCACAATCAAGAATCTTTATATGTTATAAAAATAAGAATCAGTTAAGATGAAAATGTATAATCTATTCCATCCAATAGATATAATATATTAATTAGACAATCTCTTGAAGAATAGAAATTTGATTGTGTGTGTGTGTGTGTGTGTGTGTGTGTGTGTGTGTGTGTGTGTGTGTGTGTGTGTGTGTGTGTGTGTGTGTCTAAATTAGAATAGACTTCATCAAATTTTTCAATGGTTTATAGTTCAACTAAATAGAGAGAAAGAGCACAAGTCAAAGACAACAAGAAAAGCAAATAGTGAAGGAGAAGAAAAAGACACAAGAAAAGAACCAAAACAAAAATGATTAACAATAAACTATAAAAGAACAAGAAACTAAATAAGAATACTTTAAACTAATTTAAGGAAAGAAAACCAAACACAAGGTTGATTATGATAAACTTTAAGAACCAAACTGAACTGAACAAGATACTATAAACATGCTAAAATAAATAGTAAACTAATAGACACATCTTAAAAAAAGGAAAGTAAAATACAAAAATAGAACGAAGATTAATCTAAAACATGAACTAAGTAAATTAAAGTACTAAAAATGATCTAAGTAAAATAGGAAAAATTAACTAGAGTAGGGAAAGCAATAAAATAAAAGATGAGTAATAACCTAAAATAGGTTTGATCTAGGAACCAAATAAACATTTAATTATTTAACTAATAAATAATAAAACATTTAAACTATGCAAACCAAGTGAACTAAAACAATCTGAAAGAAAAACTATAATAAAATTAAACCATTTTATTAAAAAGCAACTTATTTATAGGGAGTATGTGAGTCTCAAAATGAGAATTATCTTAGCATTGGAACATATTTTAAGTGAGAAATCCAACATTCTTTCACTACAAAACTTTAAGAGGACAACTCAGCAATTAATTAGATCAATGAAGTGTCATAGAAATGTGAAGTGATCATTTTTTGGGTTGAATACTTTGAATTCTATACATAGGACTATAAATAATAGTCATCAAATGATATTAGAATTAACAGACAGTAGATAATCAATAATAAATGAAAAATATAACTAGATATACCTATGTTGCATAAATTATTACTCAACCATCAGATAAAGTACCATTAGGTCTATCTATAAAAGTTGTACTATCTTAGAAAAATTTCATACAAAGAAGAGATGAATGAATGAATTCAGAATAATACTCAAGTCTTCAATACCTTTTGAGCTTCTATCTTTAAATTAATGCTTGATCTCCTTTTATATCCTCAACTTTAGTTATGAAATAAGTTATAACTAACCTTAGTTCGTTATTTATTAATGTTAACTAATTGACTTTATAGCGCCAATTAATTAACTAAATAGTGTAAGGATAAGTTATTTAAGACCCCTAAAGTCTTAATTAAATCAAGGTATTTAAATAAATAGACCAGGTACTAATATTAATGGGTGGGGACCCAAATCAATTAATGACAAAGTAGGATACATAATAATCATAAAATAATAAATCAAAATTTGATAAATTTTACTTATGCTTAACCATAATGCATTCCAATTAATCTTAAGCATATATCATCATATTAAAACTTCAAAAATTATGATTATACCAAATTTCCTGAAATTATCAAAATAGAGTGTTATGCTTGTATTATCAAACTGTATGAAAAGGTCAAGTACTAAATAAAAATTATCCTCTAGACAACCAATAATCATCTTAATTAGATAAAACTTCAATTATTGGTTTGTCTTGCTAATTAAGACAAATGTTATATTCTATTTTAGTGTTAGGGAAAGGTATCAGTCTAATTCTTATATCAGATTTATTGTCATTAATTTCCAATTTAATCTTCTTGATTCTTCTAAGCTCATTATGTGCCTCATACTCTATTCCTTTCCTAGTAGCACTCTTCTCAGCAACATGATCAAAAATCTCTATAGACTTCCTTTTATTACCAAATCCCTAACCCCTCAAATTCAACCTCTCAAAACTCAAGATAGGTTCACTATGGGCCCATGAAAGGTTCAATCTCCTACATTTTCCTCTAAGGTTAGCATCAAATGGAGTAGGAGTATCTAAGAGAGTGGCAATTTTCCTAATGTCTTTGTCATGGGCTACCTCTTTGTTTAATTAATTTTCCAATTGGCTATCAAGAAGTTGATTGGCTGGAAGAGGCTGGTCAACTGGTTCACCTCTAAACATAGGAGGATAAAACTATAGATAAGGCTCATGTTCAAGATGACACTCAATAAAATGAGAACTACCTTGGGCTTGAGAATAGGCTCTAAGTCTTTATCCTCTAAAACCCCTATGACCTTTATGGCCTCGAAAACCATCATAACCCCTCTAAATAGGAAGGGAATTCAATACACTCCAAACATAAGGATTATATGCATCAAAATGAATGGGCATTCTTGTGCCTCAATGAAATCTATGCCCAAAATGCCCAACATGGAAACCAACCCTATTAGAACTCTGGTTATGGCTTGACTGACCACCCCGATTTGACCTTTGACCCCATCCATTATTACTATTCTTTACTAGTTGCTCTCACCCAGATATTTTGAAAGAAAAAATGATCTGAAATGATATCAAAATCTAATTTTGATCTTATGACTAAAAAACATCGTGATCTAAAGACATTACTAATTTGCACCCAAATTATAACCATACTAATTTCCATATTTAAAACTCATAATTTTAACTTCATTTGAACCCATATGCACATCCTTATAATTTTGTCACAAATCAACAAATGATTTCCTACTAAACTGATAAAGACTATTCAAATATAGATAAATATGTTTCTCAACCATTTTTATTGTTTTGAAAACTATTTTCTCATTTGAAACTCAACCAATCTATGAAAACATTCTACACATTTAAAAAAATTGTAGAAACATATTAATCATTCCAATTTATTACAAATTTAAAACCACTTCAAAAAATTCTATCATAACCAAATATATTTAGAATTTTTGCAATTCAAAACAACTCAAACAATAACCCAAATTCTATCAAACTCCTTGAACTACTTCATTGTGATAACTTGCATGTGCCTAAAACCATTTAATATATGCAATGTACCAAAACTAAAATGAACTCAGTAACAAATTCATCACACCATTTTGTACAACCCTCATACTGTGCCAAATATAAACCTTATTTGCAAACTGCCCCCATAAATAGACCCTTAAAAGAATGTAGACGATGAATGAAATCATGCACCATTTTACACTTCATGTATACCCAAATCTCCAAATTTTATGATTTTGAATCCAGACTAGAACCATTAATCAACTACGAAAAGCTTCAACAAAACCCAATGCATGATATCTCAGATTTACACATGTAGGCTATAATATCAAACTAGGAGAATAATAAGTTCACCCATTAGAGAATCAACTAAAAATTGAACTTAAAACAAGATCTCAAATAAAACTTATTCATAATATCTTACTGATAACTCATGTAAAGCTTTAGATTACCCAAAATATTTTAAAAAAATGTTAATATATTATAGAAACTTTTTTTGAAAACCTGTCAACACTCTAAAACCACATATTTTATTTCAAAACTTTAACCTTTTTTTAGAAATCTAGATTTTGCATGCATACCTTAAATCCAAATTTCCATTGAAAATAGAAACATCCTTGATTTTCCATCACAATTCCATATTTATAAAGGAGATAAAATAGAAGTACTCACACCTCAATCAAGCTCAAAAACCCTATTCAAATTTCCTTGCTTCTCTCTTCCTCTCTACAACTCTCATCGAGACAAGGTTTTGCTTCTACTGAAAGATTTCAAAATGATAGAATGATCAAAGAAAATCCACCTTTTATTCACCACCCTTACACCATAACTCCCTAGGGTTACATACTCCTTTCTCATTGGATCACATAAACCAATGCCAAAGTTAGTAGTCTGATAGCCCATTTTATCAAATCGATAAATTAAGCCTTTGACTATACTTATCACCAAAACCCTTTCTATTTTTTATGGTTCAAGGAGATAAGTAATTAACGATCATCTTATTGCCAAAATCTCCCATGATCTGAATCATCAATAGATGTTTGATGCCTTTAATGCCATTGTCATCTTTCCATAAGCTTTGATGGGTTTAAGTCCATATATATGCCAACTCAACATACAATCATGCTTTTTGAAAACCAATCCATCAACTGAGTCTCATAATCCTTAAGTTTATTTATTCATTACTATCACCAATTGAACTTAAGACCTTTGAAATATATAAACCCATATTTCATTTAAATTAAGTCACGTTGAAGCCCATGCATATGTTTACAAAATGTTAGACTTAGTGACCTTAGAACAATCATAATAAGCAAATCTTCCCTATCAATTTCTATTAAAATTAAATGCATATGGAGGTGAACACAATGACCCTGGTAATGATAGTGTTTGTTCTCTTGGTGAATACAATTTTATATCAACAACATTGTTTATCAAATGACCTTGAAAATATGGTAAAAGACATTATTCATGTGGAAATGCTTTAAACATCTAATTTGAATGTTCCTTGATTTTCAAAACAACCTTTCCTCAAAATGCCAAAGGAGTTATTATGCATCTAAATAAATTGAGAATAGAAATTATTTTGAGATGAGCAATGGAATAAGATAAGACCATTTGATCATGAAAAACATGCCAAACTATAAATTTCCATGTTATGACATGATCAACTACTGTTGTTATAGAACCATATCCACTTAAACTATCAAACTGGACCAACTATATCTAAACCATGAAAATCAACTAAAAATACCATGACATGATTGGTATAGAGGTGCATCAAACAACTGAACCAATGAAGCGTATAATTATATCAAATAAAATTGATTCTTTCACTATAAAATTGAATTGTTATATTTTCCCAAATATATCATTGAAATGATTTAAATGCACAAGAATTGAAATTTTCAACTAAACTATAATTGATCATGATTATAATCATATATGCATATTTTATTCATTCATCCACTATGCTTTTCGAAACCACTAAAACATAAACAGAATCATCAATAAACCATTATGATTTCATAATCAAATATGCATCTGCAAATATCAGCAATCACTAAGGGTCCCTAACATAGTTTTAAGCTTAATGATTGAGTCATCACTATGGAAATAAGTATAAACTTGAAAATTTGGAGGGGTATATAAAATAGGCATAACACACACGTCCCAATCTAGGGATATACCTAGGTTGCATGCAAAATAATATAAGTAGGAAATAAAAAAAGTATAATAATATGAAACCCTAGCTGAATGGAAACCCTATGAATTATAATATTTTTATTCATATAAATCAGGTCCACAAAATATTTAGCCTTAAAATTTATATTAATAAGAATCTATGGATAAATAGGTATAGCTATCCTAGTGAACCAGGATGGTAAACTATCTCTAAATTAGTCCAATTATTTATGAAACTTAGATAGATCATATACTAAATTTAATATGATGAAATTCTAAAGATATAAAGTATAAATATTTTAGATATTTTAATGATAAATAAAATAATATACTTATCTAGTTTTAATACTAATATAGATCTAGATCTAAAATAGGTAGAAAGTGGACTCAAATCTAGGTCATGGACTATCACTTTGTATCAAATATAAAAACCATACTTCTTCATCTCCATATTGTCTATGGGAAAAATTGGTTAGTGGGCACACATTGTTGAGTTTCCCCAAATACCCCTCTATCAATGAGGGCTATGAGGGCCTCAAACATATTTAGTTATCCCCTACATGTTGGATTATGTGTAAATCATGAAATGTGTGATAAGGAACTACAATAATGACCTAGCTTGTAACTTCAAAAATAAGTCTCTTGTACTACATATTCATTAATTTAGACTCATATATGTGTTATCCCTATGAATGATATTAAAATATGATAATATAGATAAGATTTTTTTACTTGAGTGTTTTATATAATGTTTTTGGTAAGTTTCATTAGTTTCTCTAAGTCTTTAATGGGTTAGGAATGAATGAGGATTTATCTTATATTTATACAAATCCTTTTGGATAATATCTCATATTAAATCACTTAGGCCAATCATAGTAATATTTCTCATTTATAAATTATATGACTTTAGGGCATTGAAAACTTGCATTGGGATAGGACACTTGTGTTTATGTAGGCATCTGTTTAGGATGGAAGTGTTCGAGTAACTACGACATAGGTACAAGTCTAGATCTCTCAGAGATGGAAGATAAGCAAGTTTATAACATTCTAGGCAATATATAATTTTTGTGTCATCATAATACTATTGGTTATACTAAGATATAAGCAATGAGTCATATGTATATAGTGTATGTGACTCTTTTGACACGAGGAAATATCTAAAAGTTGAAGGTATATTTGTGATATGCATTTTCAAAATGTACAAGACTGAGGTGTTATATAATTTATAGATAGTGTCTATAATAGGTATCTATCCTTGATTTCATGATTGAATTCAAGAATAATATTATTTACCAATTTGAAAGGCATAAACACCAATAAAAATGGTTAGATGATCAATTCAAATTATGCAAGGACAAATATCCATTCAGGACCATTATTTTAATTTTGTATTTTAATGAAACATACACATTAAAACCATAAAATGAGGTTTAATCCCAATACTATAATTCAATTCAAGTTGGAATTTTTTTTGTATATTGCATTCAGACATACATTTGATAATACAAAGGATAGAAAAAATATTTCTTAGGAGTATCAATTTTACATGAGCAATGATATATCACATTCTCCAGAGTCCATCCAATGTTGCTTTGAGATGTTTTATTGAAATATTAATGAAAGATAAATCAAGTTCAATAAACACTACATTTATTTAGAAAATGTTGTAGAATAATTTAAGAATTCTTGAATGTTTTAATGGTTGAGAAAGATGCATAAAAATATTTGGTATAATGTTTTCTAAGTTTCTTTGAGTTTGAGCATGGTAAAGGGGATAATGATTGTGTTGATGCATGTGTAAAAATATTTGTTAAAATAGTAAAATTACAAGGATGGTAATAATTTGATTGTTTTTTCAAGTATTATGGCTTAATGTAATGAAATAAATTCTCATGTGGGAATATTCTTTTCGTTAGTGGAGGAACAAAATAAATAAATGTATAAACATTAGAGTAAAATAACTAGATCAAGTGAATTCCACTCATCCCAAGGCTTAAATTCTTATTCATGGATTATTTATATTAGAGACATGGCATGATTTTTTTTGAGATGTATGGAATTTGATTAGAATGAATCTGAGTCAAATAATAGTTTGAATAATAGTTTTGGAGGATCATAAGGCCTATGGAGACAAGTTAATAATTACAAACAGTATGGGATCATGAAATGACATCAAAAAGTAACTTTGACCACATCTCAAATCTTGTGCAACCATGTACAATTTATTTATAATATAAATGTAACTTTAAACATTAGTGTTATTTTACTTTTGTCATACATGCCCCTAAAAATTGATTCTAATTTAAAGATGGGGCACATTTTCATAATAATTGCACCTAAAGATAATGATGATGAAATGGACAACTATTTATCTCCCTATTTATAAGCTAAAAATGAATTTGAGCATGAAGAATTTCTTGAAATGCTTAAAAACAAAGCTAATCCTAAAGGTTTATTAGATAACTTAATAAGGTTAGTATTTAATGCAAGTCACATTTTGTATTAGTAAATTTTAGTATTTTATTTACTTATTTTAGTTCATAATTATTTTTTCATTGTGTATTTTTTTGAAATCATTACTAACATAATTAATGTAGGTTACTAGTACCAAATGAGATCCCACCTTCATGTGGTTGGTGTTGTGAGTATAGAATATTATCATCCAAAAACAAAGAGCGTATTTAAAAAAAATACATGTTATGGTTAAAAATATCAAAGTATGGTTATAATACTCCCATATGTAATTTTAGGTACTTATGTTGCAACTAAACCCATCCCAATTTTAGTATAACAACTGCACAAAGTTTGTACTCTTTTTCCTCTAAGAATGACAAGTTTTTATTGAGGATTGTGTTTGATAGTGTGTAATTTTGGAGTGTTTGTGATTATGGAGATAATATTAATATGTATCTTGAACTTATATGCCATACCAAATGCAACCATGAAGTCGGTTTGTTAATTGGGTGTGTGGTTGAAAAGTTACAAGTTCTACTAAGAAAATTGACTTATTTTTAAAAATATGGCTATAAGATAAAAGTCATAAGAAATTTATATTATATTTTTGGTGGGATTAAATATTCATGTGATGGTTAGAGTAATATTGTGTGAAACCATAAACTTATGTGCATCTCTACCTCTCCATGTTTGCATGCAATGATTGTGCAAAGTTCACACTCATTTTCCCCTCAAGAACAAGTTCAACCTAAGGGTCAAGTCCAATGGCATGAAATTTTGGAGTGATGATGGAGGGTAGAATTTTTTTTATTTTGATTATACATCATACCATATATGACTTCAAATTTGATTTATCAATCAAATGTGTGGTTAAAAAGTTATGACATTCTACTAAGTAATTTGGACTCATTTTGCATGTTTTGTCTATAAGATGAAATTCACCTCCAATTTATATTCAATTTTATTGGGTTAAAAAAATAATGGGTATGGATATATTAACCCTTCATTCAATCATAGGAACTTTCATTGTGTCTGCACCCCTCCCAGTTTGCATGCAATGGGTGTGCAAAGTTCGAACTCTTTTTCCCATAGAAAGACAAGTTTATCTTAAGGGACACATCTAGTGGTGTGCATATTTGGATTGAAATGGATTATTTATATAATAAAAATGTATATATTTCACTTATATTCAATATTATGTGTAACTTCATAGTCATTTCATCAATTGGGCGCACCATTCAAACATTTCACACTCTATTGAGAAAATTTGGACTCATTTTTTAAGTTTTGGCTGCAAGAGAAATTTCATCACCAATAATTATTCAATTTTATTAGGTTCATGAAATATTTTTTATTTTTATAATACCCCCACATGAAATTTTAGGAACTTACGCTACATCTCTTTCCATCTTGGTTCGCAGACAATGACTATGAATTTTTTTCACTTTCTCCACTCAAGAACAAAAAAAATTCTCTAAAAGAACGTGTGAAAAAATATAAAAGTTTTGAGTGTACTGTCAAATTCTTAGTGTAAAAATGTATATATTTTTTCTATATTAAATACTAGATGTAATTGTGAAGTCAATTTATCAATTGTGAGTGCCATTAAATAGTTGTGTGCTCTAGTGAGCAACTTTGGACTCATTTTTTACGTTTTATCACATGATAAATGTCACTATAATTTTTTTTTAAATTTGAGTTTGTTTTAAAAATACTTTGGATATTTATATGAATCATAAATTTAATTTTAGGATCTTATGATGTGTCTCTATCCTTTTTAGTTTGCATGCAATAGCTGCACAAAGTTTTCAATCTTTTTCTCCTTAAGAAAGACAAGTTTCTCTTAACCTGGATGCATCCAACAACATGAAATTTTGGATTTTAATGGAAAATTCAGAGTATTTTGAGTTAAATATTGTTTTATATTTAATATCATATGTAATTTCAAATTCTATTCATTTATTGGGTGCACCTTTGAAAAGTTTTACATTCTACTAGGTAACTTTAGACTCATTTTGCAAGTTTTGGCTATAAGAGAAACACCACTACATATTGATCTTAGATTTTAGTGTGAATTAAAAATATTGGTTATGGTTATATTAATCCTAAAAATTATATGAACTTACGATGCATCTCTACCCATCCCAGTTTTATGCAATGGTTGTGTAAAGCTCCCACTCTTTATCCCCTTAAGAATAAATAGTTTATCTTAAGGGACACATCTAGTGACATGAAAAAAAATTATCATGGGGTATGATGGATAATATAAAATGGTATATATTAAAATTAATATATAATATTATACATGAATGTGAAGTCAATTTTTTGATTGGGTGTGTCATTTAAAGGTTGTGCATTCTATTAAGTAAATTTTATTCCCTAAAGGAAGTTTTATTATAAGAGAAAACATGTTAAAATTTGTTATTCATCATGAGTGGAATAAAATAAAATAGTTTATTCATATATAATTTCATGTTAAATCATAGGATACTATAGTTTGTCATTAACTCTCTCAGTTTGTGAAAAATTGCATGCCAAAGATCACTATAAATTTTGCCTTAGGCCTACAAAACTTCTCCTTAGAAATGTGTTCATTAACATGAATGTTGATATATTTTTGGGTTTTTTGGATATGAATTAGGGTCATTATTATGTTTATAAACCCTTATATAAATTACCTTGATGATTAGGCATGGTGTTTAGAAGTTTTGCATTCTATTGAGTAACTTTTGCTCCTTAAAGCAATTTTTGGCTATGAAAGAAAATGTGCCACCATTTTTACCTCATCACAAGTAGAAAAAAATACTCTATAGTATTTTTATAAGACTATTATATTAAACTTCATGATCATACAATTTGTCTCTACCTATCCAATTTTATGGAAAATAACATGTCAAAGTTAACTTCAAATTTTGTCTTAGGATTGCTAAACTTTTATTAATGTGTCTATCAACAAGTAGATTGAGATATTTAGAGGTATTTGGGTATAATATAAGGTATATATTATATTTATATTACCATTTTTATGTGACTAAAAATTTATTTCACATATTGGTTGTGTCATTTATATGTTTCACGTTCTACTAAGAAACTAATGCTCCCTAGAGTGAGTTTTGGCTATGAGATAAAATATGTCTCCATTTATTTCTAATCACAAGTATAAGATAATATTATTAATATTAATATATGAATAAAAAATATGACCACATGATATTATGGTTCATATCTACTTGTTTTAGTTTGTTAAAACTCATGTGCCAAAGTTCACTATAGATTTTGCCTTAGGACCACGAGGCTTCACTTAAGAAACACATATTTCTGCTTGCAAGTTATGATATTTGATGGTTTTGGGGGTTTTAATTAATTTAGTTATTATTTTTTTTATTCCCATATCTATACTTGATCATGAAATAGGTTCATTTTTGTGTGTGTTGTTTATAATTTGCACATTCTACTAAGCAACTTTTGTTCCTTAAAGCAAGTTTTGGCTATGAGAAAAAAATGTGTTGACTTTTGTTCTTATTCATGAGTGTAAAAAAAATACTATAGGTGATGTGTATAGGATGCACACATGAAACCATAGGATCTTACAAATCATCTATACCTATCTCAATTTTTGAAAAATATTTGTTTCAAAGTTTGCTATGGATTTTGCCTCAGGACTCGGCTTATCTTAAGAAACACATCTATTCGCATTTAGATTGTAAGATTAATGGGTGTTGGGGATATAAATGAAATTAATAATTAAATTTATACACCCAATAAGATTTGACCTAAAGTTTTTTCTTTAATTTAACACATTGTTTATAAGTTAAATGTTTCATTGATCTTTAAAAACACTCAATCTTGTCAAATAAATAAACATGTCACAAAGAGATTCTAAAGTAACCTTCCATGAAGAAACCCATTTTATTATGTCTCTTAATTTTTTAGAATACTCATACAAAACTTAACAAAGAGAATTATTTTCAAGTTTTTATTTGCATAGAGGTTGAAATGAGAATGGGTGAATAGTGTTGGTTCTCAATATACATGTCACAAAGATCATCACAAATAACTTCTCAAGTTGATCCAAGTATGCCATAATTATTAGAACAACCATGTTATTTATAATTCTTCATTTAATAATAATTCCTATAAGGATAATTTATAACAATGACAACAAATAATATAGAAAAATAAAAATTACATGTGTATATACAAATTATAAATTTGTATAGACATAAAAAATGTAATTATATTATGTAAATATATACAAATTACGCCATAATGACATGTAAAATGGGTCATATTGGCATAAAATATTGCCCATATAGGGATACAAAATGTTCCATATCTACATAAACAATGGGTCATAGAGGAATACAAAATGGGAAATATTGGCATACAAAATAAATTACACCTAAAACTATCCATAACACTAAAACTTATCCCTAATACTAAAACTAGTTCTCCTACTATTTAGTGCCTCCAAATAAATTGTGTTTCATTACCCTAGAAGTAAAATTATGGATGTTTTTATTAGATTATAAAGAGAGACTCTCCCCATAGTCTATGAAAAAACCTTAAAAAGTAGTTATTATTTTCACTTGGATTTTCACCCTTTGAGTATATGGAAAATCTCTTCTAATCTAAGTGGCACAATGGAAACACCTCTAGGCTTGTGGGTATCCTAAGGATGAGGTGAATCTCTAGATAGGGCTAGCTCCCTTGATGTACCACTTTGGATTGAAACTACACTTAACTTGGGGGTGAAAAGGGAGATATATAACTGAAAGTAAACTAATATAATGGATTTGATACACTAAATAACATGATGGCATCCAACCATATGCATGTTAAACTTGAAATCAAATGACAAACTGGACATACACTTCTCCAATCTTCATCTTCTCACATCAATGTTACATTGTGAGGTTATGGATGAATGTAAAAAGTTAGGATGACTAGAAAAGATGAATTTAATGGCACTAATGAAAATAATAACTCACTCAATCCTTTAAATCTCCTAAAACATTTCACATGCCCTAAAATAATAAGATTTCCAACTATAAATAGGATGAAAGATTGACAAAATATGCTAAGGAATCCATAGTATTCACTTATGCAAAATCAAACATTCCAAATGAACACACTAATAATATTCATGGATTATGTAACAATAAGTTTTAATATTTATCAAAAGGTATAAAAATGAGTAGGGATTTTCCATACTCAAGTGGAGCATCCAAACAATGGCCAAAATGGCTAGTTATTATATAACTTGAGAGAGAGAGGAGAAGAAAGAAGTCCAAGTGTCATAAGGAAACTTGTAAATCTGATAAAAGGATTTAATTTTTCATGTGGATATATTATGTGATGAACCATGAAAGTTCATAAGATACAAGTGTCAATCCAAGTCACAAACTTCATAAAAAGTGGAAAGAAACTCCTCATTCTGGCTCAAAAAAATTACCTGTATGATTAGCCATGTTTGAACACCTTATAAATAATTTGTACCAGGTATTATTATTTTAATTAAATTTAATTACATCAAAAATTCCTCTCCATGCATTGGTTTTATTCCTGGTCATCTGGAATCACTTGAAAAGGAGCAATCATCATCTACCATCTAGAAAATTGATCTTCCATGTACCCTGCACACTTGGCATCAAAATTGGCATCATTTTCACATAAAAATACATGTTATTAAGTTAGTTACACATTTTAATACCCTCCATGCCATTAAAATCACCAAGGACACCTTAAAATTCCATTCACTTGAAGTTTTCACACTTCTCCCTAGCTTGTCAATCAGGCTAGTTTTGACTAGCTAAGTTAAATCACCTGATTTAGACACTTAAGAGTTTTTTAAAGAAATTATAGTGATATATTGAGTTATATTTTTTATTAATATTTCCATAAATGTTATTTTCATCTCTTGAAACCTCTTACACCCTACAAAACACACAAAATAGTGAGAAAACCATTGTTTTATGCCCCATCCTTATAATTCCATAGAGCTAGTTGGAATGTGAGGTAGATTTAGTGAGTAATCTACAAGTTAAAATATGTTTCATGACAAAAATGGTTCATTTTGGTTCATATAAAACCTCATTTCCAAAAACAAGTCACAAGGAAGGTTTTGCAAGGGTTTTAGCTTATTTTCACTCTTAAGGTTCATTCATAAATATGAGACATCCAATATGCGAAAAAATACCACAAAATCATTATTAAATACCTCCATCAACATATATAAATAAACTTGGAACCCATGAAAATCCTAATGAAAGATATGAGTGCTTAAACTTAGCCTATCAAGCTTGTCTCCTTTATTCCAATAAGCCTGAAGGGTTTCTGAGCCAAAAATGGATTATCCAAGGTTCATTTACACTATAAAAGTTTTAAAACCTATATTTTTACCTAAAAATCATGTTAAAATGTGTTTTAAATAATATTTCATACTAAGAGTGTAAATGGTTATCCATTTGGCTTTAGGCTTGACCCCTTACCTAACAAGCTTGACTTCACTTCCAAAGGTTTTGACCTTCCTGTCAAGTTCCATCATATTTTAAGGTGTTATTCACATTTTCCTAGGTACTATCCAAATCAACATAGCTATTTTATAGGCTCAAATATCTATTAATACCATCCATCTACTCCATCCCTCAAGACTACGGGTTCTTGCATGGGAAAAGTACCCTCTCTGTCTGAGACAAAATAAAGGGTACTTCACCTAGTTCATCATGAAAATTGAGTGTTGGATGAGTCTCTAGATGAGTCTCTCCAAGTGACAAGGATAATCCATCCGAAAATTTAGCCTTTTTTTAGGTCATTTGAGCCCTCAAAACTCTAAATGTCAAGATCAATTCCTTCTAAATCAGATTATGTGCAAGGTTTCCATGTTATGGACTGTGTAACTCATTATCTATGATATTCCTTGCTCATTTACTTATATAAATAGGATTTATTTATATTTTTTATATTTAATTACACTTATTTTATCCATTTTGACCCTCTATAACTCTGAATTGTTTACACTCCTCCTTAGCTGGCTTATATTGAGCGCCATTTGACTATGACTATATTTGTAGAAACAAGGGTCTGAATAGGTTTAACTCATCATGATAAGGGATTAGGAAGCCTATACTAGTATTAATTTATATGTTAACCTACTTTATTTATCATTTCAACTTCTCCTCTTATCCTTCATATGCATTTGTATTCCTAAACTAAGTCCTCCCTATTTTTTGACTGAGACTCTATTTGAATGACCCTTATAGGTGTGTGCTAGCTTAAAAGGAGCTTGAAAATTATTCTTAAATACATAATTTTAATGTTTTAAAGCTAATTTTTCACTTATACTCATGCTTATTCCATTCCATTAGCCCTCAACATGCACCCTAACTCATAAATGAGTCTTCACTGCCTAACTGAGACACCTCCTCTTTTTACCCTACCTGTAGGTGCACATTTCCTTTGGTCATAATTTTTTTAAGTCATATTTAAATATTTAAGGTCATATAACACTATTTTATAGCTTTATTCATCTATAAATGGTTAGGGCACCACCAAAACACCCATTCTAGGTCATTACTATCATACCTAGCTATAGATACACACTTCTCTGAGAAGGGACACTTGTAAGTGTATGGTGGGGTCATACCTTGCATTTCGTCCTCTGTTGACAACTATTGAACACAAAAATATCTCTTGATACAATTTAATATATTTTTCCATGAAACATTCCTCTATACCACCACCTATATGCCATGTTTAATCTATTGTTTGCCCATAGTCAATTATAAGTACATCTTATTAGTCTATCTCTATGGATTGTAGGTGTGTATAGGGCTTAAACGTTGGATGTAAACTCTTTGAAATAAATTTAGGTAATTAATGTTAAATTTACCATATATAATCATTCAAACATGGTGTAATGGTCTTAAACTAAACCTTGGATGAATAAGCCCTTTCATTGCTTAGACCCTGCAAACAACACTGACTGTAATTAGTGCATAAAAGTGGATTTTTGGAACCCCAAAGAACTGCCCTCCATAGACCATTCTCTCCACAAAAATTCTATATTATTTATAAAATATTAAATATTCAAGATAAGGTTATCAATATGCATAGAAATAAGTGGCAACCTTGTTGTATATTATTCACAAAATGGTGAGGTGCTCTATTTTCCCCCTTTAGGGACTGTGTCTCAAACTTAGTCATTTTGTGTTGGACATGGTTTCACTCATATTTTATCAAATTATCCTTCCAAGGATTTCTATCATGATCTATAAAACACATTGGACCTCAAAAAGGATTGCACCATTTGTTTCCATACTCTAACATGATTCCTCGATTCTCTGCTAAGCCACCTATAGGTCGACAAAGTCATGTATACAGGTAACAAGATTTTTTAGCTATCATGGAATGAGTTAAATTCATTTTAAATTGGTTTTACTGTTCCAAGTATTCTCTAAATACCCTCAAATTAACCTTTCACCTCTTAAAAAA
The DNA here is from genome assembly GCA_037957365.1 of Torreya grandis. Lineage (NCBI taxonomy): Eukaryota > Viridiplantae > Streptophyta > Pinopsida > Cupressales > Taxaceae > Torreya > Torreya grandis. The sequence continues at coordinate 517,572 of JARHVA010003404.1, read as the reverse complement.
GGTTGAAACCCATACTAAGGCTTTGATGACATCATCATGAAATGCCTATAGGTGAAGATGAGTTGGATATGGACAGTGAATGTGGAGAAAAGGAAAAAGATGGACCAAAAGGTTTAATGAGAATCTCAAACCTATTTTAAAACCTCCACACACATTATTGACAACAAGTACCTCTTAAAACATGCTTCAAACCTTCCTTTCAATGTAGAAATCATCTACAAACACTTAGAACAAGGTAGGCAGCATTTGTCATGATTGTTTTAGCATAGTGAATAAGATTTTGGACACACTTTCACCTTACCAAAGAATATAAATGGGATATTTAAAACTTTTTTTGGATTGGACAACTAGAATACCCTGATTATCATCCCATGAACAAGTTAAACAATCTTATATAAGTGACTACAAGTGAAACCAAGAATGAAGTTGACAATGGAAGAAGACAAGTTTGAAAGCCATTTAAAGGATGACATGGTGAAAAAAAAACATGGAATGAGTTGGTCACATGACTCAAATACTTACGTAACACCATCTCCTAGCTATATGAGACCCCTACAGGAGAAAACACTCAGTAAACAAGAAGCACTTCAGTTAACACTGCACATGGTGACACCCTCTTGTATCATGGGATAATTTTCTCATAAAAACATTATGAAAGGTGAAAATAAGAATGGATACCATATTATAATGAATTTAACATCCTTTGTATCCAACATCATCAAATGGTTCATACGGATTTGGCCAAAATGAAACAAAACCTATAGGGTGCATGAAATAGCTAGTAAAAAAGCAAAGTCAAATTGTTAGCAATGGTTATTAAAGCAAAGTTAATAAATATTTTTAATATTAATATGAGATTTAAGGTTTATCTTTATATTATCATATCCCAAAATCATTTTTCTTTAAACCTCATGAGTTATCCGTACCAAATCCAAACCTACAAGTCACTTTTGCTTGTTAAGAAGGTAAAAAGAGAGATGAATGGTTTTGAGAAATAAATTACACTTATAAAACAAAATAATCATGTATTTGATCATGGTAAATCTTAAAAGGCATTTCCTAACCATTTCCCATGTGGCACACTTCCTAAGGAGGCTGTACAAGTACCATTTTCTTCTCCTTTCACTAGAAAACTACCTTTTCCTCTACATAACCTACCATATTTCAGTTTTTTCAGTTAATCAATACTTACAAGGACACATGTGGAATGATATCATCTTTTCACACCTTCACATTTCCCAAAAAACTTATACAAAGCATTAAATACATCTTTTTGACCCCTAAAATGACTCAAAAGGACATGTTGGCTAATGAAATTTATGACCAAGGATAATATATCATTTAATAACACAAAATGACCTATGAAACACCTCATTAAAAAATATTATTCCCCCTATAGACATATAAAATTAAGTTTTTACCTATAGGTGACCCAATTTGACTAAAAGTCAAATTTGGTCAACAGTTACAATTGCACAATATAAAAAATGGAGAGTAATACATCAAAGTGGTGCAGAGTAAATGATAGAGTTACAAAGAATTAAAAAAATTAGCACCATGATTGTGTACTCGCTTCATGCCACCTAAAAGGGTGTTATGGCTACATTACCTCAAATATATAAATGATGGAAAAACTATGAAGCACACATAGAGGGTTAAAGATGTGCATAAAAATATAAATATGATGTAAAGTATCATTGTTTAAAGTTTTAAAAATATAATTACTATGTATTGCCACCAAGTTATGTCTCTAAATCAGGGGATGTTGGGGACATATTGGATTTTTGGAAACAACTACAATGTTAATAGTAGATTGTTTTAGTCCAAGCGGGGTACCCATAACATCTCTCATCATCTTTAAAATTAAAAAATGAAAGAATCCAATTATGAATCAATTAAAATTAAACATATTTTAAAATAAATTTAAATTATTCCTTGTACATAAAGCAACAAGGAGAGAATATGAAAAATACATGTGTAAGGTATTTAAATTCCAACTGAAGCATGAACAAAAAGTCAAAGAGGTCAATTATACCAATAACATATATCATCATCCATACAATTAAAAAATCAAAGAGGTCAATTATGGATCGATTAAAACTAAACATATTAAGGTATATTTAAATTATTCCCCGTCCCTGCCCCACACACACAAAATTATTTCATTTTTTAAAACTAAGCATATTATGATACATTTAAATTATTTCATATGTGTGTCTACAATAATTTATATTATCTTTAAACATTTGGCTTGATTAAAACTAAACATATTAAGATACATTTAAATTATTCCATATGTTTAGTGTTAATCGATCCAAATATATTAAGATACATATAAATTATTAAACACACATAAGGAATAATTTAAATGTATGTTTAGTTTTAAAAAATAAAAGAGTTTAATTATGGATCAATTAAAACCAAACATATTAAGATACACACACACACACACACACACACACACACACACACACACACACACACACACACACACACACACACACATGAAATAATTTAAATGTATCTTAATGTGTTTAGTTTAAAAAATGAAAGAGATTAATTATGGATCAATTAAAATTAAACATGTTAAGATACATTTAAATTATTCCTTATATGGGGGGTATGGGGGTTGAGGGGGGAGAGATAGAATGCAATGTTATGCTTCTATATTTCTTTCTTTCTCTCCATCTCTTTTTATCTATCTCTTTCTTTATTATAGGAAGAGAGGGGAAGGATAAGTAAACAAACACACTAAAACTATGATGTCCACTAAATATTAAAACAATACAACAACTTGAAAAAAAATTAAAAATCTTTATGTAGGTTACTCCATTGCTAATGACATGCTCAACAAAAGAATCCATTCCATGAGGGTTACCCATAGAATCGGTCATCATCTACACATGAAAAAAATAAATAAAATAAAATATGAATCAATTAAATAAACATATAAAGATAAAATTAAAAGTCTTTTAGATACATAAAAGCATTATAATAAAATGCCTTTGGGAATGTGTATGGTGGATTAGATAAGTACTACATATCTATATGTGTAGTGTCGTAAGGAGCTAAAGTAATTAAATATGGCATATGCTATTGTGTAGTGTCCTATAGTGTGCCTTTTTGGCTCTATAGACTGCCTACTAGCTTTAAATATATAGTACTTATATGTCTAAGCCATAAAGGTGGTATTGTACACTTCCTACCACATGATGTAAAAATATGTATGTGAACTATAGGGTGACTACTAGTTGTGCCACCACACGAGGAATCAATAGTATGAGAGATATTAATAAATGTGTTGCCACCTATAGACCTTGTAGTTAAAGAAACTAGGGTAATCGATGCATGCATTTGATGGTCAATAAACTGCTAAATTTTTAACAGTGTTCATACATGTATTATGATGCATAATTAAGGGGATGGAAGTACATGTTATTAACTTATTACATCCTTGAGGGAGGTTATGGTAGTTTTCTGTCCTTATGGCACCACTTCAATTAAATGAGGGCATGCCTCCCCTGCATTGAGTTGCTCTCATATCAAAATAATTTTAAATTTTGCTGAGAACAACCTCAAATAAAAATTTATAAAAAAATACAGTGGGACCTCATTTTTATTGCATGGAGTCTCATTGAACACCATGCACCAACTATCCCAAAAGTTATTTTTTTATCTCTACATTAATATAGCAATCAATTCTAATGTGTATATGACTCATTAGTAATGGTTTGTTGGTTCCATGTATATTAAATAGAGAAATTATTTTTCATTTTCTATCTTTTTTATTTTAATGTCATCATATGAAATCTTATCAAAATAATTTAATGTTTCAATACCTCCATTTGATATTGCATTGCCTCAAGTTGGTAAGTAACATTTATCACTTTATCATAAAATAACCTCAAATGTATCAAAAGTGAATTGTGTGTGAAGTTATCTGAAGATTCAAACAAAATATTAACAATAATTTACAGGGTTTTCTATTAGGTATTGTAGGAGATGATTCAAAGATTTAACTCATACAAGACATAGTGAAGCCATACACAGAGGATAACGAAAAATATATAGAGACAATATTTCATCACATAATATAATATTGTATTACAAACTCTTAATTTCCTATTAGATAGACCCATAGGTAGAGCCAAATATATAGGAGATGGTGGTCCTATAATCTTGAGGTTACTACAACTACTCCTCCCACACATATCTTGCAATCTCCTAAGTTAGTGAGTTGGGTGATTCACTCCAAACTCACTTACAAACATATTATAAAAAACTCCTAATATATATTATTGTTACATAACATTAATATATTATTAACTATATCACCATATTTACCCATATGATAACTTACCAATAATAAGTATTATTTACCTTATGGTAAATAACAAACTACTAATTGACCCAATGTAAATACTAATCCCCAACATTCTCGACTTAGTTTTTACATGGTAAAACACATTTCATTCTCCTATTGTAGTGTGCCACCTATGTGTGCTCATGATCAACACTTCAACTTTGTAGCATCGAGACTGAACAAAATCCAACACATTGTATTCTTATAAGTGGCTTTCATGGATGGATACAGCCACCACCTAGACAAGAACAAAGACCTATATTTATGTTCATCTTCCACACTTGTCCTTCTAAATGGTTTTACTTGGCTTCGACCAACAACCTTACCCAATCGGTTTTACAGGTGTACCAATAACCTTTCACAATTGGTTTTTCAGGTTCACTAAAAACCTTACACAATTGGTTTTTTAGGTTCACCAAAAACCTTACACAAATAATTTTTCATAGGTTTATTAATAACCTTTACATCATGATTTCTATAATACATTGTGCTCAACATTCTATAAAATGAGTTACATAGGGAATACTCAAAGTGAATAAGAATGAACCTCTGTTTTTATTGTAAAACACACTAAAAAAATAAATGTATATAAATACTACACAACTGAAAAACACATGCCACTAAAGCAAAAGTGGCCCCATCACTAGTGGCTAATGAGAGACTTGAATGGCCTCCATCCTCCAATGCCTCCAATCTCCTTCATGTAAAGCTACTGACTCAATCAATTTGAATTTATTTCTTAAGTGTTGTATGTATTAGCATGTTGTCAAGCGTCAACATTTCTCCAGTCAAACATCCTCAGATTCAATATTTGTCTCATATCAAGCTTCAAAATTTTTACGAGTTATATTATCTTAACACTATATACATTGGATGTCAGTTTCCATAAAAAATATATCAATTTTATAATTTATTTGACTCTTATAATCAAATAACACAAATAACTCTAAACTCTTGACTTATTTTATTTTTGGCATACATAAGACTATTAAATTTGATATAAATGGTAATAAACAATAACTAATAAACCAAATATTACTAAAAACTCATATACCTTTTGAACTTATACAAAACTCAAACTTTGATAAGCTCTTATTAACATTAAAAACTATTAGACTATTTAAAAAAACTCTTATTTGATAACTCACATTTTAGTTTTTGACAACTTACACAAATGACTTAATTAATTAAAATTATATAAATTGACTCTAATATTTTAATTTTCGAAATATCAATTAACTAAAGATTTTGAAAAAACTTGACACATGACATACCTAATTACTCATGTCATTGTTCATGGAAGGATAATAGTAATATTAACACAAGTAAATAGTGTTGACATTACTCGTTAAAATTATTATTTTTCTTTTATATTTAAACTCATCAATACCAGAACATATCATAAGACTTCACTAACATGTGATATAGTTAGCTCAAAAAAAAAAAAAAAATTTGAGAAAAACACACTTTATTAAATAAAACTTTACAAAATAAAATACAGCTAGTCATACAAAAAATAGGTGGAAAAGTCACACCCCAAAAACACACCAGAAGCAACTAGAAGCAACTAGAAGGTCATACTGGCCAAAAAGTCTAACATGTGTGCACTAACAACCAAAAAAGGATAAAGTACAAACAAACAACAGAAGCAACTAGAAGGTCATACCGGCCAGAAAGTCTAACATGTGTGCACTAACAACCAAAAAAGGATAAAGTACAAACAAACAAACAAACAAGTCCTTAAGCAACAACAGAAGCAACTAGACTTTCTGGGAAAACAACAGAAGCAACTAGAAGGTCATACCAGCCAGAAAGTCTAACATGTGTGCACTAACAACCAAAAAAGGGTAAAGTACAAACAAACAAACAAACAAGTCCTTAAGCAACAACAGTGAACATGGTAGTAGGTGGCAGAGGGTCTTGAGGCTTCCCTCCCCACCCCCCGTCAGTTGGGGGGTCCTCATCCAAGGTAAGAGGCTCCCACCCATCATTATGTTTCTCTTGAGGAGTTTGTTATGGCTGCTTAAAATTCTATCAAGGCGAAAAAATAGAAAGCGCCAAGCACAGAAACTTGTCTTGCTGGGGAGCCACCGAACCTCCTCCACTGCCACTATCACGACGAGACGATCCATGTAAGAACATGTTAATGGCTGAAATTTTAGATGTAAAAACTCACAACATAGATCAAGGATCGGGTGTCTCCATTAGGCAGCTGGGCAATGACTAATCAGGACATACAAAGAATTCAGATTTGGTAGAGTTTTATTCGATGATATGTGGCCATATGAAGGACTACACATATTCAAGGGTCGTACACAGTCATTTATGTATGCATTCGGAAATGAAAGTTAGCAAATCTGTGGAAAATGTCTGGTCCATAATTTTTTTTGACCGAAGCACTATTCTAAATAGATATGGATTTCCCCAGGCACAAATACTATTATGCAATTCTGTATTGAGCCAACAAGATCAATAACTCAATGGTAGACTAGATACATACAAATTTATAAAACAAGTCTGATAAGATGATATAATTGCATCCTTGCTTACAATTGCACCATCGACTACAATTGCATCCTCGCCTATATTGAATGTATAGTTCCTAATCCACTCGTATGTTTGTTTAAGCATGCCACATAGTATGTATTGACATGACTCTCATCATAGATGTAATTAGGAATGAAATGTTCTAATACCACTATTAAGTATTGTAAGAATTGATATAAATATTTAACTCATACAAAATACTATGAAACCAAACACACATAATAATGGGAAATATGCAGAGACAATATTTCAACACATAATATAACACACTCTTAATTTCTTATTATTAGATAGACCCAAATAATTACACCTCTCACAAATATCTAGCAATCTCCTAAATTAATGAGTTGGGTGATTCACTCCAAACTCATCTACAAACATATTATAAAAAATTATTAATATATATATTATTATTATTATTATCACATAACAAAAAAGAAATATAATTATCCTAATAATTATTCATGCAAGTCATTATACATTTAAAAAAATCCTACAAAATCACAATACAAATATAAAATTATTTTTATAGTCTACATTATAAAAATATGAAATTATAAGCATACCCTAAACAAGAAAAATGTATACCTGGAACCATGATGCAAGCATGTATGCTTAGGGAAGAATTTTATAGAAAAAAATGAGAGGCAAAGCACGAGTGCTATTTGATTTTTTCTCCTCGCTCTCCTCAAATTGCCAAGAATAGATTGAAGAAGTTTTGGCATTTTTTTTTTCCATATATATTATTAAAAAAGAGCAAATGCCGTTTGTATTATATAAGATGTTTTTTAATGTAATGATATATTATTAATAATTTATAAAGAGAGTGTATTATATATATAGTATAAGGAACACACCTTTTAAGATTGATAATTAAATCATGGGTTAAAAAAGATGTGCATCATTTTTGATAGGGTACTCACCTTTTTAACTAGTAAATAAATTTTCTAAAAATAATATCATTTTTTCCCATTTTTACTTATCTATCTCATTAAGTAAAATTAAATGATAAATTCCATATAATATTTTTAAATATTAAAAATATATATATATAAATAAATTTATTCACATCTCCTTCCTTATATTATAATAAAATTAGCTGCCAAAATAATTATATGCATCTCTAAAATATTTTATATTTATTTCAGCATTAAAGACTCATCATCTTTCTTTCTTAAACGAGTCTCCACTTTTTTTTCCATTTCCTTTTTCAATTCTCCCAAAACAAAACAAAATAAAATAAAATATAGAGCTGGACAAAATGTGTTTCATATAATATTGTATTTCTCAATCATAATAACCTAAGTTTTACATGTCTCCATCATGTAATTCCGCATATTCCGATACACTTTCCCTCGTGATTATCTTTTATTTGAATACAGTCAAACATCTGCTAGTTGAATTTAGACATTTCACTTTTTGTAGTCCTCTTGTGCCCCTATAAAAATTTATCAGGAAAAATCCCAAAGAATTTAGCCATCCTTGTTTTTGCCAGGGGGGGTAAAAATTTAATGTCCAATTTCTCCAAATTGATTCCAAAAGTAATATAAATGCAGTCTGTTTAGAAAATATTTCAACTTCACTTTTCTAAAATATATTCAAGCATTGAGACTAAAATTTATGCACAGTAGCAAGAAATAAATATAGTATTATATGTGTTAGAATTGGGAAAATAATACTTAAAAGACAAATGCATAAGAAGCTTATGTTTTGAAAATAAGAACAAAATACCTTCCAATCATGGTCATTACTACACCTGTGTTACATGCTTTCTGTGATCTGGATTGACCGTGCCTCGTATATCTCGATGATAAATGCTTTTATTATTTAAAATATTGATGATATGTTTATGGACTCACTTTGGAGAAAGGATAAGGGCCGTTCTCTTTTTTATCCTTCCATGTGCCGATTTGAATTTATCATTTTGTAAAATTATCTTGGGTGTTTCGATGGTATGTTAACCATCCCAAAAATAAATAAATAAATAAACCTACCTTTATCGCCTACCTCATTCAAAATGAAATTCAATTACCTTTGTGTATATTTTTTAAATGGGAATAAAATATCTTTCAGTGGTAAGTGGGAATGAAAATAAGAAATTTTAAACTAACAAGCTGATCAACATTGGTAAAATATGGAGGATGGTATTGTTGATCAAATTTAGTCTATATATCAAAATTTGTCTAATAAGACGTTGAGTAGGGTCTTAATTGAAGAGTGATCCTATGTCACAAGGAGTAGATGGACTTCAAGAGGAGATCATATAGCATTTTCAAGCGTTTTGACACACTTTAATCAAGCTTAAAGTGTGAATTTGATGATCTTTACGAGCTAGACCGTCATGGCAAACCTTGCAAAAATGAACAGGTCAGTTCAATTGTGCATCTCATAAAGGTACTTTGGAGATCGACCAAGGTTAAAGATTTGCATAGACATGATGTTTTCATGCCTAGATAATCCTATACAAATTTCGTGTCTTGACGTTTTTTTTAATCTCAAGATACAAGCATTCAAAGTTGAACAAGTAGATTGAGATGTTCATGAGGACGTCAATTAAAACTCATGGCGAATAGCCGTTTGAATTTTAAAAACCCCAAAGGGTCCTGAAGATAAATGTAGGGCTGACAAGTGTCCAAATCATGGAATCTCAAGTCAAGATTCAACGGTGAGTAGGGGATGAACAATGTCAGTGGGTTCGTAAGATCCAATAGAGTGTGTTAAATCATGTATCGAAGATCAATGACGAGCTTGCAGTCAAAAGGTCAATGTATCCTAAGATTGAACACATCGATAACAAGTGTCAAGATCTCAGGTTCTTGAACAGAGATTTAATGGTGCGTGGTGACTGATAAATCCAGTGGGTCCAAGCAAATCGATGGTGTATGATCCATCATGCAAATATGGATCAATGACAAGAGAGAGGTCAATAAGTTAGCAAATCTTAAAGACAAATGCGCAGTTGCCAAGTGTCAAGACTGTGGCAACTACCAGGTAAATCAATGGTACGCATTCAATCTATGCAAAAGGCAAATCAATGGTGCATGTAAAGTCAAGATTAAATGCTCCTGAGGATGAATGCGAGAACGTCATATGGAAAAAATGCAAGAACCAACCAAGACTGACTATGGGGCCCATAGAACAAATGAAGAGATGACAATTGGCACAATATGAGAAGCCCAGATCAAGATCAATGTCTAGCATTAAAATTTGAAGCCTTAAGACTTTAAATGGAGATCAAATATGGTCGAGGTCAAACCAGAGAAAATATTTCAAGAGGATGCCACAAAGGTAGACATGTCAGCTTTGACAGGTTCATCGCCAAAACCATCAACATGATTATGACCCTTCTCTCTATTCTTACATGCCACAAATGAACTAGTAAAGAGTAAGCAATGCCAGAGCAATATCATAATAGACTGATCCAGTTGTTATAATTACATTGACATTGGAATTTAGCTTGAAAAATACTTAATCCCACTGTTGTAACCATAAAGAGCATCAATGCAGGCTAGAAATAGATTGAAAGGGACTGATACGGTTGTTATAGCTGCCTTCCAGAAGTAATCTTAGGTATTATGATTTTTTTAATGGCATCAATGTCAGAATGATTGGAAATATTGGTCATTATGCTCCCTTCTCCATCATTCTACGCATGATCCTTGTCTCTCTCATCCCATTCAACTATAAATAAAGGCTTCTAAGCCTTGAAAGAGATCCCTCTCTGGGGCATGACTAGACTCTACAAAGATTAATCTTTGTAACCTCTTGAGATAAATAGATGAATGTTTCAGATTTCATTGTTCTGGTATATTGTGTTAATATCAGTTTGATTTGCATATGTGGTAGAAATCTCTCTTTTGTCAAGTCTTGATCTCACCTAACTACTAGTTTATCTTATTATGTAGGTCATGTTTAGTGTTTAATGTCATTTGATTGAATCTAGTAAGTGGATATATTGATTGGTTAGTACCTTGAATCAGGCCTTTCCATCACTTCCCTCAAGTGTTGATCACTTGGTGAACCTCTGCATGAAATATTGATGCATAACAGACATTTGAAGTTGTAGATTCAGTCTTTTGCTTGTCTCATTCGTGTTTTTAGAAGTTCAAATAGAGTGGATGAGTAATCAATTTAGGTACATCACCAACATTAGCTTAGATTTCCCTTTCATTTATCTGTCTCTCCTTTTTCACCCCAACAATTAGTAGGTTTTAGTGGAAATGAGCTAGGTGATACATCAGAGGAGATTACCTTGTTAAAAATCACAGAGGTCTAATCCAAGATTAGGTAATCCACAACCTAGGGTCATTCTCATGTTGGACTAGATTTGAGTAGAGGGCTTGAATAATCCTTTGCTCAGCTAGGGTGCAATTTAAGTCTCTAACAGTTTTAGCACATCTAATGGGACTCATTAGAGATGGTCTTGATGGAATTATTGTTGCAACAATGTTCTTCATGAAGTATTTGGTAATTCCAAGTTCAAGCAATTGCTTCTAACAGTCTAGGCATAGTTTTCAAGTAAGTCAAATTTCATTGCAATATCTTTATGTTATTTTCATGGCTATGTATGAGGAAAACTATGATATACTTCCTTATTAGCCCTATGATGGACCATACCAATTTTGTCATGATCCATATGAACCTCGTTATGAGCCTAATCAACCTTACCAGGAGTTTTATCCAAGCTATGTTGAGCCATATCACGTTTCTTATGATCCTTACTGTCAAGAGTATGACCCTTATCCCCCTTCTGAACCATATTAGTTTCAAGACAAGATTTCACCTTCCCCATATGGCTATGATGTTGCATATGAGCAGCCTTATCTCCAAGAGAGAATGGATGAAATAAAGCTCAAACTACTAGCATATGCAAGAAAAGTTTGTTTAAATTCTCATTATGAGGAAGTGAATGGGTTGTTTCTAAATGTATCCAATGATCCAAAGGAGAGGAATGAGTTGTGAAATTTTGTATTGGAGAAGATGGAAGCTTGGGAGAGGCAAAAATGTGAGTTAAACTAGTTATCTCAAGAACTCTCTTGTATTCCGTACTAGTAGTCTTGTGTTCCTCATTCTCATGAAGTGCTTAACCATACTCAATTTAAGTCAAGGGAGATGCCTAGTTTGAGTCAAGAGCATACTCACATGCCTATTCAAGTGTGTCTTGTAGTTCCATTTCTTCCTTGCTCATCCTTTAAGTTTAAGTTATCCATGAGGATAAAGAGGTTTCAGATTTTGATGAGGTGATGTCTAAGTGGAAGGAGCAGAATGTAAAGGTCTATAAGAGTTTCTCTTTCCCTCCTCTCCAAGACTCCCTAGATGATTTCATTGCCCTCAAGATCCAAAAATATGATCATAATCAACATTCCATGTCTCATACTACCTATCAAGCAAATGAATCTCATCACCCTCCCACCATCTCCCTTCTTCAGGTGGAGCCTATTCTATGGAGGATAGAGAAAGAGGTTGCAGCTATAAGCCAAATTCTTGGAGAGTGTGAAGAGAATGCTTCAAATGTGTATGAGGAAGATTTTATCATTGATTCTTCACATGACATTGTAGTTAGGAATGATATTACAATTGAGAATGAGAAGGTTGGTTTTGATGTGGAAGAACTCCATGAGGACTTGGTACTGTTAGTGCCCAAAATTGTGCTAGAGTAATTTGGGTCCTTGTATGATGAATTCCCTATGCCCCAGTTAAGTGAGTTTCAATGTTTTAGTTTCCTACCTTACCTCGTTAGGAGAAGAGGTTGGGACATGTAGTTTTAGCAATCATGTATGTCATCTTGATTAGATGAAACCAAAGGGACATCTAACAAAGATGAAAAAACCCCTAAAAAGGCTCGAAAGAGATTGAAGAGTTTAAACATGTGGAACAAAGATCCTATGGCATGAGAATATACAGTGAACAAATGAGGGTGAAACCAAGTCTTTTTCCAAGCTTGGATCCTTCATGCTTGGGAGAGGAGATATGTCAGTGGCTCAGATAAAATTAACAAGCTACACTTATGTGTTTTGGTGATTAAGGTGAGGAGTAGTCTGATGAACCAAATGAAATATATGTATTTAAATCAAGGGACCTCCAAGAGTAAGGTTTGGGGGATGGAAATATTTTGTACTTCTCCCCTTTTAAGTAAGTTGGTGCAAAGGGCAGAAGTAGCCACAACCCCAACTTCATTTTTGATTTGGACATATGGTAGAGTTTTGGGCCATTAGACATTTTGAGCCTCTCTGAAGAATTACCCCACTTACCTTTTGGTGGGCATGGTGCTTAAATTTATAGGGCTCAGATGTCTAATTTTATAAAGAATATTTATGCCACATGGAGGTGCTCAGGTGTTTGTCAACTTTGAGAACTTTTTGGAAATTTCCTCACTTACTTTTATGGACATTTTCCAAAGGGTCCCTGAAGGCCTGAGCACCTAGATTTTTGTAAAAGGAGGATCATAACAAGGTAAAAGGATGGCTAAAAGCCTGAGCAAGTATTTCAAACTGACGTGTGGTAGCATCATGAAATTATTTTGGCTTTGGTCCTTTTTTCAAATATGTCTCACTTGCCTTTGGGTGAGAAAGGTACAAATAATTTTTGAGGGTCGGACCACTCAAATCATGCCACATGGCATTCACTTAGGGGTTTCAATTTTTAGGCCCTTTTTGAAGTATGCCTCATCTAAATGAGGTGAGGAATTGCAAATGTCCCTAGCATTTTGAAATGCCCAAATCTTTGACACATGTCAGGCTATGCATCCCAGGGGAGAATTCAATGTATAGTCCATCTTTGTGTTAAAGAACATGAAGGGTGAGGAGGTGAAACTATCCCTGAAGGTTGTTTTGCTTGTATAAATTCACATGTCACAAGATGAGTTATTTAGCTAAAAAGGGAAGCGCCATCAAGTTTTTGCCCATTTTTCCTTTAAATGAAGCTTGAGGAAGTTAATGCGGTAGCTGAGCATTAGTTGTTCAGCACCAAGGCTTCAATGCTAACCCTAATTTTAAAAGGGGGTGATTATAACTAAACATTTTTATTCATTTGAATCCACTTTTTGTAACTAGAGCTTATACTCATATTTTTAGGAAAATTAAGAACTAGAGCAATGCATGGTAATAATAACAATTATAGTTAAATTTTTAGAGTTTTTCTTCCTCTAAGTGTGTGATAGTCAGTGTGATTTCAAGTGTCCCTTGGATTGCTTGTCTAGTGGTTATTTAGAGGAATTTTAGAGTGTTTGGTAGTTAGCCATCAAGAAGGGTGTGTTTCAGTTTGAAGAAAGGTTATAGTAAGATTAGAAATAAATAGCTTCACCATTTGTCTCGATGAAGAACAACATTACCTCAATTCTTGATGAAACTAGGGACACTGATGTCTAGGGGTTAGATTTTACTACCTTACTAAGTTATCTACAGAGACCCAACCTCCCTAAGGTGGTTATTAATTTAGGTATAAGCTATATGGCTCCTACAACAACCTTTCCACTAGCAACCCCATACCTAGAGATAGTCATTATGTGTACAAAAGTATACCAAGAAGACACTAAGATTGTACTCGATGGGAGTCAATCAATTGTTTTCTCATTCACCCCTAAATCTCTTAGTGTCATGCTTGGGATACCACTATATCCTGATGGTATTGTTTTAACCATGGAAGAGTGTCAGTGTTATGCTGACCAACATGATAAGATAGTTTGGGATATTTTGAACACTTGCTGGCTCACTAAGAAGAGAACCAAGGTCTCAAGGATGACCAAAAATTTTAAGATAATAGAATTCAAGGATATGCCACAATATGTCATATCCATGGCTACCAGAATTTATAGGGTACCCATGATAGAGAAGTTTGAGCCATGGATGTTTTCCATCCTTATTTGTGTACTGGAAGAGAAGAAACAACTAGACTAGGCTTCCATTTTGAGCAACAACTTACATAGCCAAATGATGATGTTGCACATGGTTATCTTTTATAAAGAATCATTTAAAGGTACCTTTTACATGTCTTCCTATCTTATGTTGGGGATCAACCAACAATATGATTACACTTATGAAAGCAATAAACCACGAAATTAAATCAGATAGATAAGTAACTAGAATCAGATAATAGCAAAGAACAAGAGATACAAGAAACCACCCTGAAAACTTGTATTAAACTCTTTACAGAAGGAATACAATTGAAAAAACTTCTTTCTTCCACACCTCTCTCAGATGCACAAGATCTCTCTCAAGATCTCTATCCCTCAAGAGCTCTCTCTCTCTCAAGTACAATCAACTCCAACAACTTGGATTGATACAACTCTGTACTGTTCTTCAACATTCACACACAATGAACTAATACAACCACACTAAGCTAAGAAGATCTAATTCTACATATAGAATTAGGAGACTTGAGCATGCACTTACAACCAACAGTTAAGCCTCTTGAACAAGGGCTCTAAAAACAATCTTACTAATAATAGAGACGCGAACTTAAGACTAAAACTTAAACTCATCATGCAAACACTTGGTTCTGTCCTCGAAAATAGCATTCTGGATGCACAGGTAACTGACGCCAGTTCCTACCTACTTGCCTGTGACCGACGTTGGCCGATCCTCTGCCGACGTCAGCGTCTCTTCAACTGCACCTAACCGATGTCGGTCGCTCCTGACCGACGTCGGTGACTGTGTAAACCTGCAACTTTGGTAATGCGCTCATATGTGAAGCTTTTAGGCTCCACACCTTAACAATATCCCACTTGGAGATAAACAACTGCACCAGTACCTGTACAACAACATCTTCTAGCTCTTCCATCTTCAACTCAATCATGAAGACCAATAGAAGTTGAATGAAGATTCAACTTCTCCTTTGTAACCGGCTTGATTAACATATCAACAGGATTCTTGTCTGTATGGATCTTCTCCAGCTTCAACTCACCATCTTCCAATACCTGTCTTATGAAGTGGTACCTAAGCTGTATGTGTTTGGTTTTTGAGTGAAAGGCTGAATTCTTAGCCAAATGGATTGCACTCTGACTGTCACTATATAATCTGTAACTCTCTTGCTCCCTTCCAAGCTCTTCCATGAACCGTGTCATCCATATCATCTCTTTGCTAGCCTCTGTGGCTGCAATATACTTTGCTTCTATAGTTGACAAGGCAACAACCTTCTGCAACTTTGATATCCAGCTAACTGCCGTTCCACCTATAGTGAAAACATATCCTGTGGTGCTCCTCCTGCCATCCAAATCACCTGCCATATCTGAATCTACATAACCATGTAGAGAAGTATCTGAACCTCCATAGCACAAGTGCCTACTGCTGGTTCCTCTCAGATATCTAAAGATCCACTGAACTACTTTCCAATGTTCCTTTCTTGGATTGGCCATATACTTACTTACAACACCCACTGCTTGGGCAATATCCGGTCTAGTACACACCATTGCATACATCAAACTTCCTACTGTAGAAGAATATGGAACTTTACTCATGTACTCTACCTCATCATGTGAATTAGGACATTGTTCTTTACTCAACTTAAAATGTTCAGCCAAAGGTGTGCTTACCGGTTTAACATCCTGCATATTGAACCGTTTCAACACCTTGTCCACATAATCCTCTTGAGACAATATCAACCTATGATTTTTCCTATCTCTCTTAATGCTCATGCCAAGGATTTTCTTTGCTGCTCCCAAATCCTTCATAGCAAAAGTTTGAGCTAATTTCACCTTAAGCTCAGAGATATCCTACATTTGTGATCCTGCAACCAGCATATCATCTACATACAACAATAGAATAATATATCTACCATTATCCAATCTCTTAAAATACACACAATGATCAGATTGACACCTACTATAGCCATGCTCAGTCATAAACCTGTCAAATTTCAAATACCACTGTCTAGGAGCTTGCTTGAGGCCATACAAGCTTTTCTTCAATCTGCACACTAACTTCTCCTTACCTTTGACCTCAAATCCTTCTGGCTATTCCATATAAATTTCCTCATCCAAATCTCCATGAAGAAATGATGTCTTAACATCTATCTGCTCAAGATGCAAATCCTCAATAGCAACCAAAGACAGTACAATCCGTATAGAAGTCATTTTAACAACAGGAAAAAAAATCTCACCAAAATCAATACCTAGCTTTTGTGCAAATCCTTTCACTACCAATCTGGCCTTATATCTCATCTATCCATTCTCACCTTCCTTCAACCTGTAAGTCCATCTGTTCTTCAGTGTTCTCTTACCAGCTGGCAACTCAACCAAATCCCATGTTTGGTTCTCTCTTAAGGACTCCATCTCCTCAACCATGCCACGCTCCCACTGACTCTTGGACTCCACCTGCATTGCTTCTTCAAAACTCTCTGGTTCTCCACCATCAGTTAGCAATAAATAAAATAATGAAGGAGAATATCTAATTGGAGGCTTACTTACCCTTTCTGACCTCCTGATGGGTGTTTGAGACTCGTTCACAACACGCTGTCCACCCAAATTCTCTGATAGTGACTGACCTCGGTCACCTCAGACCTGTTACTGGCTGATGTCGGTTCTGCCTAACCGACGTTAGTGCCTATTCTATCGACGTCAATCTCTGTATGACCGACATCAGTTTCTATTCTACCGACGCCGGTTCCTATCCTATCGACGTTGGTCTCTGTGTTTTCCTACAAGTGATTATTTCTTTTTTTCGTGAGCTCATTTTGGACCGTCACCTCATCCAATTCATCATTGCTCTGCCCAGATTGATTCAGCTTCTTCAGCTGATCACTATACATCACTTTTTCATTGAAAACATCACGGCTCTTGATTATCTTATTAGTTCCTAAATTCTAAAATCTAAAACCAAAATCATCTGAGCCATAGCCAATAAATGTGCACCTCATAGACTTAGCATCCAACTTCTTTCTATTTTCCTTATCTACGTGCACAAAGGCTTCACAACCAAAAACTTTGAGGAATGAGAGATCTACCTTGTTACCTATCTAAGCCTCTTCTGGAATTCCACCATCCAGAGCTGTAGAGGGTCCTCTGTTAATCAGGTACACTACAGTGTCAACAGCTTCTGCCCAAAACTCTAAGGGCAAACTAGCATGCAATCTCATACATCTTGCACGCTTCATGATTGTTCTGTTCATCCTTTCAGCAATTCCATTCTGCTGAGGTGTCCTTGAAACTGTCCTTTGCCTATGGATTCCATGCATATAACAATACCAGTTGAACTTATAACTGTAGAACTCTCCACCATTATCAGATCTTAGGGACTTCAATCTTTTGCCTGTTTCATTCTCAACCATAGCTTTCCAAATCTTAAAAGTCTCAAATACATCAGATTTCTTCTTAATACAATAGATCCATACCTTTCTTGTAGCATCATCTATGAATGAAACATAGTATTGTGATCCTCCAATAGAAGCTACCTGAGCCAGTCCCCACACGTCTGTGTGAACAAGCTGCAACTTATGCTTCTTCTTTGTAGACCCAGTCTTGAGAAAACTAACCCTTTTCTATTTTCCAAATACACAGTGCTCACAAAATTCTAGATCCATGCTTTTCAAATCTGAAAGCTTACCTTTAGACTTAAGAATTGACATCCCCTTCTCACTCATGTGGCCAAGCCTTGAGTGCCACAATTTTGCATCCACATCTGAAGTAGATAATATAGAAGGAAAATTGTTAGTAACACAATTACACAAATAGAGAGTACCTACTCTCTTACCTCTGGCCATAACAAGTGCACCCTTGGTCACCTTCCAAGATTTTGTTGTGAGAGTTATTGTACAACCCTCATCCCCTAACTTTCCTGCAGAAATCAAATTCCTCTTCAAGCTACGAACATGCATAACTTCTCTCAACACCCATGTGTTTCCATTCTGCATTTTCAGCTGCACTTTACCTTTGCCAATAATTTTACAAGGCTCATCATCCCCTAGATACACTATTCCAAAATCTCCATGGATATAGTCACTGAAATATTCCCTATTAGGGGTAGCATGAAAAGATGCACCAGAATCTAACACCCAAGATTCTATATTATTATGCAAAGAGAATATTAAAGCATCTTGTGCAATACCTGCAACCTTTGCTTCTTTTTTTCCTTCGTGCTGATTGTCCTCCTTAGGCTTTAACCAGCAATCTCTACTTATGTGCCCCATCTTTCCACAATTCCAGCATTGTGGCTTCCTGCCATTTCTGGATTTGGATCTACCTCTCCCCTTAGACTTAGATCTTGATCTCCCTTTCTTGCTCTTCTCTTTTTGCCTTCCCCTGCTCTCAAAACTTAAAGCATTCCCAGATGTCTCTTCTATGCTTTTTCTGTGAATTTCCTCATTCAAGATAACACTAACAACATCATCTACTTTTAAAATATTTGATGCAGATGCAGTATTGCTAACTGCCATTACTAAGCTATGCCAGCTTTCAGGAAAAGAACATAATATTAAAAGAGCTTTTATTTCATCATCAAATAAAATTTTGACTGAACTTAATTGATTTACAATACCATGGAAATCATTTAGGTGATTAGATACAGATCCACCTTCCTGCATATGTAAATTAAATAGCTGCTTCATAAGATATACCTTATTAGATGCTGAGGGTTTTTCGTACAAATTTGCTAAAGTAGTCATCAACTCTACCATTGTTTTTGCCTGTGATAAATTAGATATCACAGTAGATGCTAGACTCAGTCTTATAGACCCTAGAGCCTTTCTGTCAAGAACTTCCCGTTCTTCATCATCCATGTCTGTGGGCTTCTTTGCAATCCCACCTAACGGTAAGTATAGATCTTTTTGATACAGATAGTCCTCTATCTGCATTCTCCAATGTTGATAATTTTTGCCATTGAACTTCTCCATTCTCAATTTACTTTCTTCTGCCATTGCTTCTCCCACTCAAACAGAAATTCCTGCAAAAACTCCTGTGAGCAATCTGTAATCAATACACACTACACAGATTTGAACCACCTGTTAGTGAACCTGAGCTCTGATACCAGTTATTGGATATCAAACTCTAAACCTACAACCAAGGCTCTGATACTACTTATTGGGGATCAACCAACAATATGATTACACTTATGAAAGCAATAAACCATGGAATTAAATCAGATAGATAAGTAACTAGAATCAGATAATAGCAAAGAACAAGAGATACAAAAAACCACCCTGAAAACTTGTATTAATCTCTTTACAGAAGGAATACAATTGAAGAAACTTCTTTCTTCCACACCTCTCTCAGATGCACAAGATCTCTCTCAAGATCTCTATCCCTCAAGAGCTCTCTCTCTCAAGTACAATCAACTCCAACAACCTGGATTGATACAACTCTGTACTGTTCTTCAACATTCACACACAATGAACTACTACAACCACACTAAGCTAAGAAGATCTAATTCTACATATAGAATTAGGAGACTTGAGCATGCACTTACAACCAAAAGTTAAGCCTCTTGAATAAGGGCTTTAAAAATAATCTTACTAATAATAGAGATGCGAAATTAAGACTAAGACTTAAACTCATCATGCAAACACTCGGTTTTATCCTCGTAAATAGCATTCTAGACGCACAGGTAACTGACGCTGGTTCTTGCCTACTTGCTTGTGACCGACGTCGGTCGATCCTCTACTGACGCCGGCATCTCTTCAACTGCACCTGACCGACTTTGGTCGCTCCTGACCGACGCCGATGACTATGTAAACCTGTAACTTTGGTAATGCACTCATATGTGAAGCTTTTAGGCTCCACACCTTAACATCTTATATATATCCTAGTACACAATAGAGATTTTCCAGGTCTTTTGAAAAATACTTTAGGGTTAAAAATATATGAATAATATCTTGAGATGACCTTGGTAGGATTTAAAAACAATTGGGCCAAGGTTTATAATTTCTTTTTTAATGTGATAATGAGTTTCTTCTTCCCTTTGTAAAGCCTAAACAAGATGCACAAGATCGCTAAGGAAAAAATTGACAAGTTTTGTGCAACATATATTCAATTATGTACCTTCACATATATCTAGGTAAGCAAATTTATAAGGGCACCTCGTAATCTACCTAGGTATGTTGGTGATACAGTAACACTCATGAAACTATGCATATAAATGGTTCCACCTCATGAGATGATCATTTCAAAAAAGATTAACAATCCCTTAAAGTTCCCCGTGGACATAGGATATTATACATGTTCTTCTCTGGCCAAATCAAATGGATTAGAACAAGAAATGGGGTGGTACCAGATGGATAACATGCCACCTTGACCTAATTATGATATTAGGTGGTTAGTCAATATGGCTACGTGTCGAATCCTGCCCCAAGTGCATTATGAAGATATCTGGTTCAAGTGCACAACTAAGGAGTAGGTGAAGAAAATTTATTACCTAAGGCTCACTATGCAATAAATTATTACATACAGTATTGTCCCCATCCCTGAGGATATGGCTAATGATAAGTCTATAATGTCATTAGCATACACTAAGGAAAATATAGAGCCATAGCCCATAGCACAAGTGGACTTTACAATCCCAAGAAGTAACTCAATCATCTGGAGGGCTTTTGTAGTGATGAAAAGGATGTTTGAATGGTTGAAGGCTCAAGGAGTAGACCTTGGTGCATATGATACCCCTACTCTCAGGGAGCTAATAAATGTCAATGAGCTCAAGGCCATCCTTCCTCCTTACATCAGCCATCTAGCAGGCCCTCAAGTAATGGCTAAGGTCAAAGGGAAGGGTATAGTTGAAGATACCAGTTTCACCAAGCTGATCAATATCGACATGATTATAGTGGCATAGTCTAATTATGGACTATCTTTTATAAAGCTAACTAGTCTTGATAAAAACTAGACCTAGATTACCACTAGGGAGGTGTAACTTGCTAGTGCTACTCCCATCTCAATCACTACTAAAGTAACTCCTACCACATTAACTGAACCAACCATTTCATCAGCCATTTAACTTGAGCAATCACCAACACCCATTCTTTCACCAATAATGTATACAAGGAAAAGAGGAGGGGAGGAACAACTAGAGAAACCAAAGACTAAAATGGAAAAGAAGATATTGCAATCTCTAGCTATAACCCCCAAGAAGAGGAAGGAGTTCATTCATGTCAATGAACCCTCTTGACTTGATGCCATAAAACCACAAGGGAAAAAATCCTCATATACCCAGAGGTTGAGGGATATGAGTGATGAACAAGACTCAGAGGAAAATAGGCCAATCACGAAAATGATGAATCAACCCAAGGCATTCACTCCTCCCCCAATAAGGACTAACCAAAGAACTCTAAGGGAAAGGCCACAAACTCCTATCAAGGTTCCATCAATAGGACTATTTGAGCCATAAGTTCCCTTGGGAAGAGAAAGTAAGGGAAATGAAAAGGACATACTGGCCTCAGATGACCCCTTATCCTTCAAAAATGTGACATAAGTTGGTATCGAGGTGGTCACATAGACTAAGGATCCACCTAAAAAGGAAACTACCTCCTTAGAAATAGAAGCATTTGTCCAAAATATTCTTATTCAACCATTGGGAAAAGACACGACAAGTGAAATGAGGAGTGTGCAAGAGTCCGAGGAGGGACTTGAAAAAGAGTTAGGGTAGGAGGAGCAAGCCCCCACCAGTAGTGAAAAGGTGAAGGCTTAAAGAAAGTAGAAACCATGTATTATATTAGTTTTAGAGACAACACCATAGGACCATCCCTCTCTAGTACAAATAAGTTCAATACAAGGAGAGGTTGCATCTGAAGGAGATAGAGGATCAAGCCTAAAATTAATCAGCCCTATGCCTTCAGGTATAAATAAGGAGGTAGAACAAGGAGATAAAGTTGCAAAGGAGGGACCTTCAATAGGTACTACTTCTATTGAAGTACCCTGAGGGAACCTTCCCCAAATAGAGGTCCATGATCCTACTAGGTACAAGAGTTTTGAGTTCATGATTGGTGATGAGCCACCTAGGGAGATAACAAAGACACCATAGCCTCTTCCTAGCTCTCCCAACTAACTAAAAACATCAAGTTGGTTGTGAAACCACCTGTTTATTATGTAGGACAAGAGAGCTCCAATTATGGATTTCTCTTGGGCTCCCAATAACAAATTGGGTTAGTTATTGAAGTCATGGAACATATTGAACTAGGCAAAGGAGGAGAGCAAGAAGTTGGAAGGAAAGAGGTAGAGTTGGAGAGTGATGAAGATACATAGCAGATAATAATAAGCTCACACCCAACTCCTATCATTCTCCCTCTATTTAATGTTCTAGTCACAACACCATTCAGTGTATCCAAGCTAGTTTCAAGGTCCACAACTCTAATGGGTTTTTAGACTAGGCCCCTCTTATGGGTTGAAGAACAAATCAAGGAGAAATGAGATGCTGAAAGTACATTGGGAGATATAGATGTGTTGAAGATTGCCCAATCATATAGGGTAAAACCTCCCAAAAAAGATAAATCACTCTCTTAGACCACTTTCACTAGTACTGGGGAGAGAATATAGGAGATAGTCATCCCTCCATAAGGTGTTACAAAGAAGGATGATCCCCTTGAAAGCTATGAAGTATATAGATATGATTTGGGGGATCCATCAAGGAAAGAGATCAAGAATAGATCACAAGTTTTAGTGAGCATGGTGGCTCATCAAATGGATAAAGATAAAGCATCGATGGAGGAGTTGAAGATGTAGAACTAGAAAATGCTCTAGTACTTGAAAAAATTATTGAGTGAGCCTAAGGCAGTGACTTCAACTACTAGCAGGGCCCCGAGCATACCCATTCCCTCCTAGGATATACTTGACTTTAGCCTTGGTGAGGATTTGAAGATTAGAAGATGGGCAACATGACTTGATATCTCAAGATAAGGAAGTCATCCATACAAACATGGAATGGATTGATAATGAGACATACAGATGAGGAGAGTGTAGCTCTCTAGCATTTATCTATGATGTTGATATCAAGAGTTGGGAGGCAATCATGCCCAAAATAGATGAGATATGTAATATGGGCAAAGATGATTTAGTAGTAAAAAATATTATCTCTTTAGATGAGCTTTAAATGCCTAGAGAATGCTAGTTGGCCATAAATCATAGGCTAGTCATGCTGAAGGATGACACCTTTGATATAAAAGGATAAGAGCAGTCTCTAAAAATTGTGAGGATATAAATTGAGGCCACTTTGAGATAAA
Source organism: Torreya grandis (assembly GCA_037957365.1). Taxonomy (NCBI): domain Eukaryota; kingdom Viridiplantae; phylum Streptophyta; class Pinopsida; order Cupressales; family Taxaceae; genus Torreya; species Torreya grandis. The sequence continues at coordinate 493,532 of JARHVA010003404.1, read as the reverse complement.
TGATGGAGATTGATGGTGCAGTGGACTTGAAAAAATAATTGTTGGAGGATGCTTTGAATAACATCATCAATGCACCCCATGGAGCCTTCAATAGCCAAAATATAATGGACCTAATATCACTTGAAAATTCCCACAACTAGTTAGAGGTATAGGTACATAAGAAACAGGGAGTGATCTAAAGGACCACCAACTAGCTAGAAGAATATAATGCCAAATTCAAGTATCAAGTGGGCTCAGACCAAAAAACCTCACCATTATGATTGCAAATTTTGTTGCATATAAGAACAAGTTGACTCAAGGCTCGGTCATCAATGTTGAATCTACAACATGACCATTCCATTTCTATTTCTTCCTAGCTAACATATAGATTCTTTCTTTTTCTTCTCCTTTCTCTTTCTCTTTCTCTCCATTTCTTTTGCTCATTGTATGATGCCCATTAGAGGCACATTCTCCCTTGAAATATTCTTTTTAAAGTTATTTGTAAAGTAAGGGGAATGTTTTGGGTTGGTTATGGAAATGGATAAAGGTTTATTTTGTTCTTTGTTAGGTTGTGTTTCATGTGGCTGATGGAAGGAATCCCACCTAGGTGAACTATCAGAAATGTAATTTTCATTAGAGTACGTGCATAGTCCCAAGAATCATTCTTGTTACAAATGATGATCTCTAGGCCCAAGAATGATTTTTCCAATTGGATCACATTTTGTGAGATGCCATGTATGGCTATGTTGTAGAAGTAAAGGGGTTTTGTCCCTTTATAGAGGTGAATTAATTTTTGGGTACATAACTATAGATTAGGAGAGTTCTCCCCATGTAATCTTTTGATGCCAAATTGATTCCTCTTGTAGAATCATTGGTAAGCTTTGAGAGAAATAAAAATGTCTCCCTTGTTATATAAATGTTTTGCATGGTATTTGGATATGTAATTTTCAAGATATATTGTAATCAACTTTGATTCAGTTAATATATGAAATCCACTCATGGTTCATTATTTCTTCCTGTTGTTGAAATACAATGCTCTATTTTACATGTATAGTGAAATGGTTATCTAATTCATGCCTCTTCATGGTAGTCATTTAGGGTTCGAATCTAAAATATAAAACCCTTTTCATTTTGATATGAAAAAATAGGGAATTGATAGCCTTCTTAAGGGTAGTCCTGGGTTTATGAATTCAACCGGTAGGAGATTTTGAATAATTATTTGTAGAGTTGTAGATAAATTCTCAAAGATCATTTGTGTATGATTTCATCTTATCTATTTTGAAATGAAAAGCATTTGTTAAGTGAAGATAACATAGTTGTTAACGTCTCCATACTCATTTGCTAATCATCCACACCTTTATGCATATTTTAGATTAACTTGGTTTTTCCCCATATTGTCCTACATATAACATGCCTTTGCATATCTAAAGTGTTATTTTCCTATAGATGATTAAATATTGTGTATTTAACATGTGTTTTCTCTTTGTGATTTAAAGCCCAGTATTGAAATCTCTCATTCTACCCCTATATTATGAAAGTTATTTTTAGATGAATGTTGAAAACACATATTCATATATATCTTTAGTAGATTGTACCTAGCTTAGAACATTTACCTATTCCGTGTGATAACCCTTACCAGGTGGAGTGATCAAGTTTGGTTGTGTTTTGGTCAGATTTGTGTTCCTTTATGCCAATAACTCCCATGGAGGATGCATTACATAATCCATCCATGTGAGATAGCTACCCCATAGGTCCTCTCACCTTGGTTTAGGCAGAGTCAGAAGTAGCAGGGAACTAACCATACCCTTTATAGGTGCCTCCCAATCATTTTCTTAAAATTGGTCCACTCATGATGTTAAACCCTTCCCCAACCACAATGACACTTTAGCGAGTTTTTCATCTTTATTTTCCATTACTTCAAGTGTACAAGGATAGCTCAGAGAGGTGTACAATTGGGAACCAACACTTTTCTAGTGCCATTGCCAGGGATCGTTCTAGTCACATGTGATTGCCAAGAACTCCTGTAGAGAGCTACAAGTGCTTTGTGCTACTACTACAATGGACTATTTATTTTGAGTTCATTAACATCCTCACAGTTTTTGATAAAATCCATTGAAGATATTCATTCCTATTTCACTGAAATATTTTATATCCTTAATGTTATTTTCAATAGTTGGGGGTGATATCTCATCAATTGTTGTGTAGATTTATTTTCTAGTCTATAAGTCTTGCTTCTAGTGGTGACTCCACTAGGTCAAGGTTTAAGGATTAGTGCCTATTGTATATTCCCTTCTCTAAATTAAGAAATTCTCTTTATATCTAAAAATATATAGGGTACTAGATCTTCCTTTTAGAGGAATCCATCAAAAGAATTTATCCCAAAATTAAAAATCTCATCCAGAAGAAGGCAAGTGTGGAAGTCTGTTATGGGCCAACTCCTAGATAATCAAGTAAGATCGGATCAATTTGTTCCCCATTGTAATTATCCCTTTTTTTCTAATATTCCTCTAGTCAAAGGATATTAGAGTGCCTAAAAAAAAAAAGAATTCCCCATGAGTCAGGATCCCTCTCTGCAAAGGAGGTTTTTTCCTCCTACCAAACCATTAAAGATTCACTCTATTTTCCCCCTTTCAATCCCTTCAAATAGTGTTTATCACCAACCATCCCCTAGTTCATCTTCATCTTCAAATTTAGATATGGGTACTATGACTTGAGGAGGAGAATGTTTAATGTTGACAATGATAATGATGGAGAGGATGATAAAGATTTGGTTAATAGACGCAGACCTTTTTAGATTCTAAGGTTTTGACCTATCAACTTTAATGCTATGCCTAGTTTCCCCAATGAGGTCCCTATAAAGGTTATAAATATACTACCTAAGTTATAAAAGAATAATTCAATATCTGGGGAGAAACATTTGAAGGCTTTCTTAAATATCATTGAGGATTATGAGATAGATCTTGAAGATGTATGCATTAAACTCTTTGTAAACACACTTGAGGATGAGGCTCAAGAATGGTTCAAATCCCTCCCCAATGGATCCATAGACACTTGGAAATATATGATTGATGCTTTTAAGATGAAATATGGTTATAGCATTCATCCTATATTCTTGATTGCTGAGTTTGAGAACCTAAAGATGAATCCAAATGAGTGTGTGAAGGATTTAAATTCCAGGTTTAGTAAGGTAAGAAGGAGACTGCTAGAGGATATTAGACCTAGTGGTACTAGTTTTTTAATTAAGTATTGTGATGCATTCAATAAAAAGGTAGCCTATTATCTCTGAGATAAGGCTCCCACAAATTTAAGAATGGCTTTCAATCTAACTATCTAGATAGAAAATAATATAAAAGTTGTGTAAGCCTTTGAACAAAAAGGCTGATGTCAAATTGGTGAATCCTAAGAAGCCTCAGTCATCTCAAAAGAGTGTAGACTTAGAGGAGATGGTGAAGACTTTGGCCACTGTAGTAAAATTACTTTCTTAGAAATTGGCTAGAGCCAAAAAGGGACTATCTCAAGGACTTGGTAACCATGATGACAAAAGGGATATTAAGAGAGATGAAAGGAATCATCCCTGAGATTAGGGTTAGGGTAGGCCATAGTTTCAAGGAAAAAATAACGATAGGGTGAAAGGCCTGGTGAGGGATGATAGGAATGAAATAAATTATAATAAGGGAGGTGAAAAGGAAGTACCAGATCCTTTAACTATAAGAATTAACATAGTCGATTGTGACATTGACTAGTATGACAAGTGCTTCCTTCCTCATCTCCTTTGTGACATAATTGATTATGGTGGTCAAGATGCAAATGATTTTGAGGCTATGTCTAATGAAGATGACATCTACATGATTGAATTCTAGGATATAGAAAGATATATTTTCAAAGAGGATGATATGAATACCTCAAAGATCTCTATTTCTGAGGATACTCTGACATATGAATGTTTTACATTCCAAGTTGGTTAACCAATTGTGATGGTGACTTATCCATCAATAGAGATGATGAGTGCTTTCACTGCTTGTGCATTATAGATAGCATGTGAAAAGTTAGGGGTACCTCTTCTAGATTTTATTTATGAAATAAACATGATGCATGAATATGAATTACCAACTCATGATTTTGAGTTCTTAAGATCGATGATGAAAGAAAAATACAGGGATTCCCCTCCATCAATTGAGGATCGATAATTGATGATCAACGTTGCAATTTCCCAAGACAAAAATGAATACAATTTGAGGAGTAAGGACCAAGATTCTCCTCCAAAGGAAAAGGACTCTACCCCCTCTAGAATAGAGACTAAAGAAAAAGGGACCACATGGAGTAAATAAACCTAGGGTTCCACTAGGCGTGGCTCTATACCTTATAGTACCAAACCAAGAAATACCTAGACCAAAATATAAACTCCTTTATTATATAATATCCTAAAGAAGGATGAACCCAAAAAGCCTCCCTTGAAAAGTGAAGTGAAGAGTACTGGTCCCCTTGCATCTGTTCCCATGACTCTTGAAGGATATATCCTGAGTGATAAAGTTATGAGCCTACCTACTAATACTCCATTACCCAAGTATAATATTTATGATGCATCTCAAGTATTAAGTTAGTTGAAAGTCACCATACCATTTTTGGAATTACTTAGAATCCCTAAACATAGGGAAAGATCTTTTGAATATTTGGGGTTCACTGAGAAGATCATTACCAATGCAATTGTTGAAGCTGAGCCTTCTCTTGCTCTCTCTATAGGAGGAGAGACTGTATTAATGTCTCTTGAGCACCACTTGGAAGTATACTTGGGAAAAACATTGGTATCAAGTCAAATGGATGTTGATCCTTTCTACACTAGCTTGTTAATTAATGGGCTAGTTGTCCATAATTACATGTTTGACTCTGGTGCATCTTATAATATCATGCCATTGGCAGTGTTAAATGAGATTTGTATAAGGATAAATACAACATGTGGATGATGCCTTGCTCTAGATTCTAAAAAAGTGCCTATTGTGTGTATAGTCAAAGGATTGGTGTTAAAACTCACACAATACCCCATAAAATTTTTTAGCATGGATATTGTCATTGTAGATTGTCCACCAAAATGGGGTATGTTGCTATCTAGAAAATGGGTGGCTAGTATTGGAGGAAGTGTTTAGATGGATTTATCCTATGAAAATATCCCATTGGATGGGAAGATGGTTCATTTGAACTATGATCTATAGATGCTCCATGTTTTAGAGGATCCCAAGCATCAATTAAATGAAGTATTATATCTGGATATAGACATTAGTAGTTTTGTGGGAAATATTGAATACATTGAAATACCTCTTAACTCTTGTACCATTGATGAAGAATCCATCTGGATCATGAGTTTAGATGGAGCATGTTCAAGTGTTGAAAATGGGGTTGGGGTTGTTTTTTATGTCATTGATGGTCAAGTTTATAAGTATTCTTTTCAATTGGCTTTTGAGTGCACTAGCAACATTGTAGAATATGAAGCACTCTTGATTGATCTCTAGATCACTAGAGAATATGGATTTAAGAAGTTGTTGGTCAAGGGTGAATTGGAACTAGTGGTGAAATAAATCTAAAGTGTTTACACCATAAAGCATAAGATATTTAAGGAATATCATAATACTATATGGGACTGCTTGGAATGGTTCAAAGATTTCAATATTCAGTACCATGCCCAAGAGCTTAATCACTTGGTAAATATGCTAGCAAAGAGGGATATAGAATTTAAAGTTGAAAATGAGGGTTTTCATTATGAATATGAGGTTGAGATATAGGTGAGGCCCTTTGTCTTGGATAACATCGATCATTGGTAAGTCTTTGATAATGACAAACAAATAAAGAGGTTTTTGTGCTGCATGAATGAATTTGAAGTAACTATCACAGAGTGGGACTCTATGGTACAAGTATATGATGGAAAAGAAACCTTGTATGAGAAGGAGATAATCCAGTTAAAGACTAATACTATCCCAATAAGATTGGTTAGCCTATAAGTAGCTTTTGATGGAGCTGACAGAGTCAAATCTAGAAACATTTCCATGTGAAGGGACATAACTGAGGTTAATATTGGGACATAGGAAAAGCCAAGGAAGATTTGTATAGGCACCCATTTAAGTGACAAAAAAGGGAAAATTTATTATGTTACTAAATAAGTACCAAGATTGCCTAGCATGATCATATTCAGAGCTGAAATCTTATTGAGAAGATTTGTTCCAACATGTTATTCCTCTTCACCCTGGTGCAAAACCATTCTGCCAGAAGTAGTGGCCCATCAACCCCATCTTGGCCACTAAAATGTAGGAGGATTTGAATAAATTAATAGATGGTGGATCATTCATCCCATCAGATATTCATCTTGGGTGGCAAACTTGGTCCCTGTCAAGAAGAAGAACAAAGATATCTAGCTTTGTGTTGATTTTAACAATTTAAACAAGACATCTGTAAAAGATAATTATCCATTTCATAACATGGATAACATGATCCAAGATTTCACTAGATCTGAGCTAATATCAACTTTGGATGGTTTTTTTGGTTACAACCAAGTATTGGTAAAGGAGTCTAAAAGGTCCAAGACTGCTTTCACCACCCCATGGGGCACCTACATGTATATCTAAATGCTTTTTGTTTTGATGAATGTAGGTTCCAATTTTTAGAGAGATTTGGATGTAGCCTTCATGAAATTAATCAACTAGTTCATTATTGTTTATCAGGATGATGTTATAGTGTATTCCAAAAGGAGTGACCACTTGGTGCATTTAAAACAAATGCTAGTCAGGTGTAGAGAGTTTAGGACTTCCCTTAATCTCAAAAAGTGCCACTTTGGGGTAGAAAAGGTGAATTTTTTGGGTCATATTATATCCCAAAAAGGTGTCATGATAGATCTTGAGAGGGTGGAAGCCATCAACAAAGTACCCATCCCATAAACCAAGAAAGGTATTCAATCTTTCTTTCGCTAGATTAATTTTATAAGAAGATTTGTTTCTAACTTTACAAAGATTACACTGCCTATCACTTCTATGCTAAAAGGGTATCAAATCATAAAGTGGGATGAGAAGGCCACCTAGTCTTTTTAAGATATCAAGGAAGCCTTGAAAACTGCCCTAATGCTTGTTAGTTCAGATTATAGGAAAGATTTCCAAATCTTTCCATTCACCTCCATGCATACTATTGCCATAGTATTGCTACAAAATAATGATGAAGGTCATGGTTAGCCAATTGCCTTTTTCAGCAAGGCACTATAAGGATCTAAGTTAAGATATACCATAATGTAAAAATAAGCCTTTGCCCTTTTGCAGGCTATCAAGTAGTTTAAACTGTACATTTTGAGTTCAAAGATTGTAGCTTATGTTCCTCATACCATGGTGAAGGACATATTGACCCAAAATGAAGCCACTACCAAAAAACATCATTGGGTCAACAAACTTCAAGAATATGACCTAGAGATATAAACTACTAAGTTAGTTATAGGTATGGGTTTGGCTAAGTTGATTACTAAATAAAATATATAGGTAGTGGAAGTGAACAACATATAAAGGGTGGTTGATAACCTTGAGTCTAAATATATCCAATCTCCATGGTATAAAGTTATAGTTATTATCTAAAGAATCTAAATTACACAACCTATTTAGATAAAAATCAAAGAAGGACACTGAAGTTAGTATCTAAAAAATATATTCTATTGAAAGATGATTTAGCATGGAGAAACTTGGATGGTGTCCTCTTGAGATGTTTAGCATAAAATGAGATTTCTTCAGTAATTATAGAATTCCATAATGGTGTATGTGGTGGTCATTTCTGTCCTAAAGTCACTAGACACAAAAGTTTGAGGGTCGGGTATTGGTGGCCCACCTTATTCAGGGATGTTAATGCCATGGTAAGAAGATGTGAGGAACGTCAATGATTTTTTGGAAGAATGAAGGCATCTAGATTACGTCCCCTATAGCTAGCCTCTATTGAAGGACTTTTTAGGTAATGGGGGATGCATTTCATAGGTGAAATATTAGATGGCTCAAGTGTTGGTCACAAATGGATTTTAGTGCCTACCAATTACTTCACAAAATGGGTCGAAGCAATCCCTAATAAACTATTGACTCTCCAAGTGGTCATTGATTTCCTATTAAATAATGTAATTTGTCAATTTGGAGTGCTGATCAAAGTTATATGTGACAATGCTATGTTATTTAGATCCAAAAAACTAAGTGCATTATGTGAGGAATATGGGATTGGTTTACCATATACCTCTAATCATAACCCATAAGGAAATGGGTAGGTCAAGTATAGTAATAAAAATCTATTAAAAATCATCAAAAGAACCTTGGATGCTAATAAAATAAAATTCGGTGAGAAGTTAAAGTTTTCTATCTGGGCTGATAGGTTGATTATGAAGAGATCTACTGGGGAGAGCCCTTTGGAGCTTGTTTATGAAAATCAAGCTATCTTACACAGAATGTATAGTTGCCAACCTACCAATTCATGTAATAGATGGCTAAGAATGAGGAAGAAATGAACCACTATAGAGAAAATATTGATCAAATCATTGAGCTAGATGAGTCTCAATGACAACCTCATGAAAGGCATGTAAAGTTTAAGGAGTGCCTCAAAAGGATATTTGATAAGAAATTCACCCCAAGAACCTTTCAGATCAATAATCTAGTTTTATTTTGGGATAACAAGAATGAGGATAAAGGAAAACATGGTAAGTTTGATTCCCTATGGATAGGCCCTTACACTATTGATTATCAAATAGGAAACCATACATTTTATCTTAGAGATATTGATGGAAAAATTCTAGAATTACCAATTAATGGTAGACACATCAAACTTTTCATAGATTGAGTCCATGATTACCTTTATAAATATGTATATGATTTGTTTCTCCTTTCTCATCTTTTTAGTTTGGCTATTGTTCATGTTTGTATAGTTTCTTGTTTTCTCTTTTTCCTCATTTGTCATCCTAGGTTTCCCTGTTGTAACTCTATGTTGAAATCCTTTGACTCCGTGCCCCACTAGATGGGTGACCAGTCTAGTGTTCTTTGTGTACCCACTATGGGTACTCATCCACAAATAAGAGCCTATATTAGTGCCCAAAATTGTGCTAGAGCAATTTGGGTATTTTTATGATGAATTCCATGTGCCTAAGTTAAGTGAGTTTCAATGTTTTATTTTCCTACCTTCCCTCATCAAGAGAAGAGGTTGGGACATGTAGTCTGAGCAATCGTGTCTATCATCTTGATTAGATGAATCTAGAGGGATGTCTAACAAAGATGGAAAATACCCTGAAAAGGCTTAGGAGATATTGAAGAGTTGTAATGTGTGGATCAAAGATATTATGGCATGAGAATCTATAGTGAACAAATGAGGGTGTAACCAAGTCATTTTACAAGCTTGCATCTTTCATGCTCGGGAGAGGAGATATGTCAGTGTCCTAAATAAAAGTAACTAGTTACACTTATGTGTTTTGGTGATTAAGGTGAAGAGTATTCTAATGAACTAAATGAAATATATGTATTTAAATCAAGGGACCTCTAGGAGTAAGGTTTGGGGATGGAAATATTTTGTACTTCTTCCCTTTTAAGGAAGTTGGTGCAAAGGGTGGAAGTAAGCGTGACCCTAGCTTCATTTTTTATTTAGACACATGGTAGAGTTTTAGGCCCTCAGATATTTCAGGCCTCTTTGAATAATTTCCCCAATTACCTTTTGGTGGGCACGGTGCATAAAGTCCCCAGGTCCTAGATGTCTAATTTTATAAAGAATATTTGTACCACATGGAGGCACTTGGGTGTTTGTCAACTTTGGGACCTTTTTAGAAATTGCCTCACTTACTCTTATGGACATTTTCCAAAGGGCCCTTGAAGTCTCGAGTACATAAATTTTTGAAAAAGGAGGATCATAACAAGGTAAAAGGATGGCCAAAAGCTTGAGCAATAATTTTAGACCAACATGTGGTAGCATCCCAAAATTATTTTGGTTTTAGTCCTTTTTTCAAAAGATGTCTCACTTGCCTTTCGGTGAGAATGGTAAAAATAATTTTGAGGGTCAGACCACTCAAATCATGCCACATGGAATTCACTCAAGGGTTTCAAGTTTTAGGCCCTTTTTGAAGTATGCCTCATCTAAACGAGGTGAGGAATTAAAAATGTCCCCTACATTTTGAAATGCTTGAATCTTTGACACATGTCAGGCTATGCATCCCAAGGGAGAATTCATTATATAGTCCATCTCTATGTTAAAGAACATGAAGGGTGAGGATGTGAAATAATTCCCAAAATCCCTTTTGCTTGTATAAATCCACATGTCACAAGATGAGTTATTTGGTTGAAAAGGGAAGCACTATCGAGTTTCCCCCCATTTTTATTTTAAACAAAGCTTGAGGAAGTTAGTGTGGTAACTAAGGATTAGTTGTTCTGTACCAATGCTTTAATGCTAACCCTAATTTCAAAAGGGGATGATTATAACTAAGCATTTTTCTTCATTCAAATCCACTTTTTGCAATTAGAGCTTATACTCATATTTTTAGGCAATTTGAGAACCAGAGTAGCATGTGGTGACAATAGCAATTTTAGTCAAATTTTTAGAGTTTTTCTTCCTCTAAGTGTGTGATAGTTAGAATGATTGCAAGTAAGTCTCTCTTAGATTGCTTATATAATGCTTATTTAGAGGAATTGTAGAGTGTTTATGGGTTAGCCATCAAGAAGAGTGTGATTCAATTTGGAGAAAGGTTATACTAAGATTAGAAAGAAATGGCTTCACCATCTGTCTTGATGAAGAGTAACATTACCTCAATTCTTGATGAAATTAGGGAAACTGATGTCTAGGGGTTGGATTTTACTACCTTATTAAGTGATTTATAGAGACCTAACCCCCTGAGGTAGTTGGTAATTTAGGTATGAGCTATATGGATCATACAGTAGCCTTTCTACTATAACCCTATACTCAGAGATAGTCATTACATATGCAAAAGTATACCAAGAAGACACTAGGATTGTTCTCGATGGGAGTCAATTAGTTCTCTACCAATTCACCCTTGAATCTCTTGGTGCCATGCTTGGGATAACATTGTATCTTGATGGTATTTTTTAAACCATGGAAGAGTGTCAGTGTTATGTTGACCAGCATGATAAGATTATTTAGGATATTGTGAACACTTACTGGCTCACTAAGAAGAGAACCAAGATCTCAAGGATGACCAAAAATATTAAGATAACATAATTCAAGGAAATGCCATGATATGTCATAGCCATGGCCTCCATAATTTATGGGGTACCCATGGCAGAGAAGTTTGAGTTTTGGATGTTTTCCATCCTTATCTATGTACTAGAATAGAAGAAATAACTAGACTAGGATTCCATTTTGAGCAACAAATTACATATCCAAATGATGACATTATGCATTGCTATCTTTTTAAAAGAAGCATTTGAAGGTACCTTTTACATGTCCTCTTATCTTATGTATATCCTAGTACACAACAGAGATTTTCTAGGTCTTATGAAAAATCCTTCAGGGCTAAAAATATATGAATTATATCCTTAGATGACCTTGGAAGGATTCAAAAACAATTGGGCCAAGGTCTATAATTTCTTCTTTAATTCGATAATGAGTGTCTTCTTCCCACTGTGAATTATGAATAGGATGACTAAGAGGCTAGGGAAAAATTGTCAAATTTGGTGCAACATATATTCAATTCCTCACCTTCACATATATCTAGGTAAATGGAATTATAGGGTCACCTCACAAGATTCCTAGCTATGTTGATGATAAATTAGCACTCATGGAGCTATGAAGACAAATGGTTCTGCCTCATGTGATGATTAATGCAAAAAAATATTAACAATCCCTTCAAGTTCCCCATGGAGATAGGATATTATACATGTCCTTTGGCCAAAGCAAAGGGATTAGAACAAGAAATAGGGTGGTACCAGATGGATATCATGCCACCTCAACCTAATTATGACATTAAGTGGCTAGTCAATATAGTTATAGGTCTAATCCTACACCAGGCACATTACAAAGATAAATGGTCTGAGTGCACAACTAAGGAGCAGGTGAGGAAAATTGATTACATAAGGCTCATTGTGTAAGAAATCATTAAATATGGCATTATCCCCATCCCCAAGGATATGGTTGATGATAAGGCTATAGTGTCACCAGCATACACTAAGGGAAAATATAGAGGTGTAACCCATAACACAAGTGGAATTTATAGTCCTAAGAAGTGACTCAATCATCTAGAGGGATTTCCCAATGATGAAAAGGATGTTTAAATGGTTGAAGGTTTGAGGAGTGGACCTTGGTGCATATGATACCCCTACTCTTAGGGAGTTGAGAATTGTCAATGAGCTCAAGGCCATCCTTCCCCCTTACATTGGCCATCTAACAAGCCCTCAAGTAGCGGCCAAGGGCAAAGTTAAGGGTATAGCTGGAGATACTAGTTTCACCAAGCCAATCAATATCAATGAGATTACAGTGGCACAATCCAAGTCTAGACTATCATTTATAAAGTTGACCGATCTTGCTAAAAATTAGACCTAGATTGCCACTGGGGATGTGCAACTTATTAGTGTTACTCCCATCTCAATCACTACTAAAGCAACTCCTACCACATTAACTGAACTAACCGTTTCATCAGTCATTCAACCCAAGAAATCACTAGCACCTATTCCTTCCCTAGTAATGTATACAAAGAAAAGAGGAGGGGAGGAACAAGTAAAGCAACCAAAGACTAAAAGGGCAAAGAAGATATTTTAACCTCTAGCTGTAACCCTTAGGAAGAGGAAGGAGGTCATTCATGTCAATGAACCCTCTCAACATGATACCATAGAACCATAAGGGGAAAAGTCCTCATATGCCTAGAGGTTGAGGGATATGAGTGATGAAGAATACTAAGAGGAAAATAGGCCAATCATGGAAATGATGAAGTAACCCAAGGCATTCACTCCTCCCCTAATAAGGACCAACCAAAGAACTCTGAGGGAAAGGCTATAGACTCTTATCAAGGTTCCAATAATATGACTATTTTGGCCACAAGAACCCTTGGGAGGGGAAAGCAAGGGAAATGAAAAGGACATACTAGCCTTAAATGACCCCTTATCCTTAAATATGTGACACAAGTTGGTATCAAGGTGGTCATACATACTAAGGCTCCACCTAAGAATGAAACTACTTCCTCAGACACAAAATCATTTGTCTAAAATATTCTCACTCAACCATTGAAACAAGACACAACAAATGAAATGAGGAGTGCGAAAAAGTTAGAGGAAGGAATTGAAATAGAGTTGGTATAGGAGGAGAAAGCCCCTACCAATATTGAAAAGGTGGAGGCTCAAGGAAAGCAACAACTGAATGTTATAGTGGCTATGGAGATATCCCCATAGGACCATCCCTCTATGGTATAGACAAGTTCAATATAAAAAGGAGAGGTTAAATCTAAAGGAGATAGGGGATCAAGCCTGACAATGTGTACCCCTATGCCTTTAGGTATAAATAAGGAGGTATACTAAGGTGATAAAGTTGCAAAGGAGGAATCTTCAATAGGTACTACTTCTATTGAAGTATGTTAGGGGTTCCTTCCCCAAATAAAGGTCCATGACCCTACTAGGCACAGAAGTTTTGAGGCCATGATTGGTGATGAGCCACCTAGGGGCAACAAGGAAGAAACTATAACCTCTTTCTAACTCTCCCAACCAAATATAAAAATCAAGTTGGTTGTGAAACCACCTCTTCAGCATGCAGGACAAGAGAGCTCCATTGATGGATTACTCCTGGGATCCCAACAACAAATTGGGTTAGATATTGAAGTCATGGAATAGATTGAACCAAGCAAAAGAGGAGAGCAAGAAGCTAGAAAGAAAGAGGCTGAGTTGGAGAGTGATGAATATATAGAGCAAATAATAATAGGCTCACACCCAACTCCTGCCACACTCCCTCTGGTTAATGTTCTAATCACACCACTATTTTTCACATCCAAGCTAGTTTCAAGGTCCACAATTCCAATGGGTTTTTAGAGTAGGCCGCTCTTATGGGTTGAAGATTAGATCAAGGAGAAATAAGACATTGAAATTAAACTAGGAGATATATATGTGATGAATACTACCCAATCATATAGGGCAAAACCTCCCAAGAAAGCTAAAACACTCTCTTAGACCACTTTCACTAGTACTAGGGAGAGAATGTAAGATATAACTATCCCTCCACAAGGTATTAAAAAGAAGGATGCTCTCCTTGAAAGCTATATAGTATATAGATATGATTTGGGGGAGCCATCAAAGAATGAGATCAAACATAGCTTGCAAGATTTAGTGAGCATGGTGGCTCATCAAATGGATAAAGACAAAGCATTGATGGAGGATCTAAATATGTAGAACCAGGTAATGATTCAGTACTTGAAAAAGTTATTAAGCAAGCCTAAGGCAGTGAATCCAACTACTAGTAGGGCCCTGAACACACCCACTCCTTCTTAGGATACACTTGAATTCAACCTCGGTGAATATTTGAAGACTAGAGAATGGGAAACAAAAGATTGGAAATAGGACTTGACATCTTGAGCCAAAGAAGTCATCCATACATCCATGGAGTGGATTAATAATGAGACAAAAATATGAGGAGAGTGTAGCTCCCTATCATTTATATATGATGTTGATATCAAGAGTTGGGAGTCACTCAGGTCCAAAATAGATGAGATATGTAATATGGGCAAAGATGCTTTAGTCATAAAAAATATTGTCTATTCAGATGAGCTTAAAATTCCCAAAGAATGCTAGTTTGTCATAAAACATAGGCTAGCCATGCTCAAGGATGGTGCCTTTGATATAAAAGGAGAATAACAAACTCTCAAGACTATGAGGATAAAAATTGAGGCCACTTTGAGAACAATAGTGGAGCTTGATGGTGCAGTGGACTTGACAAAAGAATTGTTGGAGGATGCTGTAAAGAACCTCATCAATGCACCCTATGGAGCCTTTAATACCCAAAATATAGGGGACCTAGTATCACTTGAAAAGTCCTATGACTAGTTAGAGTCATTGGTACATAATAAACAAGGAGTACTCTAGAAGACCACCAACTAGCTAGAAGAATATAATGCCAATTTCAAGGATCAAGTGGGCTTGGATAAAAAAATCATTACCACTATGATTGCAAAGTTTTTGTCATACAAGAACAAGTTAACACAAGGCTTGGTCATCAACGTTGATTCTATAACATGACCAATCCATTTTTATTTCTTCCTGGCTAGCATATAGATTCTTTATTTTTCTTCTCCTTTCTCTTTCTCTTTCTCTCCCTTTATTTTATTCATTGTACGACACTTGTTAGAGGCACATTCTCCCTTGGAATATTCTTTGTAAAATTATTTATTAAGGGGAAAATTTTGGGTTGGTTATGCAAATGGAAAAAGGTTTATTTTGTCCTTTGTTAGGCTGTGTTCCACGTGGCTGATGGAAGGAATCCCACCTAGGTGAATTATCAAAACCATCACTTTCATCAGAGTGCGTGCATAGTCCTAGGAATCATTTTTGTTACAAATGATGAGCTCTAGGCCTATGAATTCTTTTTCCATCTAGAGCATATTTTTTTGAGATGCCACATATGGTTAATACTATATAAGTTAAGGGGTTTTGTCCCTTTACAAAGGTCGGTTAATTTTTGGGTACATAGCTATAGCTTAAGAGAGTTCTCCCCATGTAATTTTTTAATGCCAAATTGATTCCTCTTGTAAAATCATTGGCAAGCTTTGAGAGCATTAAAAATGTCTCCCTATTACATAAATGTTTTGCATGGTGTTTTGATATTTCATTTTCAAGATACATTGTAATCATCTTTGATTCAATTAATATATGAAATCTACTCATGGTTCATTATTTCTTCCTATTGGCGAAATACAATGCTCTATTTTACATGTATAGTGAATTGGTTATCTAATTTGTGCCTCTTCATGGTAGTCATTTAGGGTTGGAATCTAAAATATAAAATCCTTTTCATTTTGATATGCAAAATCATGGAATTGATAGCCTTCTTAAGGGTAGTCCTGGGTTTATGAATTCAAATGGTAGGATATTTTAAATAGTTATTTGTAGAGTTCCAAATAAATTCTCAAGGATCATTTGTGAATCATTTCATTTTATCTATCTTGAAATGAAAAGAATTTTTTAAGTGAAGATAACATAGTTTTTAACATCTCCATACTCATTTGATAATCATCTACACCTTTATTCATATTTTATATTAACTTGGTTTTTCCCCATATTGCCCTACATATAACACACACTTTGCATATCTAAAGTTTTATTTACCTGTAGATGCATAAACATTATGTATTTAGCATTTATTTGTTCTTTTTGCTTTAAATCCTAGTATTACAATCTCTCATTCTGCCCCTATATTATGAAAGTTATTTTTGGATGAAATTTGAAATCACATATTCATATCTATCTTTGGTAACTTGTACCTAGCTTAGAACATTTTCCTATTCCATGTGACAACCCTTCCTAGGTGAAGTGAACAAATTTGGTTATGTTCTTGTCAAATTTGTGTTCCTTTGTGCTAATAACCACCATGGAGGTTGAATTGCATAATCTCTCCATGTGAGCTAGCTACCCATAGGTCTTCTAACCTTGGTTCAAGTAGAGACAGAATAAGAATGGAACTGACCATACCTATTATAGGTGCCTCCCAGTCATTTTCTCAAAACTAGTCCACTCATGATGTTAAACCCTTCACTAGCCACAATGACACTTTAACAAGTTTTTCATCTTTGTTTTCCATTTGTTTTAAGTGCACATGGCAAGATCAAAGAGGTGTACAAATGGGAACCAACATGTACAAATTGAAGCCATAAATGAATTTGAGATATCTCCACTTGAGAAAGATGAAGGTCTCATTCAAGTTAATTATATTCAAATTGATCAAAATGAGGAATAAGAGGATGATTGGTAGCTGTACCTTGAATATCTATTAGATATTTAAGATATTTATAGGTATATATTACCCCATTAAAGAGCATGTTTATGAGAAATTTGATCAAGAGTCACTCATTCAAGAACATGATATAGATGGGGTTGACTATCCAAATCTCCTTGAAGAGCTGGATGAACTTGTATTTGTTGACAAAAAGGATAAGGTCACTCAAGATCCCCAAAAGACTCAAAGACAAGGCATAGATGAGGTATCAATTGACAAGGTTATAGTTAAAAAGCATTATGATAAAGAGTTTGTATTTGTTGGTGACTGGTTTGCTATTGATAACTCATTTGAGGAGATGTTAAGAGAGTTAGTTGATAAGAAGAATGGCTCATCAAAGATCATGTTCAATAAACATCCTGCTTTGAAACTTGTACCATCTCTTGGAGTGAGTGAGTTCATGAATTTACCTTTTGATCCAAGTGGATCATGCTTTTTCATGGTTAGTTATATTAGTTTTTTTATGTTTTGTCCCAAATAAGTGATTTGGTTGCATATTTGTTTTATTTATTTAACTTCCATGTTTTTTGTGTTTCCTTCCCTATTTTGGTGGAATCTATTGTCTTTACAAGTCAAGGGGTTGTTTATAGTCATGATTCAAATTGTCATTATTCATGAGTCTAAAATTCATGTAATGGTCTGAGTTCTCAAGCATAGTAGGCATTTTGTCTAGCTAAGTCACCAAAGATGTTGGCCAAATTTGGCCTACATACCAAAATTTGCCTAATCTAGAATAACAAGTTGAGTAGGGTCTTGATTAAAGAGTGATCCAATGCCATAAGGATCATATGGACTTAAAGAGGATATCAAATATCATTTTCAAGATTTTTGACACACTTTAGTCAATCTTAAAGCATGAATTTGATGATCTTTAGGAGCTAGACCATCATGGTAAGCCTTGCATAAATGAATAGGTTAGTCTAGTTGGGTTTATCATAAAGGTAATTTGAAGGTCGAATATGGTCAAAGAATTACATGGACATGATGTTTTTTGTGCCTATATCATCCTATACAAATATGGTGTCTTGATGATTTTTCTATCTCAAGATACAAGTGTTCAAAGTTGAATAAGTAGATTGAGACATTAATGGGGACATCAAAAGAAAGTCATGACAAATAGCCATTTGAATTCAAAAAACCTCAAAAGATCTTGAAGATAAATGTAGGGATAATAAGTGTCTAAATCATGGAATCTCAATTTGAGATCCATTGATGAGTAGGTGATTAGTGATATCAATGGGTCCAGAAGATCCATCAAAACACATTAAATCATGCATTGAATATCAATGATAAGCTCATAGTCAAAAGGTCATCATATCTTAAGATTGAATGTATTAATGACAAGTGTCAATATCTTAGGTACCTAAATAGAGATATAATAGTGCATAGTGAATGATAAAGTTAGTGGGTCTAAACATATCGATGGTGTGAAATTTATCATGCAAAAGAAAATCAATGGTGAGTGAGAGGTCAACAAGTTACCAAATCTCAAAGACAAGTGTACATTTTCCAAGTGTCATGACCACAATAACTACCAGGTAAATCAATAATATGCATTTAAGCCATAAAAAAGGCAAATAAATGATATGCATAAAGTCAAGAGTTAATGCTCTTGAGGATGAATGTGAGAACACCATGTGTTGAAAGTGTAGGAACCAACCAAGATTGATTATGGGGCCCACAGAATAGAGAGCTGACAATTGGCACAATATGAGAAGCCCAAATCAAGATCGATGGATAATATTAAAATTCAAACCCTTTAAAATTTAAATAGAGATCAAATATGGTCGAGGTTGAACTAGAGCAAATATTTCAAGAGGATGCCACAAAGGTAGACACGTTAGCTTCAATGGGTTCATCACCAAAATAATCAACATGATTATGACCCTTCTCTCCATTCTTACATGCCATAAATGAACCAATAAAGAGAAATCAAAGCCAAAATAAGATCATAATAGATTGATCCAGTTGTTATAACTACATCAACATCAAAACTAAACATGAAAATGACTTGATCCCACCATTGTAATCATAAGGAACATCAATGCAATTAAAAAATAGATTGAAAGGATACAATTGTTATGGTCACATTATATATGTAATCTTAGGTATTATGATATTTTCTAATGGTATCAACATCAAAATGATTAGAAATATTAGCCATTATGCTCACTTCTCCATCCTTCTATGCATGATCCCCATCTCTCTTATCCTATTTAGCTATAAATACAGGATTCTAAGCCTTGAAAGATATCCCTCTCTGGGTCATGACTAGACTCTACCAATATTTATCTTTATAACCTCCTAATATAAATAGATGACTATTTTAGATTTTATTGTTTTGGTATAGTGTGTTATTATCAGTTTGATTTGCATATATGGTAGAAATATCTCCCTTGTCAAGTCTTGATCTCACCTAACTACTAGTTTATCTTGTTATGAAATTCATGTTTAGTTTTTAATGTCATTTTATAAAAGCTAGTAAGTGGATACATTGATTGGTTACTACCTTAAATCAAGACTTTTCATCACTTCCCTCAGTTTTTGATCACTTGGTGAACCTCTACATGAAATATTGATGCATAACAGAGATTTGGAGTTGTAGATTTAGTCTTTTACTTGTCTCATTAGTGTTTTTAGAAGTTAAAAAAGAGTGGATGAGTAATCAATTTAGGTGCATCACCAACATCAGCTTATATTTCCCTTTCAATGATCTTTCTCTTCCTTTTCACCCCAAAAACTAGTAAGTTTTAGTGGAAATGAGCTAAGCGATACATTAGAGGAGATAGCCTTATTAAAAATTATAGATATCTAACCTAAGATTAGGTAACCCATAGTCTAGGGTCATTCCCATGTTGGACTAGATTTGAGTAGAGGACCTAAACAATCCTTTGCTCAACTAAGGTGAAATCTAAGTGTCTAATAGGTACTAATGTTTCTTTGGCACCACTTAATATAAATATTAATTTTTTTTCAATAAATAAGAACAAATAAATTTATTATTGGCAAAAAATATAGAATGTGCAGGTCTAGGTGGACAACAAATAAACAACACAATAATAAAACAAAAGACTGAAATAGGAGATGGATAGAGCATAAACATATAACATAGAATTTTCATATATTGAATGTATCTAAAAACTCTTTTACAAACTAATTTAAACTCTCTTACTAACGAGATACAATTGTTTATTAAACACTTACAAAAATTGATCTTTTGACTTATTTCCTTTCTATTATGTTAATCTACTTATGGTCTGACTATAGTCAACAAAAAAATTTATTACTTGGTTTAATAATTTTCTTCTTATATTCTATCTCTGTGCTCCACAATCTGTTGTTGGGTTCTCTTTCTCTGTTACTCTGTCTTCTCTAGGCTACTATATTTTTTTTACTATCGTTGTTGCATAGAAAATCTATCTTTTTCTCCACTAACTACTGCTCTATTTTTTACCCTATCTTCTTCAGCTACTGTTGTGCTAAAAATTATACTTCACACATTCTTCTAAATATTGATGCATCAATTTTTATCTCTTGCACATTTTATTTATCTTTTTGCTTTTGTCCACTTTTGCTTGCTCTTCCACCTACCACATTGTTTCCTACCAAAACTCTAAATAACTAGCAAATTTTGAAATTTAAACTATTGCATTAAATGATGTTTGGTGGTTGTAGCTATTAATTGGAGTGGGGTAGTGATAGGTGAAGGAAATAATATTATTTTAACACTCCTTATTCTTCTGCCATGGTTTGTGGAACTTTTTCAACCTTCAAAACATCCTTATAGCTTCTCTTCATCTATCCAAATACTTCTACACTTATTTTGTGCATGTCTGGAGATTCATTACTAAAGTCCATAGCTCTATTGATGGAGTCTATATTTGGATTGGCAAATTATATAGCTATGATATGGACTCAATTGACATAGTCCATAAATGGACTAGGAGCATTCATAGTTGTGCTATGAACTCGACTGGTAAAATATGTAGTTGTGTTACAGACATGACTACCAGAGTTCATAACTCCTTTGTTTTAGTTTTTATTTAACCTATTGGAGTTCAAAATTATACTATAGGAGTCCAAATCTAGCTTTTAAAAGTCTAGAGCTAGCTTGTATGAGTCTGTGGCTAGTTTGTGTGAGTCTAGAACTAGACTGTAGGAGTCTAGACATAGACTTTAGAAGTTTTCAACTTTGTTGTAGGGGTTTAGAGCCAACATAAAATCTTGTAAGCCCCATGATGTTTCATTAATAACCCCTAATATTCCTCTTAAGTGCATAAAAGAGTCTTTTGATAATAGTTTAGTAAAAAAATCAATTATTTGTTGATCTAAATTACAAAAACTAAGCTTTATCACATGATCTTCAACTAATTCTTGACTGAATTGATACATGATTACAATGTGTTTGTTCCTAAAATAGAAAATGGGGTTTTTTGAAAATTTTATGGAGGATATATTGTCATAATAGATTGTAGAATCTCCTTGTTGCTCTTCATGAAAATTTGAAAGTATCTTTCTTAACCATATATCTTGGCATGCTAATGCATTGGTTTTTATGTACTTCACTTGTATAAAGTGATATTATGGATTATTTTTTTGAAGTCCAAAATATGGATCCTGACCCAAGATGAAATAACTTCTCTAAAGTAATCTTTTGGTCATCAAGGATACCGACCCAATTACTATCTATATAACCCATAAGTTGAAACTCATATTCTAATATATACATAACTCCATAATCTTTTATTACATTCACATACCTCAATATCCTATTGATCACTTGCCAATGTGTCTCTTTTGGCATCTCCATGAATCTAGATATGAAGCTAACTGCATACATGATGTATGGCCTAGTTACAGCCAAATATATTAGGCTTCCCACTAAACTCTTGTATCATGTGGGGTCTACATTGTTGCTACAATCATCCTTGCAAAAATTTATGAAATCATTAGAGATACACTCTCTCCCTCTATCTATCATCAAATTCTTGATGTAGTGGCCACTTTGCTTCTCTACTATGGCCTTGATTTGCTTGAAGGTCTCAAATGCATCTGATTCATTCTTCAAGATATATACTCGTATCTTCTAGCTAAAATCATCTATGAATGTCATGAAGTAGAGATTTTTGGATAGAGAGGGGGTATTCATTGGACCATACAATTCTAAATGTATCAACTCTAAAAGAGCTCTAGCTCATCATGCTTTACCCATGATAAATGCATTATTATGTTGCTTCCCCAATATGCATCCTTCACACACTTTATTTGGTTGTTATATAATGAGAAAAACTCTAACCATTTACTTCTTGTGAAGAAGATTCAGCCCTCCAAAGCTCAATTTCCTATATCTAAGGTGACAAATAGTAGACTCATCTACTACCATAGTTTTAAATGATGTTACGAGCTCACTTTGCATTTTTAATGAAAAAATTGATTGTTTGTTATCATGACTACTGCAATCTACGTATTGTAGTCAATCCTATCAAATATTATGCATTCACCATTCTCAAATATACCTTGTATCCCTTTTGGACAAGTTGTCTAATAGTAATAGGGTTATGCTTCAAACTGAGCGCATAGTAAACATCTTGAATTTGTCTTTTGTCACCTTACTTAGTGCAAATAGATATTCTACATTTGTCCATGATGGAAACATTCTCATTAATTCCCCTTTTTACCTCTGATTTGATTGATTCATCAATGTGGTTGAACATCTCTTTGTTACCACTCATGTGGTTACTACAACCACTATCCAAGTACCATGTTTTTTTACCACTTTGCTTGGTAATGTTTCATGTTATGAACAAGTTTCCACCTTTTTCATTCCTATTAAGTTTAGTCTCTTATGTTTTGGAGAGATTTAAATCCTACCTATTCATATCATAGTCCTTTCTACACTCACTATTATAGTTTCTATACCTCTTGCAATAATAGCATTTTACGTTAGATTTATCATATCTTTATATAAATCATCCTATAGAAGTGTTACTCCGTCTTCCTCTTTCATGTGAATCTTGATGGCTATGCCTTCCATCTTCTTGACTGTTGCAATTTCTTCTTCTTCTTCTTATATTTTTTTATCATCTCCCCCTTCCTTTCACATTCACATTGGTCTTGAATACTTGCTCATGGGAGGAGGTGGATGATCTATTTAACCTTTATTTATGGGTTTGTGAGGAACCCATTAACTCATCCACCATCATTTATCTCAAATCTTTTGACTCTTTTATGGCAACCACTATAAGATCAAATTTGGTTGGAAGGCTTCTCAACACCTTCTCTATGATCCTATGATCTTCAAGGGTATCATTACATGTCTTCATTTGATTGACAATATTCATTATCTTTGTGAAGAAGTCATTGATAGACTCATTATACTTCATTTTTAGGGTCTTAAAGTCTCTTTTTAAGAGTTACAACTTGAAAAGATTCACCTTGTTACCCCCTTGATAGAAATTTTAAAGAATATCCCATGCTTTCTTATAATGGACAAATATTTCTATCCTAGGAAAGATTGAATCAACTAGTGTCATTTGTATGTAGATGAGTGCCTTAACATTCTTTCTCATATTCTCTTTCAACACATTTATTTGTGTTTGGGTTAATGTGTTGAAGGATTCTAAGTTTATAACCTCATTATATCCACCTTCAACCAACTCCCATAACTCTTGCGAGTTGAATATGGTCTTCATTTTGATGATCCACACATCATAGTTATTTCCATCAAATATGGGGGGTTATTGCCATGAACTAGAATTGTCTGCTACCATTTATAATGGGATTACAACCTAAGGGCTTTGATACCAATTTTTGGCATAAAATACATAATGTGTAGCCCAAATGGATTGAAATCAAACAACATAATAATAAAATAAAATATTGAAATAGGGAATGGACAAAGCATAAATATAAAACACAAAATTTGCATATATTAAATGATTCTAAAAACTCTTTTACAAACTCATTTAAAATCCCTTAATAGCCAATTTTAGTTGTATATTAAAATCTTACAAAAAATGATATTTTGACTTCTTTCCTTTCTATTATTTTGATCTGTCTATGGTTTGATTACTATTAACAAAACAATCTTTTGCTCTATTTACTGATGTTATTATTCTATTTTGCCTCCTTTGTCCTCCATAGTTTATTGTTGGGTTCTCATTCTCTGCTGCTCTATCTTCTCTAAACTATTACTTTTTCTTATTATTGCTATATAGAAAATATGTCTTTTTAATCCACTAACTGCTGCTCTATTTTATGTCTTGTCTTCTTTAGTTGTAGCTAAACTAAAAATTATACTACACACATTCTTCTCACTATTGTTGTGTCATTTTTTCTCTCTTGCACATTATGTTTGTCTTTTCTCTTTTGTCCACTTTTGACTGATCTTCCAGTTTCACCCTAAAACTCCAAATAATTGGAAATTTTCAAAATTCAAGCTATTGCATTAAATTTTATTTGGTGGTTGTAGAAATTGAGTCAAATGGGGCAGAGGTAAATGAAAGCAAAAATATTATTTTAACATTCACTTCATTTTTTAAAATTATATTTTTTTAAAAGACAATACTATTTATTTTAACATCAGTTTTTCTTTGTGTTGATTTTTCAATTTTGTAAACATTGACTTCAATGAATCCTTTTCCAAATGTGTAAAGTTATGCCTAATTAACACAATGAATTTCTTAGCGCAATTTATTATTTTATCAACTAATCTTTTGTTATTCACATAATGTAAAATTGAATATGTTGATAAATGTTGGTAAAGTCTCTTAGAAGCTATAAATGTTTCCTCAAAAAAACCAATTTTGTATGCAACTGTCAATTCCCCATATTGGTCAAAATAATATCGATGAATTTTTATTAAGTACTACATTGTAAATATTTTCTAAAGTGGAATTTTGAGATACATATTTACAATTGTAACTATGTGGAGCTCAACATCAATTCTCACTAGTTAAACTGCCAATAATTATTTTAAACTTTAAAATTAAAATCAATTCTTTTTTTTGGTGGTCTCCATAAATAATAATATGGAATAACCACAATTACTTATACAAAAAACTCTTTGTCACACTTATCATAATTTTTAGGCTCTTCAAAAATTGGAATTCCTCTAAATGTAAATTCCCTATAAAAAACAATTCCCTAAAGTAAATGTTTAAGAAAACTAGCGACCACTACTTAATGCACAATTTACAAACACAACATATTTTATTATGGAAATTATGTTCCTAAATTAATTGATAAGAAGAATTAGTGGCCATTAACTCTTCAAAAATAGTTTTAGGTTTCAAAAAATTACTATTTAATATTTATGTTGATGGTATGTTTATTTGAAACCATGTTTTTTTGGAGTTTAATTATGCTAATATTTTAAGCTTAAGATATTATGTTTCATAAATCAATCAAGGGGAGAATTAAAGATAGCTAGTTCTTTAATAAGAATGCATGCATGTAATTTTGTAAGAGTAAATTATTCAAAGTTTTTTTATGTTTAATATATTATATATTTTATTAAATTAATAAAAGTGTAATTTCCAATCAAAAATAAAATAAATAATTATTATAAATATTTATTTATTAGAAATTTAAATTATTATAAATTTATATTAGAAAATTATTTAACACAAGATCATAGTAGATAATATTACAATATTTATAGAAAAAATTATAAACACAATGTTCTTGAAGAAAGCATTTATAAGACTAACATGTATATTTATATAATTATGCATACCAATTACAATTACATTTAACATTGAAATATATTAATATATTTATAATATCAATAAATTATGTTAATATACAACTGTTATGTTACATATATTATATTAATGTTTTTATTAATAGTACCTTCATAGTTATATATATATATATATATATATATAGAGAGAGAGAGAGAGAGAGAGAGAGAATTAATTTAGGGTTATGGGTTCTCTCACCTTTTTATTATAATAAAAATAAAAGAAACTGATAGCTTGGTAGAAAAGTCCATGATAATGCTGTCCAAAAAAAGGTCCATGCTTAAGATGACACCAAATTAAAAAAAGGGGAATATACCCATCCAAATCCATAAAAGCATGTGCTTATGAATCACCCCAAAAAAAATTGTTTCCATTCACTAAATCATATATATGCAAATAATATATAAAATGAAAAAATAAATCAAAATACTACTACCAATGTCATGTCCCCTTAATTTAATAGAGAAATATCATGGTTGAAATTAATTTTATATTAGGAATATGTTTTTATAAAATTCATACCCTTATCTATACTAACTAGTAAAACTCAAATTTTGGTTTTTTTTATAGAATAACATAGTAATTATAAAACCAACATATATGGAAACTCATAATTCATAATAATGAGTCCAAAAATATTACAAATAATAGTAATAATCATTCCACAATAGTTCTAGATTAGAATAAAAAGCTTGGGCAAGAACCCTTGTCAGAAGTACACATTAACACTGCAAACACTGTTCAAAATAGACCATAAATTCATAACATTATTAGGATGATTAAAAAATACTAATGAATACTAAAATAATATGTAAATAAATCCACAAGACACTTGTTATCTATTATAACAAACATATAAAATATGAAAATACTTCTATAACCTCTACTCACACTAATTGTCTACATAAAACACTAAATGCTGGTTGAATCTTCACTCCTTGAAGCTCCGTTATAATTCTTGTATGAAATTTTATCTCTATATCACAGGGGTTTCATCCTATAATCCATGAGATCAATGGATTTCTATCCAAAGACCTCTAACATTTAAGATTTTTTATTCTAGGATGGTTTGATGAACATTGTTCAAGAAGAAAAATTAATTAATTTGGCAAAAGATCCCCCAGAATGAAATTATGGAATATAAAGAAATGAGAAGGCCCAAAAGGGACACTCAAACTCCCTATTTTAGAAATATAAAAACTAATTAGAAAAAAAGTCATTAGTTTTCAATGTTTTCTAATTTTCCATAATTTACTTTAATCCTATTTTTCCTACTTTTGTCCTATTCCACAAGTTTCTCAAATTTTACCAACTTATCTTAAGGATACTAATGTAAAAATAATTTATTTATTTGCTTTGAATCCTCATCAATATATTTTTCCTTTAAAAAAATCAAGTGTGACTCTAGAAATAATGTATTATTATTTATCTTGATTCCCTATTTCTTTTCAAACTTGTCAATTCCAAATAAATAATTAATTAAATATTTATTCCAATTTTCTTTCCCTTATTCCATGTAATTGAAAATTAAATTAATTAATTCTTAAATATAAATTAATTATAAAGGGCACATGGCAAGTCCTCCCTCCTCAAAATTGCTTGTGTTCAAGCAATTCAAACTTGGATGATTTAAACTATCTAGACCTTCCCAAGTAGCATCATTAATTGGAAAACTCTTCCAATAAACCAAATATTCAATGGTATCTCTTTTCCTCAATCTCTTGACCCTGGTATCTATCACCTCTTTAGGAATTAGGATCAATTTTCCTTCCTCATCCAAAGGTGAAAAATATATGGATGGATCTGCTATCCCAAAGCTATCTTTAGACAAAAGACATGAAAAATATTATGAATTTTTCTATTTTCAGGAAGTTCTAGTTCATAGGCTACCTCGCCAACTTTCTTTACAATTTTATAGGGTCCATAAAATTTGGGATTGAATTTAACTAATCCACTTCTCTTGATGTATGAGTAATTATATGGCTTCAACCTTAGATAAACCATATTTCCTACCTCAAAATATCTCGATATGTGGTTTTTATTTGCATAATACTTATCCTAATTTTGTGCTTTCTACATATGATTCTTAAGGTTTTTTAATACTTACCTATTGCTATTTTTGTTTATTATTTATATTTGGACATCAATCTGAAAGTGGTCATAGGTGATATAAGTGAGTTTAGTACCTCTCATTCTAAATAAATCTTTTCAAAAAGAGCTAAGAAACTTGATATCCCTGTCACTAGCAATATTGTGTGGTAGTCAATGCAATCTAAACACTTCCTTAAAAAATAATTTAGCCACTTAAGGGGTTTTAAAATTTGATGATATAGCAAAGAATTATGTAAACTTATTTTATTTTTCCACTATTACATATATGGAATCTCTACCATTTACCTTGGGTAAATATGTGATAAAGTCCATTGATATACTCTCCCCTTTTTGATTGGGACTGGATAAAGGTGAAGAAATCCTGATGGAAACCCTTGTTCCCCTTTATTCTATTAAAAAATGGTACACTCCCTAACATGATTTAGAACATCATTCTTGAGGCCCTTCAAATTGAACCTTTCCTGAACTTGCTTATCATGCACTACTCTTAAAATATTTTCTTTCATTGTGGATTCAGGTACTAAAAGGACTCTATTTTTATACAAAATAAACTCATCACCTATTATATACATGTCATCCTTTACTACTCCCTTAATAATTTTAGTATTAAAATAATTCTTTGTGATGATTTGTGGTGCACCTAGTTATAATTCTATTACATGTTAGAAACCTCTAACTTGGGAGTAAACTAGGTGATAATTCATTAAAATTTTTACTATGTGAATGTAATATTTTTTAGATATCAACATGATAAGAATTAGAATTTCCTTTAAATGAATCAAAAGAATTTATCAAATATTTTTTTTCCCATGTTGATTGGAATCTTTGGATATTTCTCTCCATTCTTTTTGTTGTCATTATTTGTGGTGATCCAATCGATAAGCCCCATAAAACTATCTCCTTCCTATTGGAATTAAGCTTGAATTCCATAGTCTAGTAATTCCAGTGAAAATTCCCCAAATAATGGATCTATTGCACCCTAAAATCATACATGTTCCATTCAAACTCACCACAAAATTTATCATGTACCTTATAGTCTCCCACAATAACATTGAGTTATTTGATCACTTTGTTACATGGAATTATGAATCCATATGCAACAAAAACATTGAATTCTTAAAACTATTCCATATATACACCTCTTTTTACCACCAGTTCTTCATTAATGAAATTATTGGTGGCTCCACTATCAATGAGTATTATCATTCTTTGTCCATTGAGCACTCCATGAACATGAAAAGGATGATAATTAGGTGCTCTAGACAAGGCTAATAAAGTACCTCCACTTGTAAGTTCATTTCCCTCTTCTTTTATTTATGGGTTTCCCACTTCTTCCATAGCTTAAAATTCTTTTGGACCTTGTTCATCATCTGATATCACTTCAATATAGTACACTTTCCCTTTATAAATACATCTATAACTTTGTCCCCACAGATCTATACATGTTGAGACAAAGATTATTCCTTTGTAGTTCATTCCTAGTATCCTCACCCATCCTTTTTGTGTTAGGAGGCATGGTTTTTTGAAAAGGAGTAGGAAGTTATATATTCTAAAAATTTTATTTATTTTGACCAAGATAAAATGGTTTGGAAGGATAAGATAACTTTCTCTTTTGTGTCGATGGTTTAAGAGTTAAAGTTCTTCTTATAGCATATGTAAGGTGATTGGTACAAAAGCATTGACAAAACCTATAAGGGGATCAAAAAATCCATCAATAAAAATAAAAATAACTATATTTTGGAAAATATCAATTACTTTTACAAAAATGTTTTGAAATTATAATATATAATCACTTATTAAGGTTTGTTGTTTGATTTTAGAGATTTCTTTAAAGTAGTCTTCTTCATCCCTCAACTCAAATCTATCAAGAAGCCCTTGGATAAATTTTTCAAAGTTTTTTATTTGATCATGCCCTAGTGTTATTAATCCATGATACAACCAATAATATGCAACACCCTCCAAATGTAGATTAACAAATTGAATAGTTTCTTTCTCCTTCATAGGGCTGGGATTAAGGTAGGTTATAATTTTTGCAACCAAACCCATGCTAAAATTGTATTACCACCATCATAAATAGGAGCTGATAGGTTGTTCAATTTATTTTTCAAATATATTCTTCCACCACCCTATTGATTTCCTTATCATATTTGTCATGTTTCTCTTTTTGACATTTCTACAAACTTATTATAAGAAAGGACAACTTTAAGACCTTCATTTAAATTCACACACACACACACACACACACACACACACACACACACACACACACACACACACACACACACACACACACACACACACACACACACACACACACACACACACACACACACACACACACACACACACACACACACACACACACACACACACACACACACACACACACACACACACACACACACACATTACTTCTATTGAAACTAATCCAATGGACCGAGGGGGTAAAATAATGGTTTTTTCCTTTTTTAATATGAATTTGGGTTTAGGGGTTTTTTAAATGGAATGTCCTATATATATCTTTCTCATAGGTGAGCCTTCCCTTCTAAGAATAGCCCCAATACTTAGTTGACCCATTGATTCCCCATCGCCTCTCTCAACTCTTTTTGACTAGAATTTATATTTACTAAGGTGTTTTATAATTGATCTACTATTGATTCATATTTTAATATTTTTTCCCTTTTCACTTTCAATGATAGTTTCCTCTATAGAGATTAATTTTCTTTTTTTGTAACTTCTTTTATTCCCATCTAAAATACCTAGATTCTCTCTCATTGGGAAGCAACTGATCTTAAAACTCTATAGGATGTCAAGGTTATGGATTTGATACCACTATCATATCCCCTTATTGAATTTAGTATAGAAATATTAGATATGAAATTAATTTTATATTGGGAACATTTTTGTGTGAAACCCAAATTTTGACATTTTTTATAGAATAACATAGTAATTTCAAATAATCACATATGGAAACCCATATTATATCAAAATGAGTCAAAAAAATATTATAAATCAATGTAATAATTAATCCAAAATATTTCTTGATTAGAATATAGGGTTTGTATAAGAACCCTTACCAAAACTACAAAGAGCCACTACAAACGTTGCTCAAAATAGAACTTAAATTCACAACACTATTTGAATGATTACACACTACTAGAGAATACTTAAATAACCTAAAAATAAACCCACAATAAATTTTATATTTGTTACAAAAAATATGAAAAAAAATCTATAACTTCTACTCACACTAATTGTCTGCATAAAACACTGATATTGACTAAATCTACACTCCTTGAAGCTCTATTATAATTCATATATGAATTTATATCTCTAGATCATAGTGATTTCATTTTAAAATACATTAGATCAATGGTTTTCCATCCAAATACCTCCAATATCCAAAATTTTTCATTCCAAGATGGTTTTATGAACATTATTCAACAAGAGAAATTAATTAGTTTGGAAAATATCCCTCAGAATGAATTACGGCATAAAAATAACCAAGATATCCCAAAAGGGGCACCAAAATCAACTCCCTAATTTATAAAGATAATAAAATAATTATAAAAATCCATTAGTTGTCAATTTTCTCTAATTTATCATAATTTGTTTGAATCTTATTTTTACTGCTTTTGTCCTTTTCCAAAAAAATAAAAATTTGTATGACTTCTATTGAGGATAGTAATGTAAAAATACTTTATTAATTTTATTTAATTCTTATCAATATCATTCTCCTTAAAAACACCATGCCCCTTTCTGGCAATAAAGTATCATTATTTTTCTTGATTTCTTGTTGTTTTTCATGCTTGCCAATTCCAAATAAATAATTAATCAAATATTTGTTCCAATTTTATTTCCATTATTTCCTATAATTTAAAATTAGACTAATTAATTATTAAATTAAAATTAATTATAACTGGGACATGACAACCTAATCCAAAAACACTTGGGCTCCTCCAAGCTTTGAGCTCATTTTATAGCCCATCTAGATCGATAGTGGAGGTCAATCTTTATGTTGGGCATGGATTGGGGATCCAACCTAAAATCCCAAATAAGCCTCCATATCAACTATGGCATCTCCTCCTAAGATATCAACACCAAATTAATTATATTCACCTCCACTACCACTTCTACTACCCAACTCACCACCATATTGACCTCAGTATTTTCACTCTTTTTTCCACATCCACATGAAAAAACACAATTCATATCTCTTACATGCCACCAAGTGAACATGACCTTGTTTCAACACTCTTCAATTCCTAGGTCTTACACTTTCCCGATGCCCACTATAACTACTAGATTCTCTAATAAAAAAGTGTCTAGTAGTGTGCATGTCATTCAAATCCATCAAACCACATATAATTTCCAAATGAAATATAATATTACATCTTTATTAGCCTTTTAGGCAAATTTATTCTCCAAAAAGTGGTTGGCAAAGACAAGGGATGCTTTAAGCACTTCAAAATTCAAAGCTTGAAAAAAATCCCCATACAAAGAGTTTCTGTTATAAAAGAGTTTTAAAAATTTATCCAAATATATTAGACCATAGTAAAAAATATTTTTCTATCCCATGAAAGGATTTTATGGACACAAATCCTTAATTTTCAATCCAAGTGAGAAGAAGGAATCTAGGTTTGTCCAAATTCACCACTTCTAAAGCCTTTAATAAGCCCCCTAAACCTAGGTCTCATAATTTTTTCAACCACCCTATGTGTATAATCCTTTTATTGAATAAGCTTAAATAGGTTGATAACAAATATAGACACAAGGTCTAAATTCACTTGACTCTTTATATTCATTTTCACATAATCAATTCTTATTACATCCCATATATTTTAAATAATGATACCTATCAAAGGTTAAAAGACCAAATTTAACCTATCATTATAAATTCAATTCATGAATGTCATATCTCTCTTATCTATATGGAGGATAAAATGGGGCTCCATGGATACAAACTCTCTTTCCAACCCCATATTTGCAACATAAAATGATTTTTGATAATTAATATTCCAAAGCAAAAAAATGGAGAAAACTCAAAACTCTACCATAAACTTAATAAAAAAAAGACCAAAGTTGAACACCTTAAAGAAAAAAAGGAGATAAGTAAATACAAGGGACCTTAAAATGAAACCACAAAAATGGCACAAGGTTCCAACTTTAACAAGATCATTGCAAGCCTTGAAATGATATCCCCACAATTATTCACAATATTCCCACACATATCATGTAGTTTCATAATTAAGAAAATAATAGATAATTATTAGAGGGAAAGGAAATAAGGGGTAGATGGATGAAGGGGAAAGGGACACCCATCTTAAAGCAACCCTCTAAGTTTTATAAACTATGCCACCTCTCAACATAATTCTCATAGATAACATCATCTAGCTAGGGAATGCTAATGTTTTATAGAAAATAGGCCTCAATATTGGCTTATTAAAATCAAAGAGAAATGTTACATGATTCAAAGTAATCAATTAAAGGCCACAAAATTCCCATAATTATATTAGTTTTCCATGTCTAAGATTTATGATTTCTAAGGGAATGAAAAATAACTATCAAATCCCCTTCAATGATCACATATTAAATCCCACACATAGCTACCAAATTTAATCCCAAAACTAGAACATGTTTATCCATTTAATTAATGGTCCCATCTACCAAATTATAGGATTAATCCTATATCAATGACATTGAGTGGTCCCTAATCAGACAACTGACTGTGGAACCACCCAAATTCCTTATATATGCACCATAAAAATTTAGCTTGAAGAATCCTAGAAGAAGACAAACACACACTAAATGGTCCTCCATATAGAAAAAATAAAGCTAACTCTCTATCCATTAATAAATTAGATTTATTTCTCTTATCATGAGAAGAGATAATCTTAAAACTGGGCACCTCAAATTTACTTATCACCTCCTTGATCTGACATTCCTTACTATTAAATAATCATGTTTTCCCCTTCCAAATCATCCAAATAATAATTATAAGAATAAACTTAAAAAAAATGGATAAATTGTATTTCATGGACCCAAAATTCTTAGAAGAGAATGCCTAAAAGATATAGGGAGGCCTTTTACATTTCAAGTTTAGCTTAACACACAACCATACCAAACATTCTACTACACAAATGTAGTTGAAAACAAGAAGATTCATTGTTTACACATCAACACATAGAAGGACCTTTAAAAAACCAATTTTGTAATTTTTTTCTAGATAATAATTATGTATTTAATAATTAACCTATAAAATTTTAGCCTTGTACAACCCTACTTTATTCCAACAAAGGAGTTTAAACCATGTAGAGAAAGAGTCTAAGACTAGTTATTTTATATCCTTAATTTACAAAATAAGTCTATATTTTTCCCCCATCCATTAAATTTTATCCTCATTACTTATGAAAATTTTGGTTTTGTAAAGAGTGCTTGACAATAATAAATCTTATTCAAAGGGATATGAGTCTCATATATCCTATTCCATTTCCAAACCACAAAACATAATAAATTCCTTGGGTCCAAATAATCCTTTACCTTTATACCTCTACAATGAATAGAATCACTCTAATGTCCTCAAGTTTTATAATTTCATATTGTGTTTTATACTTATTAAATGAATCTTAACAAACTTCAACCAAGGTGTATGCAATAGATTTAAATAGATGTACAACTTTTCTTACTTAGTAAAACTAATATCAGATAAGGTAATCAACTAACATATATTGAAATATTATTTATATAAGGGGCATGACTAAATTGGATCTGCTAGACCTAATTAATGGAGTGCTTATCACACAACACTAAAGGATAGGATTCCAAAGCCTCTAGGAAAATAATACTATGTAACAACCTTAGCTAAGTCTAAATACATAAAATAAAACTAATATAGTGCTCACCAAAGGTTTTGGCACAAATATGGATGGTTTAACATAAACAAATAATCAAGGGATCATGGTAGGAAAATGGAGGCCTAGATCACCTAAGATGGAAGATGGAAAGTAAATATGACCCTATAGTTATATTAATATTAATTATAAATTTAATATAATGAGTTATAAACTAAAAACCCATTAATTTTTTCAATATCTATGTATCAAATGAAATAGAAAAAGTTAAAAATATTTACCTTTGGGTAAACTTGTCTAATCTCAATCTCTCCCTTGGATAATGGTGATTTACAAGAGGTTGTTGTGGCTTTGTAAGGATCACAATATATAAATTATCTCTAGGGTAAAATATTACTACATTTTATATAAGACTTCCCATAAGATAAGCTATCTTCCCTCCAAGGCAAACCCTAAGTAATGGCTCCTTCAAATGTAAATGTAGAAAAATTATGAGTTGTAATAATGTGAAAATGAATGTTCATCTCTATTGGATTGAAATTATCCTTGTATTTATTGTAATGGATAAGTCCTAACCCTTCCATAATTTTAGTTGATGAGGTTAGTCAACACAACCCATTTTTAAGTAAAAATTTATTATTGAGCCTCAAACTAGATTGGCCAGGCCAACTTACTTCTATAACGTATGCTTCAAATTTTATAATAGGATCAACTCGACTAACTTAGTAGGAAAAGAGGGTGTTTTATTATTTAGGGGATATTTAAAAGGATATTAATTAAAGAAATGGATAATCATGATTTTTTTATTATCGATTTAAATAAGCATGATTGTAATGGATTTAGGTAATGAAAGAGTTGAAAAAAAATATTGTGAAGAACTAATGGTCTGCACACCCCTTTTCTAGTGTACACTTTAAGGCACACACTCAAAGAGATAAAAAATCTAGAGTTTCTTAGAAAATAGAAAGTGTCAATAAATAATAAATTTGAAAAATATTATGTGTATACATATGCCCCACTCAAAGCTCATCACATGTCACATAAGTGTAACATGGGATGATGTTTTGAGAAATAACATAGAAACACATAATGTTGAAATAATAAAGGATAGTAAAGAGCATAAAATAAAATAAATTAAAGAATTTATAGATACATACCTTTACTTACCTTATTTTTATTGAATAAGAGTTACATGAGAAGTAGATAAAAGATGTGTCTAGTGTGTGGAATAAGAGTCAGACCATAAAAATAAGATACAGTTCAAAAAATTTGAAAAAATATGTGGTTAGCACTAAAAAATTATCTATGGTGTCAAGATTCTATAACTTATTTTGGTCTGTCAAAAGAGTTTATATAAATAATGTTATGATCAAAATGTGATTTTTTCATAAATAACTACAAGGTATACACAATTTAAAATTTTACTATAAAAGGGTAATTATATGTTCATTTGTAAATTTACTAATTTTGGAAATCAGATCTCTATGTGACCAAAATTAGCGATAAGAGAGAAGATGGCTCAGATGTGAGGAGGAGGATGAGGAGGAGGATATATCAAAACTACTTCTAAGATAGTCTAGGTATAGGGTAAATTTAATTTGATTTTTTTATCATTTTGGCATTGAAATGAATTAGGATAGTAGAAGTAGGTGCTGAGGAAAATTTTTGTAACATAATTTACCCCAAAAAATTTAGTAATAGAGTAAATTTTACAAGGAATATTGGGTGGGATTCAAAAGTTGATAAATTATATCCAAGGAATTAATGATGAGCTTGTTAAAAATCATCATGCAAATTGAACAAGGTCAGCCTTGTTGACATAATTGATTTGCGAAAGCTTAGGTAGGTGGTTGACTACATAAAAACTAGCTAACTTAGTTAAAATATTAAGGGTGGCCAATGGTATATGCCAAGGAAAACTTAGTATAAAGTTAGGGTGGTCATGTTAGTTAAAATATTAAGGGTGGCTAATGATGTATGCCATGGCTAACTTAATATAAATTTAGGGTGGTTGACTTAGTATATAGGGTGGTAAAACTAGTAGTTCTAAGGAAGGGTGGCTAATGACATATGCCATAGCCAACTATGTAGAAATATAGGGTGGTTGACTTAATATATAATGTGGCCAACCTAGTAGTAATGGTAAAGGGTGGTCGATGACATATATCGTGGTTGACTTCATAGAAAAATAGGGTGTTTGACTCAGCATATAAAGTATCCAACATAGTAGTATTTAGAAAGGGTGGCTAATATTGTATGCCATTGCTAACTACATAGAAAAATATGGTGATTGAATTAGTATATAAGGTGGCTAATCTAGTTGGAATGGTGGAAAAAAGGAAAATCAAGTTGATGAAGTATTTAGGTATGGAAATTATGTGTATTTTTTATTTTTTAAATTATATTTATTTATTATTTGGGATACATAGCTGATACGTGATTTTTTTATATTTAATAGAGGTGATGAAGACTCTAAATATTAGTGAAAGTAATTTGGTTACTTGATCTGATTTGATATATTATCTCTAGTAGATTGAGCATAGTTTACCACTTTATGTTTATGCATTATTATGGAGATGCAACAAATTTTTCTTAGTGTGGAGTTAGTCTCCATGTTCATAGGAACATGGGAGTGACTAACTAACACTTTTAGGTTGGTAGTGGATAGGGATATTATTGAGGTGGATATCACTCTGGTGGATGTCCCTGTATTGTTGTGACTTTTTGATTATAAGCTTGATTGTTGTGTGTGATACACCAAAGGAAGATGTAAAGAGATGAGCCTTAGCCTTATGGGCAATTGGATTTGATAGATATGCTTAGGTGATATTATGAGTGTACCTATTTGATGTATATGTGTTATCTATTATGGATATCTAGAAAGCGATTATAGGACTTATGACACCTCATGTGATTTATCATAATTTAGATGTGAAGGTCCCACTGTATATTACTGAATTATGTTAATCCATGTTAGAGTAGGGCATGATGTATTACTTGGGATCTATTATTTGGGTGTATTTGGTCCATAATTTTTATAGTATTATTTCATGAGGGTAAATGATAATGGGCCATGTTATTTTATTAAGTAGTTAGATTTATGAGAGATTTTTGATGTGTCAACCTATACGATTACCACATGTAGTAGATGTTTCTTTGTCATGTGTGTGGTGATGGGCACATAATCATATGTTATATGTTGTACCATATTCCCTAATATTATAGATGATCACATGGGGCTATATTATTTGGAAGCCATATCAAGGCACTACAGATACTTGGCCCTCATGTCCAAGTACATTTTAGGCACATGATTGTGTGAGTACTATAGGGTACTATCCTTGGTGGGTAGATCCACATATAGTTCCTTGCTTACTAGGATAGTTTTGGTTTCCAAACCCAATGGATCCTATAATGTTGTATTCATTTTAGGCATGGTAAGTAAGGGAGCATCATGGTGCAAGGGGTATAATGGTACCAATAGATGTTCTTATCATATGGGCATGTTATCCAAGACATTGGGGACAATGACATTGATGATGGTGAGGGTATACAAATTATAGCTAGAGGAAGAGGATATGTGCCTCTTATGTCACATCAATATATGTTAGAGTGACTATTATAATTATGAATACAAAGACAAGCACCAATGTAGCCACATACATAGCCACAACCACCACCATAAGGAGATCCATAGGGAAACATTAAAATGTAGCTTACACTTAGTTGGTTGATTATGATGTAGATTCATGTGGATGACATCATGATCATGTGATTCACCCCATTCATTTAGAGGGTTTTCACTATTATGTATCCATTGTTCATAAGAGGTACTTGGTGGTTGAACATATGGGACTACTATTGGTAACTTGCATTTTATTTAAATTATGATAATGTGTGTGTGTGTGTGTGTGTGTGTGTGTGTGTGTGTGTGTGTGTGTGTGTGTGTGTGTGTGTGTGTGTGTGTGTGTGTGTGTGTGTGTGTGTGTGTGTGTGTGTGTGTGTGTGTGTGTGTGTGTGTGTGTGTTGATATACATAATAGATAGATGTAGTATTTTGGAGATATATATGTCAAATCTAATGTACATTTGGTTTTGATTTTTATAAATGTTTCATTGAAGGAGCCTATATGGTCATCCATGGTTGAGAGAGTGCATCATGATATATTGGATGATGTGCTACCTCAACATGATATGACATAGGTGGTTGATCCTATGGTTCCTTCATTATTTTTTAGCTTCAATTCATTAGTGAGGTAGCTTGAAAGTTGTGAAGACTAATTGATGTAGCACAAGTGGCATTAACTCCATGTGTAGGTGACAAGGAGCTACAAGCATGCTAGTCATTAGCTCAAGAGTGAGCTACACATTTTGAGACAACTAGGTAGTTATCATAGGTGCAAGGTTAGGTAGACCATATACAGGGATAGGTGGATTTATTGAGGCCATGCACATAGTCACTTTAATAAACTATTTTTAGGGGGATGTCACAAGCTTATATGGGTAGTGTAGCCTATCCTCCAGTACATAGCTAAGTTGGACCTTATCTATAGATCTATTTTTATACTATGACTATATCATGTTATATTGTATCAAAAATTATTGAGCCATTATAATATATTAAATTCCTCCAACTGATACTCTCTAACTTCCCACCCACACAATATATTCGATGAATATTAAATTTTGAAAAGAAAGAAAACATATTTTATATAATCCAAGTTCCCATTTAACTGTTATTTAATTTATTATTTCAATCATTTATTCCTATGAAATTATATAAATGTATAATTATACATGAAATGTTTTTCTATGTATATTGTGTATCATGAATAGATTTTTTATCATGAGTAGAGCTTGTGTACTTGTATAGAGGCTATGTAATTTTTTTCTCTTTGAAATGATATTATTATCCCTCTTACATTCAAAATAACCTTATTATCTCTACTATTTTTATTATTTCACAAACCATCAATCCTCTCCTCGACTTGGGATTTTTATTTTTTATTTGTTAATGAAGGTGAAAATCCTCTGGTAAGTTGAGTAGTTTGTGAAACTATTATATGTTTTTTGTCTTTCTAGAACAAACATAAATCCTTTCCAATACCTATTTTGAATTTTTGTTCTTTTCCTCGAATCACGTTATAAAAATCTAATTTTAAATAAATTGAACTTTTTTATCCATATTTTTTATACAATGTTTATTTTTCATTTTATTTGAAACATGTTTTTTAAATATAAAAAACTATTTTATGCTTTTTTATGTAATTATGTATTAGTGCCAATGTATTTTATTGAGGCTAATTTCCAAACATTAAAAAATAAATTCACTATATATAGACATGTAGGTAACCCTCAAATTTTAGGTAATCAAGAACCTAATTTTTAGGGGTTATGTTGTTTCTAATTCCAAAATTGAGTCAGTCATTAAATGAAATTTGACCAAATGTTTGACTCAGATATGCACATTACATAAAAAATTGGTTGAACCTTGTGCAACGTAGAGTGTGTAGTCAAGAACTAGCTAAGGGTTAAGAAATCAATATCAACTAAACTATTTATACCAATAATAATCACAATCTAAAATTTATAACATATTTTAACATCTTCCACTGATGTATCAAATTAAGTCATAAACATTTAAATCATTTTAATTTGAAAGAAGACAAAACATAGTTAAAATTTGAACTCCATGTTAATGTATCAAACTAGAATTTACCTAAAATTAACATGATTTCATCAGTGTTAGCTTTAGTCACAAATGCAACTTATACCACCTTAATCATTGATTGAAATCAAGTAGTTACAACTTTGGGTTCTTAAGTGCTTGGCACAAGACTACCATGCCACCTAGTAATTACCTCTATCTCACTGATAGGATTTACTCTTAGTAGATTACCATAGGTTATTACCCATTTAATATATCAATTCGTAACCTAGATATACAATCACTTCATTAATATACTTTGTATTTAATAATAATACAAGTGTTTAATAATCATATAGATTATTATAATTATTTCATTACATGATTGATGAAATAATCTCATATCATAGTAACACTTTACAATTTATTCCTCCTATTAATAAATGTTAGAATTTATATTCAACCCAAACACTTTACATAAGATCAACTAGGATTACCCATAGTCATATTGTTGAATTGATCATATTCAAGATAAGTATTGACATACTCATCTCAAATACCATCTTCAACATTGTTATGCATATTTTCCATTATGTTACTATTAAATTTATATACATCATAAAGTATAAGTTAATATAATGAATATCAAGATAGGAAATATACATATTGATGATGATTAATATCAATTATTAATCCTTGTCATTGTCACACAACTTGGAACTAAAGAAACACATGTAATTTATTCATTTAAACTGGTCATCAAGACTTAAAGAGTCTAAAATATAAACCAAAGAAATATAAAAACCTTTATCTTTTTATTGAAAATTATATCCATATATTAATCAAACAAGATATGGTACAATCTTAATCATACAAAAAAATGGGTGGAAAAGTCACATCCCATGAGCATAGTCACACTAAGGTGAAAAAACCTAGGGAAAAGTTTTAAAAGTGGTAAAAATTTAACCACACCCATAAAAATAAACATCACATCAACAATTTGATATAAAATTAAAGAGAGCAAGGAAAAAATAATAATAAACAAAATAATTAAGTAGTTGCAATAAACATGGATGTCAGGGAAGGTGGTGGAGATGGAAAGTCCTAAGGCTTACCACCCCATCTTCCCAGGGAAGGAGGATCCTAATCCATAGGTAAGGGCTCCCAACCATTATTATGTTGAGATTCTAATGTCTCATATTAATTTCTTTCATGAGAGATTGCTAGAGCTAATGGTGATAATTTACTTTGCAGGGGGGGGGGACCCCAGCCCCTGATGTCACCATCATGATATGGGGGAGGAGATCCCCAACCCTTGCCATCACTTCTAGATTTGTAAGAACTACTCAGACCACCATGATGAGGATAATACCAATGAGGTGGTGATTTAATGAGGATAATGACTTATGTGTCTAGTTCTAGAATGTTACATGTGTGGTCAACACCCTCATCCTTAGGGAGGCATATGATATCATGGAAGCTTAGGATGTTTATGGCTAACTACACATGGGGCATTTCCATAGTGTTCGATTAAATGATAGAGGTGGTTAATTTCTAGGTAGACT
Source organism: Torreya grandis (assembly GCA_037957365.1). Taxonomy (NCBI): domain Eukaryota; kingdom Viridiplantae; phylum Streptophyta; class Pinopsida; order Cupressales; family Taxaceae; genus Torreya; species Torreya grandis. The sequence goes on along the minus strand of JARHVA010003404.1, from coordinate 451,685 downwards.
TTGAATCTAAAAATTAATATTAGATAGAACAATAATTTTTAGTAATAGAAAAACTACATTCCATCTCTTCATGATTAAAGAAAGCATAATTTATAGCTTTATAGATTTGAAATAAAATATTATCTCCAAATATCTACCAAAATTTATTATATTTTATAAGAAATAGAACTGAATCCCCCAAGAGATCCATATTCCACATGAAGAATTCAAGTCAAAAGGGATGAAAAAGGGATAGAATCTAGTGCCACACAGATTATGCATGAGAGAAAAATAAAAAAAGTGCTTAAAAGTCTTTGGTTGATGACAATCAAGAAAATGGGGTCGAACACTCCTAGATGCTTGAATCGGTCCCCCATGAACAAGCCCTGATAAAGGAGACACCATAAGAAATGGGCTTTTTGGGGCTCAATGATAGTAGACCACATAGTGGTAAAGCATTTGGCTCATTTCCCATGTCTGGAGTGGAGATTTAATATAAGGTTGAGAATTTAATCTATAATATGTTAAGGGGATAGTAAATTATAACTCAATCGAGAAGAATGTCGAGTGAAGGGGGTGGCTATAGTCCAGTGTTAATCCTTCCACCAAGGAATATGGGAGTTGACCCCTATTTTGTGTAAATACTCATCAAGTATGGAACCTTGAATTTTTGATATATCCTCTACATCTAAGTTATTTAATTTAAATTTATTATGAAGTTTCTCCCAAGTGAGCTGGGATCGATTCTCCTTGCAAAATAGATCACTAAAAAATTTCACACCTTTTTTGAAAAACCTTAACCCTTTAACCTAAGGGACTAAAGTAAAGGGAACATTGTGCAAATTTAAGCATGGTGACCACCAAAGAGATTGGGAGTTAATGGAGAGGAATTTCTTGAAACCTTCACCTACCTGATTAAGATGAGGCTTAAGCTTCTCCCATGCTTTCCATAGGATTTGAACCATAAAGGTACCCTTGATTTTAATAGACACTGGGGTTATAAGAAGGGAGTGAAGTCCCATGCTTTGCCAAGCCTTTCTACCACATAAAAGCCCCTGAGAAATACACTGGTGTAGAAAATTTTTTAGGATTCATTCCTAACAAGACATATAATAATCCATTTAACACCAAGGACAAGGCCTTTAATTTTAATATCTAAGAGACCCAGTCCACTAGCTTTTTTAGGTTAGCAACATATATTCGAATAAACTATGTGGAAGCCCTTATGACCCTCAAAGTTAGCCCATAAAAAATCTCATAGAAGTTTTTATAATTTGTCTTAAGTAGAGTTAGAAAGGGACCAATAGGAAGAATAATACACATGAGTACCTACCAAAATTTTATAACAATTTTGAAATCTATCAGTAAGAGATAAAGGCTTTATGATCCAAAAAGAATTCTTTCAACTCTCTGCACCACTTAGGACCATATCTCATAGGTAAAGGCTTGAAAATAAAAAGTGATGATATAAAACTTAAACTACACCCATGGAAAAATCCACTACCATTGATATCCCTCTAGCCAAGAAGGTTTGGGGCCTAGATACTGATGATAACATTGAGTTTTCCTCCATTTAATAGATGATCTTGAAGCCAAACACAATGGAGACATTTCATGGCATTCCTAATAGACTCTTCTTCCTCTTGAAGAGTGAGAAAAGAGTCATCTATGAAGTGGCCATTTAAAAGTTGTTTGCTAATATAAGGGAGCAAAATGATTTTCACCAAACCCCTAGAAATGTAATTAGCTAAGAGGTATCTAAATCTATCTATTACTAGCACATATAAATAAGGGGATAAATGAGATCCTTTTTAGATATAATGATGAATATTAAACTGAAAATATTAGGTGTCATTGATTTTAATACAAGCCCCAACATCCTAAAAGAGTATGTTAATAGTCTAAAAAAAATTGGGGCCAAAACTAAGGGCTTGAAACGTGGATAGAATGAAGGGCCACTCAATACAATCATAATATTTCTCAAAATCAATCTTGACAAATATATCCTTTTGATCATAGATCTAATCCCATTACATACCTTCCCAAATGGCAATGACATTATCCAAAATGAATCTATTATAAAAAAAACTAGTTTGTTCACTCCTAAAAATTAAAGGGAGAATGTGTTTGACCCTAAGGGATAAAGCCTTATCAATAATCTTGTAGGAGACATTGAGAAAAGTAATAGGCCTATAATTGGTGATAATTTTAGGATCACCATCCTTGGGAATATACTGGGGACCCAAAGAGTTGGTTAAAACAACTTTAGAATAGACTCAGTGAAGATCAAGACCAACAATATTCCAAAGGCTTTGGTAGAACTCACACAAGAAACTATCAATTCCTAGAGCTTTGACAACTTCTATCTACTTAACAACCTCATGGAGGTTGATGAGAGATAAAGTCTTATTGTAGTCATATAAAATGCAAAATATGGTAACCTGAGTGTGGATAATTACACCCAACCCTTAGGTACCTCTTGCTTTCTCTCATTACCCTCATAGGCATCATTTTCACTGATTCTAAATCATTTTTAGCCTTCTAGACCTGATCCCAATTGATCTAAAATCATCTTTCCATGATAGATCAATCCCCCTAGGTCCCATATACTTAGCACAATAGTGCCACACTAGGACTATAGCACTGATGCCACTCCTATCCACTTTTGGTGCTCTTATCCAAGTCCATTTTTGGCCCCAATAGTCAATTCCTTCTAGTTTCCTACCCTTATCCTTACCAGCCTAATGTGAGCGCATTCAACCCATGACTAATAGATCCCTATAAAATCCCATTCAAAAATTTTTTGGAAAGGGTTGGAAAATATCACTAAGAAAACAAGAATACAAGAAAGAATACTCAAATAATCTTCCCTATTCTCTACATATAACCAACCAATATACTTACAAGCTTATTAAAATCCTTACACTAGTCCCTAGCCACCTCAAGTACATCTAGTTTAGCATTTTTCATATTCATACACTATATTTCATAAAGCACATCAAGTGGGAGAACTACATATGGCTTGATCCCTCTTCGAAGTATTGGTATGTAGGTAGCATGCCCACACAATGGATGTGGATACACATTCAATGAATCTTACACACACTAACCCCCCCTCTTTCTTGAAATTAGTCAAATCATAATGGAATATAGGGTTTAAAGAGAAACTTCTTTATAGGGAGCTCTATAGACTTCCAACTATCAAAAATTCATAGATAAGGTCAAACAAACCTAATGAACAAAACCTAGAAAGCTCAGATCCTCAGGATAATAGTGGTAGAGGTGGACTATAGTACCATTTCCAATCTTATCTACTTTTGGTGCTCCTATCCAATCATAAAATGAAGGTTAGATCTCAACTTGTGATAGTGTCCCAATCTTTCATAGTGAATCTCAGACCCTGTCTCAGCCATATCAACCAATTTCTAGTTAGGTCTTATTTTCTCCATCTTATTACTATTTTTATAAAGGTTGAAATTTAAATTTAATTTACACAAATTAGTAGCTTAATTATTTCATATTTATTTACTAATTTTACTACTCAAACCCTTTAACTAAATTAATAATAATACATAAATATTCCCAAAATTGTTAAATCATTTGGTGAACCTGACTTACTTCATTTGTGCATAAGAACCCTAAAAACCCTAAGGTAAATTTATTACTATTTTTTCCTATTTTTTTCTAATTTTTTACTTGCATAAAAAAATAAAAAATTAGCATTAAATTTTAAAATTTCATAGTAATTTTAAAATAATTTTATTTCAAACCCTAGTTGTCCATACTAAGTCCCGACATTTTCCCAGTATCTTTCCTATAATTTTTTGATTTTTTACTAGCATATTAAAATTAGAAATTCAATTCAAGATTCAAAATTTAATAGTAATTTTCAAAATTAATTAATTTTTTAAAACCCTAGTTGCATATACTAGGTCTCTTTAGATCACAAAATTTCCAATAAATTTTTGATGTTTTACTCGCATAATAAACTCATCAATTCACATTAAATTTCAAAATTTCATAGTAATTTTCAAAATAATTATTTTTAAAAACCCTAGTTACATATACTAGGTCTCTTTAAATCACAAATTTTCCAATATTTTTTTGATTTTTTACTCGTATAATTAACTCAGAAACTCAATTTAAATTTCAAATTTTCATAGTATTTTTCAAAATAAATATTTTTCAAAACCCTAGCTACATATACTAGGTCTTATTGCTTTTGAGGTATCACCTTACATCTAAACTCATATTGCACATACCAACAAAAATGGATCTCAGTTATTTACACTTATTTATTACATTTCTTGCAAATAATAAGGAGACTATACATGGTTCTATCATGTATGTGAATGATGAAGTTTACTATATGCTAATCCAAAGATTCATTCTTTGCATTTCATGCTTAATTTTCATAATTAGAGATTATATTACAAAATTATTTCTCAAATTGCACAAAATATCAATATTTATTTTGCATACTCATTCTCTCTCATGAGGAATAACGTCCAACCCTATTTTTCTAAACATGTTAGAAATTATGTCACAAGTCAAATCTATTTATGCATTCATGCACAATTTCATGCTCTATGCCCTTCACTCTCTATCTCTCATATAGACAAAAATTCAATTTTATCTTGATACACACATTAGACATATCATAACATATGTCAAAGTTCTTTATGAATCAATGTATAGTTCCATACTCTTTATCCCTTTTTTACTATCACTCATGTGGAATGTTCTCTATAATAATATTACTATACACCTTATAACTTTTCTTACATGCATTTTATCCCATATACATGGTTTCCACCTAGATGTATATGCCTCCTTGGATACTCATGTTTTAATGTCATATTTCATGTAGAGGAAAGAAATCCCTTCTCCTCCTCTCCCTCAAAAGGGTGATAACTACTTTCCCTCTAACTATGTCCATGTTATCACCCCTCCAAAAGGTGAGGCAACCTATACGATTGTTCCTAATCATAAATTCAACCTATAGCTTCTTCAAATATTCTTGAACATATGTGCTTACATGTTTAATCACAAACAACTAGGGTTTGCACTTGTGAGACTCTAAGGGATCAAATAATCAGTATGAGCAAGTTAATTTCAGATTTACAAATGTAGAATCAACTACTACATGAAAAGATCACAACATTGGAAGATCATATTATAATAAAAATTCCAAAAAGGCACCCTAGTGTCAATCATGTATATGCACCTTCACCAAGTCAATTGGTTGCAAGCAATGTTACATATCAAAACAAGAAATCACAATAAAGTAATTCTACAACTAGTGATTCAAAAATCATTCAAATAGTAAATAAGATTTCATGTGAGGTACTAAGGGAAATGATTAAATCTAAGTTGATCAAACTACCTCCTTTACATCCAATGAGAAGATCCAGATATTATTATGAATATCATAGAATGCATGGGAATCACATAGATTCATGTTTGGCATTGAAAAAATATATACAATAGATAATCACTAATGAGGACCCTATATAAGTTAAATCAATCAAGCAGTCCATAGTAACATAGGATCACATTCACAAAGGGTCAAATTTAGAAATAGTACAAAAGTGGTTACCAAAGCATAACTCAAAACAATAAAAAGATCAAAAAGAAAAATTAGAACAACAAATAATACCATAATCACAAGTAAAGCACAAAAAAGATGCAAATTTACCTCTCTAAAATGAGGCTCAAATTTCAAAGTAGTATGGGTTTAGTCAAAAATATCTACAACATTTTGATTATCAAGGTCAAGGTTTAGGCAAACATCTTCAAGGCATCACTACTCTTATTCTAGCAGTTGATAATGTTTTTCACTAAGGTTTGGGATTTATTGAACATCTTAAGGCAAATCATTCATAGACATGGTTCATCAAAGGAAAATATCTAGATACAAAAAAAGTCAATACTAGCATTCCATTGGTTCAAAATCAAGATTATAATCATGAGTGGAACAATATAGGTTATTATGATTTCCAAGATACCAACAATGAATCAAAATATTTAGATTCATATTCACAACCACTCTCTCATGCTTGACAATCATGCATGATTACTTTGTTTGATATAGAACACTATGATAGCCATGAGACTCATCAGTTAGTATCATCTCTTCTTGGCCTTAATTGTACATAATTTTTCATAATTACTTGTATATAGCTTCCTTTAAATTACTTGTACATATTCTCCTCATGATTGATTGTACATAACTTATATCAAAAATCCAACAACATTCAAATATTTCAAAATATAAAAACATTCAAATATGTCAAAACACCAAAAAAAATTCAATTATATGCATTATCCATGCTTTAAATTTATACTACTATACTAGACTTACATTTTTTGTTCTATGTTAGTATTTTTCAATGTATCTACATTAATATGATTCACTTGATCTTATTTGAGTGTGTGCAGTGGCATCCAACTCTCTAATTGCTTCACTCTACCCATTGACGGGTCATCCTACTTCTACATCAAGATATACATTGATATACATACCCACTAGGGGCATCTTATACATGAATACACCATCTAGGTTATGTCATTCCTACACCACACAATCTAGTTATCATGTTGATGTACATTACTTACTAGCCTACACAGATTACTCTATCAACACTCACTAGTATATAGCACTTGTGTATTTCTTATCATATACCTAGTCTTGTACTAACATGCCTTACATACCTTCACTTATTACTTTGATTAGTTAGATGTGATGGTATTTCATATTATTACATGCTTTATTTTCTTGCTTAGTATAGATATAATGTTTACATTTATCAATTCATGTTTGTCTCTTGCATGTGCCTTAGGACATTTACCAATGTCCTTTACTTCTATTCATTTTTGTGCCTTAGGAAGTTTTCCAATGTCTATTTTCTATACTATTCTACGTAATTTTAGATTTCATGCCAACCTTACTTGATTCAATTATATATGTATGCAACATTTGAACATACCATGTATGCTTGATTTCTAGTATGAGTGGAATGTGCCCATGTCCCTTGTTTTCTTAACCCTTAGGCCATCATTGTATGCTTCTTTTTTCTTGCCTTATGTGCTTTTTTCTTTTTTGCTTATAATTATTTGTAATGATATGATCTACATCATGCATTATTCTTGATTTTTTGGATGCCATTATGGACATCATGCTCCATCCCTTCATAACAACTGACAACTAGAAACTAACCAAACTTCTGATTTTAGTTCATTACTTTGCACATTCTATTACATTATTATATATATAGGTATACCTTTGTTGATCTAACAATCTCTCATTACAAAACATGATATATCTTGAGATATATTGTCAATTGGCATTATTATATCATGTATCTTTACATCATAACACACCTATATGGCTATTTATTTTGAGGTAAGTCATTATAAGGTCTTCATTTATACCCTTAGAAGAGGGGGCAAAAAATAATCATTTTTTCATAGATATCAGAGCTCCTAATGGTCAAAAAATCAACATTCAAAACACCTAGATCAACAACTAGATATCAAACTAGTTAGAACAAACTAGGCAAATAGTGAAAATGTGAGAATAGTTACCATATTTGGCCTAGGAAAATAGTTCCAATATTATACTACAACATTGGTGCCACTACTATCCATTTTTGGCACTCTTGTCCAAATAATAGAAAAACTAGACTTTCTAGAAGTAGATAAAAAAGTAGGTTTAGCTATAGTTTTACACAATCATACCAGTTTAGAATCAATAGTTTTCAATACACTTTTGCTCAAAGAATACAAATATAGGGGGCATCATGTGCAACATGATGACTCTCACTTCCAATTTTAGATACGATAGTTGGTACAACTTCTAGATCAAAATCCATGTTTTAGACACCAATGATTAAAGGCAATGTACACAACACATTTGTTTTCTTTTCTTTCTAAGTTCAACATTAGTCAAGCATTATTAGTAGTTACATGCCTTATTCTATCTATAGGTGGTTGGCATCATTTTGGAGTGTCTTTCATACAAGCCTAACCTCCACATTTCAGAGTGGCTTTTATATAAGCCTAGTGCACTAGTTTTAATGTGGATTTCATATAAGCCTAATCTCCATCTTTTAAAGTGGCCTAGTTTCTAGCATACATTCAACTATCCATGCCAATAATTTCATATCATAGAGTATTCATGGGATTCAAGATATATCTCATTTGACACACATTTTATACTAATATCAATTTATAGTTTCACTTCATGGGGCACTGATGGAGCCAAAGGACTAGCTAGGCTTTGTATTCTTGAGCCACCTATTCAGAGGGATTGGACACATAGTCCAAACATTGATCAACACATGTATGACCATATATCTTCACTTAGTGGGAAATGATGGAGCCAAAAGGCTAGCCTTTGCATTCTTAAGCCACTTTTGGGGAATTGAGCACTCAGCTCTATTTTTATATTACTCTTGGTATAACATCATCTAACATTACTCAGCATCACTCAACATCACAATAGTTTTTACATTGGTTCATGTACTCAGTGAGGTGTATTTAGTCATTTTTCTTCCTCTCTCTCTTACCCAAATTTATACATTCTTATTTTAGATATAGTTTATCTAGAAAGAATTGATCTACTCTTTGTTTAATTTTGCAGTTTCATACTTCACAACATGCTCTCTCTATGTAAACCCAACATTACATAGCTTCATGAGCTTCACTCTTGTAGGTAAGTTCAGGTATACTTTCTATTTTTCCTTTATCCTACTATTTCACATTGCTACATCATTAGAATAAAGTAGGGGCAAATGTAGTCATATAAAATACAAAAATTGGTAGCATGAGCATGGCTAATGACGCCCAACCCTTAGGTCCCTCTTTATTGCTCTGATGACCCTCATAAGCATCATTTTAACTAATTATTATGCATCTATAGCCTTTAAAACAAGATCCCAATTGAGCCAAACTCTTATTTATATGACAGATCAATCCCCCTAGGTCCCATTTGCTCAAGACAATAGTGCCACACTAAGACTATAGCATTGGTGCCACTCTTATCCACTTTCAGTGCTCATGTTTAAGTCCATTTTTGCTCCCAATGATCAATTCCTTTCAGTTAGCTATCCTTATCCTTGTCATCCTAATGTGAGCACATTCAAATATCATTTGTAAAGGGTTGGTAAATATCACTAAGTAAGAAAGAATATAAGCAAGACTACTCAAGCAATCTTCCCTATTCTTTGCATACATCCAACCAATATACTTAAAAACTTATTCAAATCCTTACACCAATCCCTAACCACCACAAATACATCTAGTTTAGAATTTTTCATATTCATACACTAAATTTCATAAATAATATCAAGTGGGAGAACTACATATGGCTTGATCCCTCTTTAGAATATTAGTATGTAGGCAATGTACCCACACAAGGGGTGTGGATACACATTTAGTGAATATTACACACACTAACCCCCAGTCTTTCCCAAAATTAGTTAAATCACAATGGAGTATAGGGTTTGAAGATAAAATAGACTCTATAAAGAGCTCTATAGACTTTCAACTATTGAAACTTTATAGACAAGGTCACAAAGACTTGACAAACAAAACCTAGAAAGCTCAGATCCTCAGGATAATGGTGGTAGAGGTGGAATACAATGCTAGTGCCACTCCTATCCACCTTTTGTGATCATATATAATCATAAAAAAAAATTAGATCTTAGTTTGTGATAGTGTTTCAGTCTTGCATAGTGAATCTTAGACCCTGTCTCAATCGTATCAGCCAATTTCCAACTAAGTCTTATTTTCTCCATCTTATTACTATTTTTAGAAAGGTCAAAATTGTAATTTAATTTAAAAAAATTATTAACTTAATTATTTCATATTTATTTACTAATTTTAATATTTATACCCTTTAACTAAATTATGAATAATACACAAATATTCCTAAAAAAATTAAATCACCTATCATAGGCAACTCTTTGTGAATTGGAAGCTTTGTAGGGCATCACCTTGAGGCATTGATAGATAACTTCCTCCCTTTCTAGAGAGGAAGATTGTGTTTAAAAAACACCATGGTTTTGATTAATAAAATATTGTAGAATTTCAAAAAGTTTGGTAAGCCAAGTATTTCATTATTTGATAGCTTTAATTTTATTAACAACTCTCCTAGAGCAGAGAAAGGCAAAATAGTCCTTAGAGACTTTGTATCCAATTTTTAACTAGTGCATACAAGTTATTAGTTGAGATCATCTAGTGTTGTAAGCCTCCTCAATTTGAAGCTTATGTCTCTAATATGGCACTTGAGTTTTGGGGTGAACATGAAAGGTGACCACAACCTATGAAACCTAGATATATTCATAGTTTGTATCATTATGTAGACATCATCTGAAAGAGGCCACTTGTTTTCCATAGATCCAAAGAAAGATAAAAGTGTGAGAAAGAGTATTTGACCACCACTGAATCTAGCTATTATCCCCCTCTAGATAGAGAAATAGGTTCCACATTTTGATAATGTGCCCCACTATTCTTTCATGCTTGAGGTGAGTAGTATTGAGATAAAATTAAATGGATTTAGGCTTAACTTGAGTTATGGTACACTCAATATTAAATCAAATAGGGTGATGTGTTCTAATAAAATCATTTTTTAAGTCATTTACTTTGTTAGGTACTTATCTGGCTATCCAAGTTAGTTTTAGACGTATTACAATTAGGGACAAACCTAAACTAATCATGTAACACTTAACATTTGTCACTTTACTGTGCCATAATTAATTCACATAAGGTGCAATCCTTATGTGCTCACCCAAGCACAATAAAGAAATAACCAAGGCAAACATTGGTCTAGTCATGCCATGACATAACTAATTATTTAAGGGAACATAACTAATTATTTAAGGGACTTTATCATTATAACAATGACATTGACAAGTTCATTAGTGCAAGCTGTTTTGGGTGGAGTCTAACTATCTGTAGGTACAAATCCTATTTGGGGAACTTGTTCTAGTCATAGGATCACAAACCTATATTTGTCTAGTTCTAGGATCTCAAGGGTGTAAGCCTTTGTGTTAATGGTTTTGATGTCATACCTCACTAAGACAGGTCAATATATATTCTAAGGTTAAGTTCATTTTAGGATCATACTTTGTGCAAGAATATTAAGGCTTGGGCGTATGACTTCTCTTATACTTAATCCAATTCAAAGGTTTTATAGACATCATCATGCACTCAGGGATGCCATTAATGGGCTAAATCAAAAACTTGTTGGAAATTAACATTCATATATTAAATCTAAAAATTACCACTATTAAAAACATTACACAGTTAATGAATACTACCATAACCCTATACACTAGATCAATACTCACTTAAATGTAATGCCATTATTCATTAAACATTGTTCAAATAAATAGAATACATGACAAGTGAAATAAATCAAATGCCAATCTAAAGCTACTAAAGGCTTAGAGGCTCACAAGAGAGCTTGGGCACTATAATGAGTAACCTTGAAGGCATCCATGTTAGTCCTAAGTTTAAATGGTGGTTTCTTCACTATGTCTGGAACTAATTATATAGAGCTTCTTTATCTAAATGTCACATTGTTTGCATACTAGATTGAGCTTATATTTATAGAACTTAGAAGCATCTTCATGTCAAGGTGGAGAGTACACACTAGGTGCTAAGCTAGAACCTTGGTTGATCACTACACTAGCTCCATCGCCTTGCACCCTTTATGCTCTAGTCTCCATGTGCAGCCACTTATGAATATGCCCTAAAAATTTGGGTGGTAAGTAACTACATACTAACTGTTACAAGATCTACAAATATTCTTCCAATGGGTGCAAAAGGTGCAAAATAAAAATTATGGCAAGTGATTACCTTACACTGAGGTGTCTACTAAGTTGGCATGGATCCATACTTATCCAAAAAGGGACCCAACATTGCCCCATACAAAATTGATAGTCTACTCTCAAACTAGTATTTCAATGCTCTTATCACGTATAAATTTGGTGTACTTTCCTTTAGTTTAGCATCAAAGTCCTCAAAGCCCTTAATGGAGAGCTTGAGTTCTTCAATGGAATTCTCTATCTGTATTGAGGTGGTACTAAGTGCGAGCACATAAATATTTTCTAATTATTTCTATAATTCCTCAAGGTTTTCCTTAGCTTTTATAATGCCTTCATCCATGATTTCTCCTTGTCATAGGCCTTAGTTTTCAAGGTGCAGAAGAGCGCTTCCAAGATTTCTTCTTGCTCTTTAATTTTGAATACTCAAATCATTAACATTTCCCATTATTTGGTTGCATTCTAATTTAATCATAGTGTATACCTATGCCATCATCTCTTCCTTCTCCCCCTTTACATTTTTGAGGCATGCATCTATGACTAATGCCTAGTTGGAGAAGATGTAAAAGATGGAATCAACAACATATACACCCTCTTGAAATTGTGTGAAGAGGTCTTCCACCTCTTTGATCTTTGTAACTAGCTCCTATTTTATCATGGCACATGGGTCCTCCTCTTCTTCTATCATCGACTCTTCCTTCAACCTTGGGAACATTTGTCCCACTAGTATGTACACCTTGTCAACCTTTGATAAGTTTGAAGTGTCAATGCCATCTAAGAGGGATGGGTCAACTTACTCTACATGCTTAACTAATTATTGTAATTTGAACTTCATCGCCTTTACTTCCTCTTCTACTTCTAGTGTGATCTTCCATCTCAAATATATAACATCATTAACTATGTTCTTTTTCATACTTTAGAGGCCATTTGGATGAGTGCATTGGTCTACCTAACTAGGTTCATTGTATGGGGGTTTATAATAAGGGAATCATGCCCTTCTTTTGGTTCCTCTACACCTAGTATGGACTTTTATAGCATATTGAAATGAGGCTCATCTATATAGATCTCCAAAGTGAATGACAAATGTTGGTACATCCTTATTGTGGTATGTCTAGGGGACATTTACTCAAACATATAGTAATCTTTATTGGTCCACCCCTTTTACACCTTTTCCCTTAAGCTTGGATCGATGCCTTTTTCCTCAATGATGAATAATTTCATCTATTATCCTTCTTCTTCATCGGTGCTAGGGATCTCTTCCACACTTCCCTCTAAGGATTTTTCCTCTTGTTCTAATCTAAGCTATTTCTCAAACTTGTCCCCTTGGTCTATTTCTTCTTTTACCTCAGTGTTAAATTTACCCTCCTATTTTTACTAGGTTTCATCAATGTTATCCGTTTTCTCTTTCAAGGCACTAGTATCACCTTCCTTATCTTTAGTCACCCCTTCACTACTCAGATGAACATATGGTACAACTTATTATGTTATGTTGGTGGTGGCACTAAGCACATTTACTAATTTTTCCTCTATTGGTTATGTGCTTACATCAACCTTCTACTCTTCTTTTTATTTTTTGGCCATTTCCTACTGGGCCTTATTTTTCTTTGCCTTCCTCTTCTTTATTATTGCTAAGGTATTTTATTCCTCACCCATTTTTTCCTCAACCTCAACCTTATCAATTTATTCTTGGGTCATGCTAGCTACCTTCATAGCCACTCTTTTTTTATCTAGCACTAGTGTCATCTCTATTTCTTCCTCATTAAGGCCCATTTTCTTCTATAGGCTTCTCTTTTCCTTAGTTCATGGAGGTTATGTAGATGGATATTTTGATGGGGTAATACATGGCTTTCTTACCTCTCTAAGCATGGTGGTAGTGCTACCTTAGAGGGACTCTTGAAATTGTTTGATGTTGGGCTCTTCTTCTACTACTTCTTCCTAGATGATGTAAACTTCCATCCCTCTTTATTCCTCCATCTCTTCACACACCTCTTGTGCTTCCAATTACTCATGCACATATTACACCTCCATCTCCACCAAGGTTATTATGGTCATTTAAACTATCCCCTTTGACTTATTTTAATTCTCTCATTTCTTAGGTGAAGCAATCCATGGCATGAATGTCATGTACTTTTTATTTGGTATAGAAGGAGTGGCTTCATCACCAAAGGAAATATTTAATCTAATGCACTCTTGCATCTCCTCAAGTGCCTCCCCATTTTAATTTTTTTTTGGAGACTTATTTTGAACTAACAACACCAAATTCCCTCCATCACTGATCTAGAGGGGGAGGTCATCATCCTTCTCAATGCTCATGCTCTTCTTTCTTAGCTTCATCTCATAGTATAACATTTATATGTGCACAAGTATGACTTCCTTTTGGAGGGGATATATGTTAGTGCAATATGAGTCATCTTCCTTGTCCTTGGTCTCTTTCCCTCCTAGGTGCATGCATTGGTGTCACAGCCTACTTCATTCCAAATTAATAATTTTCACCAAGATGTCCAGTTGTTATGCTTGGGATTATTCTAATCACATCCCTAAAACATTTGGCTAAAAATGTGTAGGGGAGATTCAGCCAACTACATCAATTATCATTTGTGAGTGCTAGGTGAACTACAAAGAAGTGTTTCATAATAGTGAAGGTTGTCATTCCAAACATATTCTGAGGGAGGTCCTCTAAGATGCACCATTCTTCCCCAAATTCTTTGATATATTGGGTACACCATCCCATCACCTAGGTCTTATACTTTTAGGATAAGGTAGGGGGTAGGTGAACTTTTGGTATTTCAACCCTGAGATTCCTTGTGCTCTAAGAATACCCAAAGGTTATCCTCATTACCATTAGGCATGCCAATATCCTCCATTATAATTAGAATTAACATTGACCCCCACCAAAATGTCTCTCACACTATATGACACTCTATCACGTTATTCACCATCTCCTTTATAGTGAACTTTGCTATATTAAATTTTACCCCTTGTGCCATGTGGTGGGTGATGCATAGGTAAGCCTTGGTGATGTTTATCCATAAAATTCCAAGACATGGTTTCAAACATATGAGGTGCATAGATGCCCTTATTTAGGGGTCCTTGATGTCTTTGATTGGGAATGTGAAACCTCCCTTATAGTACCCCAAGAGTTTCCCAATCCTTTCAACTTCAACATCATTTACCATTATCTGGTAGATGTCTGTGCTAGTGTCTAAAATCCTAATGATTCTACCAATGAGGCTAGATGACAATCACATGTACCTCCTCAAAAAGTAGAAGAGGTCCTAATGGATGTATGAGAAGAGGAACTATACAAGTTTCTCTAACTTCTCAAAACATAACAACTCATAGAGTAGATTTGTGTCAATGGTTACAAGTTTGTCTCAAATGGAGACATCAAATAATGTTTTGCCTAATTTAGTCTTGGCCCCCATATCAACCACCCAGTCTTGTGCCAAATCTTGTGTATTACTTAAGGTGAAATGGTTGTATTCTTTGAGCTGGTAGTTATGTATGAAATATGCCTATCTCTATCTTACCAATACTTCTTTAGGAAAATGTATCTCCTAATAAGACATTTTTTTAAGTGCCTCTAAATCAACCTCAATAATTCTAGTTCCCTCTACTGAATATTATTTCTTCTTTATCATGGCCTCTTCTTGTATCATCCACACCCTTTTGGAATATTTTTGCACCTATAATGGGCTAAAACTCATGCATTTCTTCCCCATTCTAAATCAGTTGGTGTTGAATAATGATCTATTTACTTTGTTAAAGCCTATAATTTTTTTTATGCTTCTTATAGTCACAAGATTTGTGACTATGACTTCATCTCTCTAGCTTTGCTTGCCATTAATGGTAGCCTCAACATCACTCCATTTTTCTACTACTTATTTCTCACATAATTCATGCCCCACACTTCTCTATACCAATATCAAAGGGAACACAATTCCTCTCTATTCAATCTTTCACTTTTGGCATCTATGGGTACTTAAAGTCTCACTACAATAGTGTTTTCTTGCTTTACCTCTAGTTTGCTTGTTTGGCTTTAGTTCACTATTCTATATTTTTGGGTGCAAATTAACTTGAGGTTTGTAACCTAAACTATCCATCCCTTTGTTATTTTATTACCTTAATTTATCTACCTTCTTAATTTTAGGTGATTAATTATGTGGTGATGACTTAACCCATAAAATCCATGAAAATCCTCTTCCATGCATGAATTCAATGTAGATATTTTTGCCTCCACCATCACCTCAATAAATTATCCTAATGGTTTTTTTGGTGAAGTGATGTGCAGTTCAAATGGCCACTTTACACCTCACTTTAGGTGGATGCTATCTTGTCTTAACGATCTTTCTCCTGTACTTTGTTCACTTGGCATGACCTTTCACCTTCCTTATGGTAACCTATGTCCATCACCTCACATGCACGTGATTCAACCTCTAAATTTACATCTTATTTTATTATTGTGATTTCATTTTAGGCATGCTTTCCTATCTTGGTTGATTTTTGTGCGATTTCATCTCTTTGCCTTGGCCTATCCCATCCCATACAAATCATTTTTACTAGCCCTCTAGTGCATCTCTCTAATTTTGATATCGAACACATAATCATAGTGTGATTCTTCTTTCTACCTCTTGTGCATTTACATTATGTGCACCTTTATTTCATCTTATGCACATGAGCACCCTTTTTGCCTCTGTTTCTCCCTTGGTGCTCCTATGTTCAAATTTTGGCATGTTTTATGCACCTAGAGACTTAGGTGTCTAGCCTTAGGTGCTTAGAAAGTGTCTTTGTTTGACTCAACCGATTGGAATATTGCATGAAAGCGTAAGAATATTTTTTTAGTGGGCCTCAAAATTCTACTTATTCACTCTATAAGAACAATAATTACAACATACAAGGAAATTTTTGGCTTGCATTAAAAATTAATTTAGGTCAACATAAAATAACTAAGTTTTGACTAGGAAGTTGGTATCCAATGTCACAAGATCCATATTATTACCTATATGGCTTCAATTTGTTATCATTGAAATGCCTGGGGAACATTTCACCTGATAATATGTATAGCTTTCATGTGATAGTTTCCACCATGTTGTGGATAACATATGGACCCATCCATCATATCTATAGTTTCCCAAGTGATTGAGGTACTTAAAGTCATTGAGTAAGACTAATACTCCTTCAATTAGTACCTTGTGTTTAATATGTATGTCATGCTAAAGATTCTGGCATGCCTTCTCTATCTACTAGCTCCACCTTGCTTGGGCACACACCTCATTCAACCACTCTATGTCCTCAAGCATTACACTTAATTATATTGGTCATACAAATGACCAATTCATGTTATGTGTAATGATGGCAACAAGAACTCCATAGGTATAATTACCTCTATGTCAAACACCAGTTGGAATGGTGTAGCCTTGTTTAGGCACTTGTAAGTTATGTGGTATACCCATGGAACTACTGACACTTGATCATCTGAATCTTTGAGACCAACATCACATATTTTTATGATGTACATTACCAATATATTTTTAAATTCTTTAGCTATGCCATTTTCTTGGGGATGATATGGTGTGGTCTTGTGGTACACCACCATGTATTTGGCTAGCAAGATTTTCATAGTTTCATTACCAAAATGTGTTCCTCTATCACTAGTTAAATTGAGTGGGTACCCATAGTGACTTATGATGTTCTCCCATATGAATCATGTGGTAGTGATAGCAGTGAAGTTTTTAGCAGGTTCTACCTTGGCCCACTTTGTGAAATAATCAATGGCCACCAAAATATATCTTATACCTTTACATGTTGTTGTGGGAGTGATCAGCCCAATAAAATCAATGGCCCATTTTTCAAATGGCACTTGGGAAAGAATGTGAATAAAAATCATCTCATCCCATCAATTTGGATTCATTATGCACTAGCATATGTCACATGCCTTAACACATTCCTTTTAATCTTAGAATAGGCTTGGCCACCACAAGCTTGATTATAGCACTTTGTGTGCCATGGTGTCTCCAACATAATGACCTCCTACAATCCCCTCATGCACCTCACATAGAATGAAGTCTCTTTCATGTTCCAAAACACATCAATGTAGGAATTCATATCAACTTAATTTATAGACATCTCCCCACTAATTATCTAAAATAGGGCAATATGAATGGTGAGTTGTTTCTTCTCTTTGGTTGTCATGGTTTGGGGCACAAACCCAAATGTTAAAATTGTGGCTATCTCTACCAAGTATTTGATAATGTGCTAGAATTTATAAATGCATGCATCTAGTATGTCATCTTGAATGGGTTATAATACATTTATAGATTCAATGTAAGATAAATGGTCTAGGCCTAAGTTTTATTTTGTAGGTTTGATGACAATTGAGAACTAGAATTTCTAAAATATAACTATCCATCTACAAATACACCTATGGAAAATGATCTTATCCATAAGGTACTTAAGTGCCTCATGATAAATGAAGAAGATGAATGGGTTTGCCAATAAGTATTTCCAAATTTTATGGAGGGCATAGATCATGGCCAATGCCTCATGCTCAATAGTTGTGTAATTTTTCTCTATTAGGGTCAATTTGTGACTTGCAAAGGAGATAGGATGATCCATCTTACCTTCACCGAGTTGAGCCAAAATGGTGCCAATTGTAGATTTGGATGCATCAATATAGACATGGAATGGATTCATCTGATTGGGAAACTAAAGGATACACATGTTATCCAACTTGAGCTTTAGAGTTTTAAAGGCATCATTTTGTATTATGCCCTAGTAGAATGGGCCATCCTTACACAATAGCTCCTCTAGAAATGATATGATCCTTACATATCTTCTTATAAACTTTATATAATATCAACAATGGCCAAGAAAGTCATGAATGTATTTCTGCTAAAAGGGGTTTAGAGCTGTAGAATAATAGTAATCTTCATGGAGTCAACAAGAATACCATCTTTGTAGATGATGTGCCCGATCAAGGTTTGAAATGGTGTCATGAAGATGAATTTATTAAGGTTAAAGGATATATATAGTTTTTATCACCTCTCAAACATTAGGCTCAAGTTATAATAATGGTCTCTCATGAGCCCATACATAGTCCAATCATCAATGCACACTTGGAGGAACTTATAGATAAAATGCTTAAATGTAATTATGACTACTCTAGAGAATATAGATAGTGTATTCTTGAGCCCAAATGGCATCACATTATAGGAAAAATATCCCTATTCAATTGCAAAGGTTATCTTAGGCATGCCCTCCTCTTACATTTGGACTTGATGATATCTAGAGAAACCATTGATGAAAGTATAGATTTCGTATCCTGCAACTCCATCCAAGACTTCATCAGTGAATGGAGTTAGGAAGGGGTTAGTGACATAGGTAGTGTTTAATATTTATTAATCAACATAAATGAAGATGCACCCATCCTTATTAATGTTAATCACCATGGGTCTTTGTTTATGCCTAAAAGTGTATCATAGGTGGTTCTTAGTGTTTAAGAAACACTACTCATTTTTGAATATAGAGAATTCAATGCATGAGTTACAGGTTGTGATAATTATATTATCTTTAGTGCAATAGAGGTATAACAAGTGGACTATTTCACAAATTTATATTAGTTGGTGGTTGAGAGCCACTATGGGTTAATATTTGATAATTGATTTTAAATATATCTATTTCTCTTTTAAGTTAATTATGATTAAGATTAAATCTAATGCTAAACTAATATGAGTATTCATAATGAAGCTAATCTAACATGAATTGATAAAAAAAATGATCAAAAGGAAGGGTAAGTAGAAAAGAGAGATGTTGATCTTTGCTTCAAAAATTATGACAAAGTTCCAATTTCATCTGAATATACATTTCACCAATATATAATGTGAAATAGCACAAGATTAAATCCTATCACACATTAGGTAAACATCTAAGGTATGAAAAGATGTAAATCAGAACAAGATTTACTTTAAGAATTTCACCCCTGCAAGCAAATAACATTAGCCTAGATGCAAGAAGATAAAATAAAGAGAATTAAACCTAAGAAATTTCAACTAATCTAACATTAACACAAATTAACAACTCTACAATTAAATATGCACATCTAGAATTCACAAGAACCAATCAAATATGAAAATGAGACTAGACAATGAGAGAGAAACCATGATAGAAATTCACATAAGAAAATGTGGACAAACTTTATAGAACTCCTTACTTATATTAATTTTATCAAAATTTACAATATACTTTTTGGCTCAAAAATTCCCCCCCTTATTTTACTAATGGTAACACCCCTTTAAGGTAATTCAAGGAGGTATATCAGTTAGTTTTGTCAAATTACAATTATAAGACAACTGTCCTTTTTACAAATGTTCTAGACACTTCCTAATGTATTGACTTATAAGAAATGTACTTTACAAGCTGTAAATGCTTTTACAAATAATAATATTCCTTTTTAAAATATTATACAAGCCTAGTTACAAAAAGAATATTCTTTATGCAAATAATATTGAGACCTTATGGCTGATGCAGTGCCCTTTTATTTCTACAATATCTTTATTGCTTTTTGATGTTGCTCATTGATTAGCTTAAAATTGACCATAGGTTGTATGAAGATTTCATCTTCTTGGTCTGTTAGGTTTCTAAGATCTCTATTATTTCTTCCCAAAGCCTCTTTGATGCTCCTGGATTTAGTAATATTTTCCTCTATTGTTAGGATCATGTCCATGATCCTACTATTGTCCATTCTAGTCTTCCCTTGGATCTTACTCCTCACTTCCCACATGACCAGGGTGGCTCTAAGATTAAACTCCTCATTAGTGTTGAAACCCATGGAACTAGGTATAATTGGTTTGGTGATCATGGTCCCAAATAAGTATTCCATCCTATTTTGTAGATGCTTGTCATCCCTAAAGATATTTTCTAAGTTCTTGGACCATGTGTTCAAGCTTTTGATATTGTCCATAAGAAATCCCATGAGTGTGCTCAAATGAGTCATGATAATTGTCTTAAAACCAGGAATTTGATCTTTTGTCAAGATATTGATCAAATCTTCTATTTTACCCCTTGAGTTCTGCCATTGGGAGACTAAGCTCCTGGCTAATATATCCCATTGGCCCCATAAATTTTCCTAGAATTTATTAACTTTAAAGAATCAAACATATCAAATAAAGAGGCTTCAAATATATCTATCATGGCTTCTAAGATCTGATAGGACAATCTATTTCTCCAATTTCCTCTTTTACCTCTCTAAATTTTGCTTTTGCTTTTCCAAATTCTCCTTTTACTATTGCATGCCTTTGAGGGCAAGTTACAACTATGCTAACTATGCTTGGGCCAATTCAAGCACATTTTATTTAACAATAGGATTTTCATCTGGATTTTACCCTACCACTAGATTCAAACCAACAAAAGGTTTCACCTTTTGGAAAGTGAACTCTTCTCCACCAACCATGTCCTTCTTCTTAGTTACCCTCTGTAAACTAGCAGTTGTTGGTTCAAACTTGAGACCAACTAAATATTATGTCACCTTTAGATCGGGGGTCTCTATTTGTGCTCCACTTGAATTTACTAGAGCATTCATCTTTTTCTCCTCTTCCTTTTGTAGAGCTAGGATCCATGGCTTGACCTCCTTGTGTACTGGGATATTGATGGCCTTCATCATTACCCAAGGGTGTTATGTAATAGGTAATTTCTATGATTTAACATAGATGAACAATTTTGGAATGGTTGGACCATGAATCATGTTTTCTTCAGTAAAGAGGTTAACTTCACTCAAAAGAGGAGTGAAACTCACTTTGGGTTTCTTATCCTTCACTGAAACAATGACCAATTTATTTATTCTTTTGGGGGTGTCTGTAGGAACTAAATCCACCACTTCCTTCCCCTTTTCTTCCTTTATTTCATCCATTTATTCATCATCTGACTCATAGGATAATAATAGCATTTTGAGGGAATCTTCAATGGTTTCATCAAGGTCTAATACCACTACATGAACCTCCTCTGATGGTGATCCTTATTCTTTTACTTGCACTGAAGAGGATGTCATCTCACCAGGCCTTCGTTCTTCTTTATTTTTCTCAATTTGTACCTCAGGATTGGGATCTATTTGTGATTGGGATGGAGGAGGTCTAGAAGGTGAACTACCTAGTAAGTGATATTGTATTGGCCCTAGTTTTCATATGTCATCTCCTTTGTGAAGTCATTCTAGCCTAGGTTGAGGCTTGAGGTTGTGTATCTTCAATCTCTTAGTGACCTCAGAGAATGAATAAGCCTTTGTGTATACATGGTCAAAAACCTCAGGGCTAGTGATCATAAGGTACATTTATTCCTTTATCCTTTAGATGTTCTTTAACCCTCCAACAAGGGTCCTAGTATCTAAGCTCATCCACCTATAATTTGAAGGATGTTCTGTGTCTAGATGTTGCTTCAATATTTTCCCATTACTTGAACATGATCCTCACAATATTTATTAGGATGTTATGTAGGATCCATTTCTTCTTGATTTTATATAAGCCGTCAATGCCATGGAATAATTGATATGCTACCTCCTACTCTAATAGCTTATTGGGTACATAGATGGGTAGCCTAAGAGGTTAGCCCTAAATTCCTTCATTTTTTATAACTATGCAGTCTAGATACAACCATATATCTCCCATGGACTCATTTGACTTTTTGATCAAGGTGTTGACTCTTAAAATTGGATTCCCAGTGATGGCCTTAGTTAGGGTTGGATAAACACAATCACAAATGAAGTGGATGTGGTCCTTGTACTTGAATATATGAAATTTTAGATAATATTATGAAACTATTTGAGTCATACTAGGTGACCATTCTTTGAGGTTTGAAATCTTTATTGTATCAAGTAAGGCATCATTAAAGTATGGCAACATGTAGAATTGGTTCCTAGTTTTCTTCCTCATTATAAAAATATACCTACTTAAATAGGTGTTGATTACTTCACCAAGAGGAGGTATGAGGTGTTTCTGAACCATAAAAAAGACTAAGGGCACCCAAATTTTTTCTACATATGTAGTGGTTGAATTTACACATAAAATATTCATCATAGTCATGATCATCCTAATCCCAGGTCTAAATTGGTTAATGGGGATGTTGTTATTAAATTTTGAAAACACTTGATTCATGAAACACAACCATTAGGCAAGGATGATCTTTATGTCATTTTCTTTGGCCCAATTTTTGATTTTGGTTTGGTCTACTTGGGGTTTAGGTAATTTGTAATAGTTTTAAAATGCTATACAAGAGATATAATCTATATTTATATGAGTGTGATCATTAATTAACATGCCTTTATCAATTTATCATCCTTCAAAATAGGAGAGAGAATGTCTATGTAATGTAGTACCTCATGTTTTGCTACAACATAATGAAGGACCATTATTTGAACGGCAACTATGTCATAATAGAGCCTTTTTGCCAACACATTCTTCCCTTCTTCATAGGTGATGGTTGGTTGTTATTGAATGGTCTAAAATAACCTTGACTAATTATTGTCCCCATTGTTTAGATTAGTGACATCAAACTCTATATCATTGAAGATTATCCCTTTTGCATCTGAGGTTAAATAAAGTTCCACATATTCTTTTAAAATGCCTCTTCAAGCTACCATGGCTTATGAGTTGGTCAAATTACTTACTAATGGACCATAATTCAATCTCAAATTAAATTATCCTTGCACAAATGATAATCCAATCTTCCCTTACTTGATTATGATGACCATAGGGTCAAACTAGGGTTTTTATATGCACTTAGGGATTTTTTGAAGGTTTTTATAGAGCTTTAATGGTGGCATCTTGTCGAACTTATATGAACTTCATACCTTAGATTTGGTTTGGATCTTTGTATTTATACCTTTGATTTTCTAAGCCCACAAGATATTCAACTTGGAACATTATGCTTTGGCTCCAATGTGGCATCACCATGGAATTCTGCTCATTAATATTTAAAATATGACCATTTATCACTTTTAGACATGTGTCAATATTTTATTGGTTTTGAGCCCTTTGAAAATTATACCTTGTCTCACACTATTGGATATATTTGCATATATAAACATGGTTCATAGATCTCAATCTAAGAAATCAAATGTCATTGGCTACTTTGTCATGTTCCTCATAGTCATGACACTTGTCACTACAACATTAGTTTTAGCTTTGTTGAAATGTCAACATTTATCTTGTACTATTAGATCATCTTTACCTAGATGAATGCGGTTTGTCGATCTTGAATGATTGGATCATGTTCTTTAATCCATGTGTCATTAATCAAAATGTGTACATAATACCACATATCATCAATCTTTGAAAGATGATTTGGATTTAATTCATGGCATGCAGTTGTGCCACATGTCATCTCTAGGGTAGCTCTTGAATTTTCAACCTTCATTACACACTGTTAGATATTATTCAGTCAAATTAATCACTCTTCATCAGATCATCTTTTGTTGCATACTGTTGGATCTTTGGTATGGTTCTTGTGATGGTGACACTTATCACCTTCTCTCTAGTTTTTGGGCTGAATTAAATTCTTGGATTAACACTTGTTAGATGAATCTTTCCTGAGAAAAAATGTACTACTGATCTTGTGATTAATAAAATAAAACTAAGTCAAACTTAGGGAATATAGGGAACTTAGGTTAATTATTTTAGACTAAGATTTTATTCATGTTGATAAACATGATAAAACCTTAGGATAAAAAATTTAGGCTAAGTTTTAAAACATAATAAATGGGACCCCATGAATGATAAAAGACATGGCATAAAGCTTTAGCCTAAGGTTTTCATTGTATTAATAAATGCAATTAAAACTTTAGGATAAGTTAGAGAATAATGAAAGGGGCCATGTGAAAAGAACAAAAGGGCCTTTGGATATGAAAAACTTAGTATAAATTTTTAGACTAATATTTTTTCATGTTGATAAACATGACTAATCCTTAAGATAAAAATTAAATTAATTTTATGACATAATTAATTGTTCCTACTCAAACTGCTCCTACGTGAATTTGAATTTGATTTAAAAGGACTTGGGATAGGGTAATTTGAATGAGGGTTTTAACATGGTTTAAATGTAGATTCAATTAGTTTTAATAGACGAAATTTTAGTAAAATATCAATTTAAAATTGAAGCATAAAACCCTAAGCATGTTCATTCCCAAATGAGATTCCATTGAACCTGAAATGTATAATCATAAGAAACAATCATAAGTAACATTATAAGGGATAAAACCATGATCAATTTAAAATATGTCAATTAATCCAAATGAGAACCATGTGTGGATGATTTTCAAATAAAAATAATGTGCAAACATGCTAGTGGTACTATGATCAAGTGAAATTTCAACTTTAAGGTACAAATTTGCACAATTTAAAATAGTGGTCCCCATTATTTAGAAATGAGGGTATGTTGACCTCAAAAAATGGAAAATTTTGGGGGGAAACATAATAATATATTAGAATTCAAAGACTTTGGTTTAGACTAATAATCATGTTACTTATTTCACTTGATCAAAGACCATTATTAAGATTAATTCATAATTAAAACAAGTCTTGCACATGTGGAATTAGGATCAAACATCAAAACATAGCTATGATGTGTGTGTGATTTGATTCCACTTACTAATTTCTCTAGGATTTAGAGAACAACTTCCAAATTCATGACTTTAACCTTCAACATTGACTTATAACATATTTAGATGTTCATTAACAATCATGACTTAGCTTAGGGGAGGCTTGAGAATTGCTCTACTACTAGTCAAACATCCATAGCCCTTATAGAGATACCTTTGGCTCCTCTCAAGGCCTTGGTCCACTTCCATCTAGGCATCCATAGCCATGATGGAGATTACCAAAATCACCTTTGCTTAGAAAGTTCTTAAATTTTGTTATAAGCTCTTATTTTTTGTATTTTTAGACAATTTGACTTTCTAGAAAAGGTTGGGAACCAGATTAACTAGGTTTTGGGATTTCATCAAATTTTTGATCTTCTAAAAATCATATTTAACTGTAAACTTTTTCCCAAGCAATTAATGTTTTTTAAGTGCAAACATGATTTTATCCTAATAATTCAAGCTTTCATCCTATATATGTGCAATCCTTCTTATAACTAAACTTAGATCAAAATAAGGCTTGAAATATCAAGGAACAATTAAACTACTTATTAGTCCTTACCAATTTCTCCAAATCATAACTTCGGGCTCACATTTCAACAATCCATGATCAACCATTTGGGAAATTCCTACCTGAATTTTTGAACTATGAGGTTTATTGAGCAATCAGGAGTGTTGAGTTGAGGGTTGTCTATAAAAAACTTATTAAAATCAAAGAAAAAAATAGGGAAATCAAACACACCAAATATAAAGCATACCAATAGAAAGCAAAATAAGATAGCAAACAAATATATACAAAAACTACGTATAAACAAGGGATAGGAAGGAAATAATAAGAAAGAAACTAAACTAATCCATACCTAAACTAACTCTAACTAGTCTTAAAATTCACTCCATGAAGACTTCTAGTGGGATAGTAGAGAAATAGTGCTTGAGTTATTTCCCATTGGTTGGCAATGTAAACTCTGCTCCTTATAAGTCTTTCAATTTGAAGGTGTTATCTCCCAGGGTCTCAGCAATTTGATATGGGTCAATCCACAAAGGTGTGAACTTCCCATGTTTTCCTTTTGGTTCTGAGGCTTTATCCTAAAGAAAAACTAGGTATCCTTGTCTAAACACATTTAAATTTGAATGTTTATCAAACCACCTCTTGATTGTGGTTTGATGTCTACTAAAATTGGCAAAAGCTTCCTCTCTTGCATCTTCCATCTGTATGATGTCAAGTAGCCTTAAAATTACAAATTATTGATCCTCCTCCATGTACTCTTGCAAAAACCTATATGTTGGTATCTTGAGGGTAATGGAGAATATAGGTTCTTGACTATATACTAGTAAAAATGGTGATGCCTTGAGAGATTGCTCGACTCTTAATCTATCATCTCAAAGGGCATACTTGAGAAACTTGTGCCTATCCTTGGTTTATTAGTTGTAGACTTTATTTGCCTTCATCAAGCTCTTATTTTTTGATTAAGAGACTCCATTACCTTGAGGGTAATGGTTTTATGAGAACTTGAGTATAATGTTATTTTCATATGCCCACTCAGTCATCTCAATGGATATAAAAGTAGATCCATTATCATATATTAGAGACACCAGTGTGCCAAACCTTGTACATATATTCTCTTCCAATAATTTTATCACATCTTTAGTCCTACATTACTTGATTACCACTACTTTAGTCCATCTTGTGTAGTAGTCAGTAGAAATCAAGACATACTTGTGTCCATCTAAGGAATTAGGGTTGATGACCCCCACAAAGTCTAATCCCCATTGAGTAAAAAAGTTTATCAATCATGACTGGATTCAATGACATGGAAGCCTTGATATCTTTGGTATTGAAGACTTGACATGAGTGACATTATATCACATGATTGTGATCATATTTGAAGATAATGGTCCAATAGTAACTAGTCCTAAGGATCTTTGGGTTGTAGTCCTTCTATATGGATATCCACTTCCAAGCCTCTCATGGAAAGTACTCAATATCTTAGCTACTCCTTCCTTAAAAACACATATTAGATAAATTACTTCAAATTCAACCCTATAGAACAATCCATATTTGATCAAGAAATGTGTTGCCTTGAGCCTTAAGTCTCTCTTTTTCTCTCTACTCAATCATTCAAGATAGTAACCATTGATTAAAAAATGGAAAATGGGATCATACTAATCATTAGGTTGAAAACTTTGTTTCTCTACCTACATAACACTTAGTTTGGGATTATTATTATTAATTAACTAAATTAAACCTTAGCATCTTAACAACTTGGTAGTCTTCATTTCTAGATCATATTCTTGAAGGACAAACACCCACTTACCTCTCCTTTCTCCAAGTTCATATTGACTCAACATTAGCTTAGTGGTAGGGTTTGGCAGAATTGCATGCACTTTATGTCTAAAGATATAGTGTCTAAATTTTTTCACTACCTTGACTAAATCAAATTATTGTTTATCAATCAAAGAATAGTTCAACTCAACATTTTTAAGGATAGTACTCATGAAATCAAGGGGTTGATCATACTTATCTATCTTTTAGGTTAGAATAGTAGCTATTGTATGATTAGAGGCAAAGGAATAAAGATTAAAATCTTTAGTGAAGTCTAGACTTATCAAGATTGGAGCATATCCAATTGCTTATTTGATGTCTTTGAAAGCTTTCTTGGTTTACTCATTCTATGTGATCTTGCCATATTTCTTGAACATTTCATTCAATAGATTTAAAATTTCTACAAAACCCAAAATGTACTTTCTCACAAAGTTGATTTTGACAAAGAAAGACTTTAGTTCCTTCTTAATGTTAGGGGGTTCTATTTTTGATATTGTATTTACTCTATCAGGGTCAATAGATATCCCTTCCTTAGTTATGACATGTCCTAATAGCTTTCCCTTAGTTACACAAAATATGATTTTCTTAGGATTGAGGGAGATATCATACCTTCTAAACCTTTCAAATACCTATTTCAAGTGCATGATGTGGTTTTCCCTATTTTTTGAAAAGATGGTCAGGTCATTCATATAAATGATAATACACTTACCTATCAACCCTTAGAAATCATGGTCTATTACTCTTTGAAATGTTTCACCTACATTGATTAATCCAAAGGGCATTATTTTTTAGGCAAAAGTGCCCCACTTGGTAGTAAATGTAGTTTTCATCATATCTTCCTTATTCACTAGTACCTAATTATACCCTAAAAATTCATTAAAAAAAGACATTATAGCAGAACTAGAAATAATTCGGTTTAATTGGTCAAGAGAAGGTAAGGGGTAATTATCATTTTTAGATTCTTTATTCAAATTTTTAAAGTTAATGCACAATATAATTTCACCATTCTTCTTTATAACTAGCACCAAGTTGGCTACCTAGGTAGACTATCTTATGGGAAACACTATCTTAACATCTAGTAACTTTTTGACCTCTTTATATATCATTAGCTCTAGGATGGGGTTGACTAGACTTTGCTTTTGCCTAAAAGGTCAACATGATTCCTTCAATGGTATGGTATGGGTTATGACTCTAAGATCAAAGATCTATAATTCATCATAGAACCATGTTATTACACCTTATACTTCATTAGCAGGTCATTAGCTCTCTTGGTTTCAATGCTTATGCAAGCTGTACCAATGTTTACTGAGGTTGACCTTGGGAATGTAGGTCAATTGCATTTTAATCTTTCCCATTCACTTTGGAAATATTGACAGTCTCAGATAGTTTTTTTGAATCAAACAATCTTTCTAGGGAAATTATTTCTTTTAGAATCTTATTTTCATTCAACTAAATAACCTTATCATCAAGCTTTCCTTCAACTTTATCATCATCATGGGTATTTTCATTGACCTCATCAATTATGTGAGACTCAAATACCCCATAGTTTGTCATGAAGTCTATGATTTATTTATCATCACTGAATACTTGTATATGGTTAACATTATTTGGAATTGAGGGACATGAGATCAACTCAATGGTAAGGCTTTGTAACTTAGAACTTTGATTGGGTATAAGGTTGACTACAGCTGAAGTAAGTTTATCAATAGCCTTATTTTCTTCCTTAGGGATTGACACAATGTTAAAATCATAAAAACATTCAATTAAGTCCCATACTCTAAATTTATACTTCTTAAGATATGAAATTTTGTATTGATATCTACTTTTGACCTGATTAACTACTAGTTCTGAATCACTAAAAACTAATAGTTCCTTGACCTTATGTTTGATTGTAAATTGTAATAAAAGAATAAGTGCTTCATACTCATCAAGGTTGTTAGTGCATGGGAATTAGATTTTTTAAGAGGCATTGTATTATTTCCTAATGGGATTGATTAATACCACTCCTAATCCAGAACTTGATTTACATCTAGCACCATTAAAATACGAATTTCATAATCTAGGCATATCATGATAGGTTTTGGAGTTATATACCTTGGTTGTGTCAAGAGTGTAAATTCCCATATCTGAGTTAACCATATTGACCCTTTCATTTGTTTCATTATACCTTATAATCATATGTTTCATCTTGGGCTCCCTTTTTATCTTGATCTGATTTGGAACTCCTTTCCATCATAACCACATGTGTGAATAGTCAGTTGACATGTAATAATTTAAGGCTCTTATCCAATCTCTACTCAATATCATTCCATAAGCATTAGGGATGTCTACCACTTGGATGTTAATGAATTATTAGATCCTTGGTTTAGAAACAATCTTCATGTAAACATTCAATAATTTACCAATGAGTTTGACTCTTGATTTATCTAATTGAGTTACAACTCTATCAGATTTAATTGGAGCCAAACCAAGTGTTTCTCTACATTTTTGCTATTTATATTCAGAAGAAGAAACTAAAGGTTAAATGGTCATGGGTTTGTATGTTACCTAGATTAAGTTGTGCATCGTATCCAAGCGTTGTAGGAGCTCCTCTTTGGCTGTGGAGGAAGACACCTATAGATAAGAAGAAAACTCAAACAAAGAGAATGTTAGATAAAGATATGGTGGACTGCCAAGCACTATGCTTGGTCCCGAAAGCATAAAAATTTCCTTAAGGGATGACAGTCCACTATTTGAAAAAAAGAGTGTTGTATAAAAAGAAATGGTGAAAGAATAAGAAAGAGAAATAAAGATAACGCATACCTGTTCTCTGTAGTTAGCCTATCACAATCACTGACGTCAGTAGTCTTGCCAAGGTCGGTTGGTCAATGATGCTGATGTTAGTTATGCTGCCAATGTTAGTAGGGGCAATGGGCCTTGAACAGGTTATAGAATATGTCTGTAGTTGACAGAAGAGTCTATGGAAGCTTAAATGTTTGTGCAAGGTTGTAGGAAAGTGAATAGGGTCTAAGGAAGGGCAAAGGTTGAGGGTAGGTGTGAGAAGAGAGTAAGGATAAGGGGAAGGCTTTTCAACCTCTCCAAGAATAAAGTCGGGTTGGGTCGGGTTGATAGTATTTAGAAATAGTAAATAGAAACTAATTACTAATTTATTCTAAATTACTGAAATGAAACAGAAGAATAATTAGCTCTGTTAGAAGAACCAAGGGTGTTAGAACATGTATTCCTATTGTGGATGATGTCGAAGCCCTCGTGTAATGTTCTAATCCAATCTGGAGTCACTTGTGCAAAGTTTCTATAGCCAAGAGAGTGTTAGTCAAAGTCTGATGTTTGGTTTTAGAGTGTGCACATCGATGTCTCAGAGTCTAGGAGGAAGAAGTTGGGATTAGTGATTTAGGATTTGGGCTCAAGGTTAGAACCTGGTTTAAGTAACTGACGTCGGTGATCCTACCAGCATCAGTTGACATTTGATCAACGTCGATGGCCAGAGAATGGGTAAAAGGGCTATTTTTAGCCCTTTGCCCACTCTCCAACCACCAAGTGCATTTGCCTTTGGAGAACGGTCAAAGAATGGGTTTATTAGGCACGAGAGTTAGTTAGGAGGATGGAATGGAGTGAGAATAGGTCATGGGTAGATGACCTAGTCTCAAGGTGACTCATAGGGTAAGAAATGGTCTTTGGACAAGGTGTCTAGGTGAGGTGTCATGGTGAGGTGTCCAAGGTGAGGTGTCTAGGTGAGGTCATAATTTAAAATAAGTTGTTTATTTTAAATTAATAAGGTGTGTAAGTGTTTAGAAGGGGACTGAGGGGGAGTCAACACAATATTGGTGTCTACATTTGCCCCTTTTTATCTTGTTGGTTGTTTTGACAAACTGCAAGACAAAAATAAGAGTAAGTTGCCCCAAGTATGGGATAAGGTGTAGGTTGCCCCAGGTATGGGATAAGGTATTCCCCCTCAAAGTGGGAATTGAGAGAGGGCAATCCGAACTCGGTTGCCAATTTGATATGTAGTGGATGGGTATGGTGAAGTTAGAGTGTGAACACTGCAATAGTTGAGATTGTGCGTATACCACTTCATGTGATAGGTAGGTCAAATTGTCATAGGCAAGGTCAAGGAGCATTAAAATTAAAGTAACTAGTCCCCAACTTTTTGGTCGTAGCTGATTGGGTTAATTGATCAAAGCTATAGCTCCAATGGTCATCGTGTTCCAAGTATCCCAGGCTAGGAAGTGCTCCTAGAAAACACAAAAATGTCACAAATATTAGGGATCAATTTGGTCGTGATCTGACAATATGTGTGAGGGTCATAATGTGAGGTGTGTATAATTTGCTAATTATTCGTGAGGTAGCATATATATAATCAAAACAACCAAGGCAAAGTTGTCTCAAAAGTGGTCGTGGTCTAAGGAGATAGTCACGATCTCTAAGGTCATTGGTTGAGTCGAGCTGAGATATAAGTGATCTCAAGTGTTGTTTGTTGTGGATAGGGAGATGTATGTGATCTCTAATGTGCCCCATGAGAAGTCTAAGGTGGCTTCTACAATGTCAGGGCTGGTTGTTTGGTCATGATTTTAGGCTGGTTTAGATATTTGGTCCATTAGGTAGATGAACCAATGAATGGCCGAGCTATCCTCAGAAGACTGGCATGTCAACTGAGTGCTACCTACATAGCCCCTATTTTAAAGGCCTCAGGCCAATGTAGTTCTCCCCAAAAGGGAAGAAGAGGGTAGGTTATGGATTGGTTTTGACTAGGTTAAGTCATGGTTAAAGGTTATATAGTTGGTCCATCAGGTAGATGAATGAATGAATGGCCGACATCATTAGGGAGATAAATGGGTGAATGGCTGAGCTAACCCCAAAAGACTCCACGTCAATTGAGTGCTGCCTACATATCCCCTGCAAGTGCCTCAAGCCAATGTAGTTATCCTTGAAAGGGAGGAAGAGTCAAAGAGGTTGATAGTTGGTTTGGTCATGTTGAGTGTATGATGATGTTACAGCGTTTTCCATATTGTGTGATGGTGTATTTTGTAACATTGGTGATGTGGCTTTTTATCCCTAGCAATTTTCCATATTAGTGATG
Source organism: Torreya grandis (assembly GCA_037957365.1). Lineage (NCBI taxonomy): Eukaryota > Viridiplantae > Streptophyta > Pinopsida > Cupressales > Taxaceae > Torreya > Torreya grandis. The sequence goes on along the minus strand of JARHVA010003404.1, from coordinate 418,857 downwards.
GTGTATGCTAAGAATGAAATGAATAATGATGTTATAGCCTTTTCCATATTGTGTGATGGTGTATTCTATAACATTGGTTATATGGTTTTTCACCCATAGCAATTTTCCATATTGGTGATGGTGTATGCTAAAAATGAAATGAGTTTATTTATGCTTTAGCAGGTTTCCATATTGTTGATGGTATGTGCTTGACATAAATTGTGTTTGGTTGTTAGTTTCCATGTGTATTGTTTTCCATAGAAACTAATGTGAATGGGCTATGATAATTTATATAACACAAATCAGTATTTGCATTAAATAAATCATGATGTTATGTTAGTGGTTACAAAAAGGTTTGGTTTGGTTGGTTTGGTTATAAAATGTTTTGGTTGTATGTGACTAAGATGTATAAGAAATGAAAGGCGCATTGTTCTTTCATTGACAAGGACCATAATGATAGCATAGATAAGGTTTTTGCAAATGAAAGCCCCGTTCATGCATTAAGTCATTGACCATTGATTTGCGTTAGAGAAGTATTCAAATCACTTGACGTTAAGTGAGCTCAAAATCCCTTGAGTATGTTGGGGTAATAGATGTGATTATGTTAAATGTGAGGGTAGCGTAACCCTTTTTAGCTGGGATAACTTTGCTCCTTTTATAGGTAACCTTGAGAATGACTATAGGCAAGTCCATGACTTAATAGTTTGTCAGTTAGTTTTTAGTTTTTTTTTTTGGTAGACTGATCAATGCGAGAAGTCTATTTGGGGATGTGTTTTATTTTGTGGTCATATTGAAGCTGATCGATGCAGGAAGCTTCTGAAAAGGTCTTGTTTGTAGCAAAATTTGGCCATAGCCATCTTTCGAGGGAATGGTCTATGTTTTTCTTCATATGTTTTGAATGCTTTGAATAGCTATCCTTCAAGGGAGTAGTCTACTAGTTACAACAATAATGTAGCTGTCCTTCAAGGGAGCAGTCTACATTTATATTTTATGACCTTTTGTTAGGCATCCCAGTTTTTATGTTTTTTTTGTTGACTAAAGTTTTAGTCATGGACAAGACTATAGAGGTTTAGGGGTTTCCTTTTTATTAGGAAAAAGCATTCATGTTTTACAAAAGGGTTGACTAATGTTTGTAGGGAAAAAGGGTTGAAAGGAATAGGAATGAGGATGATGAGGGTTGCTCAAGGGATGAGCTCAAGTGAAATACCAAGTGAATGAGTACTTGATTAATAGTAGAATGGTCATAGATGCAAGGCATTAACGGGCTCAGGTTTTGACTGGCCTTTGAGAGAAGATAGATGATAAGTCCCTCATCCATACTTATGCGTTATGATATAAGGTTTGAGCCAATTAGGAGCAAACTTGCCTCGTTTACTTCTTTCCATATTGGTCACGTGTTGGTTTTATTTAAGGACAAGATCTCTAATTTTGAAATCTCACTCTTTAAGATTTTTGTTATAGGCACGCTTGATGCAATGTTGGATGTGAAGTAGGTTAAGAAGTTGGTTGATGCTTGGTTGAGGTCATGATAGTCAGTATAAAGTCAATATCCCCAGTTGCTTTTGTGACAGGGACAATGTTTGACACCCATTACGAATAATCAATGGGTTGGATAAATGAGACAGAGAGAAGACATTGAAGCTTCTCTTTGATAAGGAGTGTGATGTGAGGATGCATCCTGCAAAGCTTTTGCCTTGCAGACTTAGTTATAAAGGGTGAGATCCTGATTTTCCAGGTTGGAGGTAAGAATCTCAAAATTACTAAAGGTGATGGAGGCAATGATAGGAAATGATTTGACTAAAGTAGCCAGTGGTTAGGGGTCTTTAGGTTGGACCTCCACTGCCTATAAAGCTTTGATTAAGTCTTGACGATGTTGTGGAGATTTTTGTATTAGGTCATACAAAGACATATTCACAGGGGTTTGGTGGAGTTGTTTCACCATGGGGTCATGAAGTGGCTTCAAAGATGTTGGATGGGATGTGCCCAAGATAGAAATCTTGGGTTTTGGTGGTGGAGAGGGCTTGATGAATGGATATGTCCAAGGGATAAAAACCTTCTCTTTTCCTTTATCCTTCATGGTTTGTGACCTGGTGGCCACATTAATGGTGTTGATTTCGAATAAAGGAGGAGAAGGTGGTAGAGGGACCATAGTCTTGCGTTGAATTCCTGATTTAGGTGAGGTTATTTTAGAGGCATGGGATGTTGTTGGTGGTTTGTTGAAAGGGTGGTCAAGAGGATCCTTAATGAAAAGGGTGTCCTTTTTCAAGTATTGATGAATGACAACCTTAAGAGTGTAGTAACGCTCAGTGTTATGCCCAAGTGTGTGATGATACGCATAGATTTTAGTGTCATCAAACCAAGATGGTTTTGGTTTGAGAGGTTGGAATGGTTTAAGAGGTGGGAGACTGATGCTAGAAGACTACAACAATTGGCGTAACAACAAAGCATAAGAACCTCCTAATGGGTCTGCACACTTTATCGCAGTAAGGGTTGACAACTTCTTTTTAGGAGTTATAGGAGGAGTTTTTTGTACCATCTTTTTGTTTGGTGGTGTGACCACATGCATAGATGGCACTTTCATGGTGAGAGGTTTTGGATTTTTTGGAGGAAGTATGTTTTTGCTAGCTAAAGGTAGTAATGGAGGCAATTTGTTTTTGTTAGTTTTTGGAGTTGGGAGCACTCCTATTAAGGTGGAAGGGTGTGGGCCCAAAATAGAAGGCAATGGTGATGGTGGGGGAGGAGTTCTCTGACGTGGTTTAGTAGCCTTATTTAGCATGGTTTGAGGACCACTATTGTGTGGGGCGAGGTTCAAGTCTACCTTCACTTGTGGGTGAGTGAGGTTTGATACAAGGTGAACACCAAGAGATGTAATATGTTTCAGCATGGTGGACACCTATGAGGGTTTAGATTTAGATGTGGGCAGTTGAACTTCTAAAGTTTTGGAAGTAGAAGCCCAATCCTCATCAGAGACATTGGGATAATTTGTCGTAGAAGGGTTGACAGTACAAGATGAAGTGGGATGTGTAAGATAAGGAGCCTTAAGTCGCTCCCATAATGCCTCATGTTCTAAGTTCCTCAAATGGAGAAATCCTAAGTTTTTAGCCAATCGAGAGAATGGTTTAGGTGATGTCATGTGAGGTCTTGCAGTCAGTATTTTGGAGGATTTAGGTGATCATGAGAGTGGAAATGTGTTGGATGTAGTGATCTCAGGCCAAAGGCGAGAGAAAACTATCATCAAATCTTCCTTGGCCGAAGTAGGTGAGATGACAAGTTCTTCTCTCGATGGAGAAGGAATTGGAGAATGTGGCTCTTTGAGAGGATAGAGCGTAGGGATGATCATGGCTTTCACTTGTGGTCAAGGAGTGGGGAAAGTATGATCCCCCATTGATGATAAGAAGGATGAGGACTGGACTATTGGCATTGGTATCGTTAAAGCATCCTCCAAGATGGGAGAGGTCAAAGTAGCCTCTTGTACATGTGGAAGAGGGGTGGATGGAGGATTATCCTCTATTGGTGGAGGACAAATAGGAGATGAAGGCTCCTCTAAAGGGTGAAGTAGAGAAATAGGTTGACTAACCTCTTCAAACTATGGGAGAGGTTAGTTAGGAATGAAAGGAGAAACCATGTCGACTGTGCATATATTGCACTCTTGAAGGTCATCAACCATGGTCTAAACATTGTTTTGACTTAGAGGATGGTTAGGGAATGGTTGTCTAAAGATATCTATGTTTTGGTTAGTTGGTGCATTTGGGTTATCCAAAACAAGATCCCCCTTGTTTAGCATGTCTTGGACAATGTTTTTGAAGGTTTTGCAATTGTTGGTGTCATGACCTTTGACACGATGATAATTACAAAAGTCATTTTCCCTATACCATGTAGGGATGGCTTTTGAGGGGTCAAATTGGGGTGGTCAGATTTGAGGGAGGTTGAGGACTCCCTACTTCACTAGTTTATCCAACATAGATGCATATGATTATCCTATTGGAGTGTATTGACGCTATATGTATCGTTGTTGGAATTGTCTTGTGATGCTTTGTGATGTGGAAGGTTCAGATTGGTTAGTTGTGGTAGAAGAAGATGATCTAAGTACCATAGCATTTGCTGATCCCTTGGACTTGGAATGGGAAGAAGAAGATTTGGAAGAAGGGTCATTGGATTTTTCATTGGTATTTTTACTACGCAATTTGACCTTATCTTCTTCAACAGCACAGAGTTCAAGCCTTCTAGCCATGGTGAAAGTTTTGTCAAATGTGTGGAATGTTTGAACCCACAAAGTGGATGAGATGTGCTTGGCACATGCTCTTGAAAAGAGCTCAATGAGCTCAGGTTGAGGTAGTGAAAAGGAGAGTTGGTTGATCAAACCTCTCCAATGGGCGACAAAGTCTGTTATTGATTCATCATCAAATTGTTTAATAGAATATAGGTCTGTGATGGAGACCTTGTTAGTGATGTTGATTGAAAAGTGGTTGAGGAATATTTGAGTTAGTTGAGTGAAAGTAAAAAGAGAATGACTGGTAATAGAACTATACCAATCAAGGGCGGCACTAGAAAGTGGCATGGGAAATGTGTGAAGTAATAACACATCATCATGTGCTATAAGGTAGCAAGCATGTCTAAACGCTCGTAGATGTTGTTGTGGGTCCTCTTTACTCTGAAATCAAGTAAATTTTGGGAGTTCCCATTGGCTAGGATATGGTCGAATAGGGACCAAAGGATGAATATGTTCATTACAATTTTTTTCATATGAAAGAACACTCCTTGAACTTGAAACAAATGTCTCGAGGTTGGACATCTTATCTATCAGCATCTTAATTAGATCCACTGATGGATTGGTAGGAGGGGCACCCCCTAAGTTATAGGGTACCTAGAAGGCATTGGGAGGGGTCTATGATGTACTTGGTTGCATTTATGTAGGCGCAACATATTGGTAGTTCATCATAGGGACTGATGTTGAGGTCAAGGGGGCTTGTGCCATAAAGCTGGAGGGCACAACTTGACTAGATGCCGCCAAAGGTAGTTGAGTGGTGGCGACACTAGTAAAAGGATAGGTAGTCACTCTTGTATTTGTGGGTGCAAGAGTGGGTGGGATAGAGATAATCAAATTCCGAAAAGGTGTTGAACTTGGTTGAGTTGTTTGTGGTTGAGGGGGTACAGAAACCCCAATGGAGGTAGGTCCAAAAATAGAAGGAGAGGCCAAATCTTGAACATTGGCCATGGTTGGGTTACTAGTTGAGGTAATGGCCTAAGTGACCATAGGTTGGGTAACGGAGGCTATCGATATTATTGCCATTTCAACCAAGGAAGTTGGCATCTTATAAACAGGGTTACTTGAAGGATCTTGCATTTGGCTTCTTACGAGATAGTGTTGGAGAGCCTTGATGTTGCGGTCAAGGAATCTCTCAAAGTCTTGATCCCCTTCGAGAACAATTGGAGGTTGCTTGGGTGTTGGTTGGATAGGAGTATGCTAAGTGTCTGAAGTATACTCCATTAGAGGGCTTATTATAAAGGGTGAGGGTGGAAGTGGTTGTTGCCTTGCATGGTCAAAAAGTGATTTAGCTTGACTACGTGTCAAAACCATCCAATGATGAAATGGATTTAGGTTTTAAGAACTGTGCGTTTCAGTTTCAAAAAACTAGAATTTGTGTTTATTAGCAAAAAAGTCAAGTTTTAAGGTTGTTGTTTGGGATGAAAATTTGTTGGCAGAGACCGACGTCGATGGAAAAATTGATGTTGGTGAATGTATGTTGCCGAGGTTGGTGGAATAATTGATGTAGGTGATGATTAGTTGCCGATGTCGATGGAGAAACTAATATCAGTGTCTATGTATTTCTAGAAACTTAGAAAATTGAAAGTTTTTGGAATAAAAGAGAAATTCTAAATTGTTTTTAGACTTTAGAATGATGCAAACTTACCAACTCAATTAGATAAAGATAGCAAAATAGATGATGGCAAGCAACCTCTAAAATGTTAAATTCCTAAGAATAAATTTTAGAGTCATGGTGGCTTATGCCTTAGAAGAATATGTTTGGGAATTTTGCTTTTAGAATAGGTCCTAAAGAGGAAGTCTATGGATGGTTTCAAGTTAGTTATGGTGCTCAAAATTCTATATTAGGTTTAGTACATGGCTTGGTGCTAGGGATTGCTCCCTTCACTTCACGAACCCAGAGCCGAGCTGGGCCACTTAGCCAATATATAATTTGCCTATAGTTTATACTTTGCCAGAGAACAGAGTGGGTCCTCCTCTTGGTGGTGAAATCCAAGTAGGATCACCAAGAAGGGTAAGGTATCTGCTAGGTGATGAAATCCTAGTCGGGCCTTGTCTCAGGTATGTTTAAGTGTTTGATTTGATGTGAATGTGGTCTAGTTGTGTAACATTTGTGCACTAAAATTTATTCATAATGCATTTTAATTACTAAGTGAATGGGCTAAGTATGCATTCAAGCAGGAATGAGATGCAATAGTTTTTAACCCAAATTGAAATGTTTTGTTCGGATGTAAACAATTAGAGAAAAGATTAAGAGTATGAATTTTCACTACTCTAAGATGCAGGGAGGAAGTGACAAGAATAAAAGAAAGATGTTATTTTTAACTTGTGCTAATGGTTTCTTTTTGAAATAAAGAGATAGAAGGAGAAGATGTAAGAAGAGAATTTTTCCCTAATGCAACTATATGAAAGTTTGCTTTTTAGAAAAAATGAACCCAAGGAAAACTCCAGGGTCCCACCGGGTGTGCCAGAATGTTTCTCTACGTTTTTGCTATTTATATTCAAAAGAAGAAGAAACTAAAGGTTAAATGGTCAGGGGTTTGTACATTACCTGAATTAAGTTGTGCACTGTATCCAAGCATTGTAAGAGCTCCTCTTTGGTTGTGGAGGAAGAAACCTGTAGATAAGAAGAAAACTCAAACAAAGAGAATGTTAGATAAAGATATGGTGGACTGCCAAGCAATACGCTCAGTCCTAGAATCGTAAAAACTTCCTTAAGGGATGACAGTCCACTATTTGACAAAAAGAGTGTTGTATAAAAAGAAATGGTGAAAGACTAAGAAATAGAAATAAAGATAATGCGTACCTATTCTCTACAGTTAGCCTATCATATTCGCCGATGTTGGTAGTCTTGTCGAGGTCAGTTGGTCAATGATGCTGATGTCGATTATGCTATCGATGTCGGTAGGGGTAATGGGCCTTGGATGGGTTATAGAATATGTTTGTAGTTGACAGAAGAGTCTATGGAAGCTTAAAGATTTGTGTAGGGTTGCAGGAAAGTGAATAGGGTCTGAGGAAGGGAAAAGGTAGAGGGTAGGTGTGAGAAGAGAGTAAGGATAAGGGGAACGCTTTTCAACCTCTCTAGGAAGAAAGTCAGATCGGGTTGATAGTATTTAGAAATAGTAAATAGAAACTAATTACTAATGTATTCTAAATTACTGAAATGAAATAGAAGAATACTTATCTCTGTTAGAAGAACCAAGGGTGTTAGAATGCATATTCCTATTGTGGCTGATGTTGAAGCCCTCGTGTAATGTTCTAATCCAATATGGAGTCACTTGTGTAGAGTTTCTATAGCCAGGAGAGCATTAGTCGAAGTCTAATGTTTGGTCTCAAAGTGTACACATCGATGTCTCAGAGTCTGGGAGGAAGAATTCAGGATTAGCGATTTAGGATTCGGGCTCAAGGTCAGAACCTGGTTTAAGTAACCAACGTTGGTGATCCTGTTGGCATCAGCTGACATTTGACCGATGTCGGCGGCCAGAGAATGGGTAAAAGAGCTATTTTTAGCCCTTTGCCCATTCTCCATCCGCCCAGTGCATTTGTTGTTGGAGAACGATCAAAGGACGGGTTTATTAGGCACGAGAGTTAGTTAAGAGGTTGGAATGGAGTGAGAATAGATCATGGGTAGATGACCTAGTCTCAGGGTGACTCATAGGGTAGGAAATGGTCTTAGGGTGAGGTGTCATGGTGAGGTGTCCAAGGTGAGGTGTCTAGGTGAGGTCATAATTTAAAATAAGTTGTTTCTTTTAAATTAATAAGGTGTGTAAGTGTTTAGAAGGGGACCAAGGAAGAGTCGATACAATATTGGTGTCTACACCAAGTTTTTCATATATACCTTTAGGAATAATATTTGTAGATGCACCAGAATCTAAAAACTAATTATGTAAATTCTTACCAAAGATGTTGGCTATAATCAAGAAAGGTGGAACATCTAAATTTTGTGTATTGCAATGTTAACATGTGCAACCTTTTGAGACTTACTAGGATTCTTAGATAAAGATTCCAAAAACAAATCCTTTTTTCTATAATTTGATTTAGTGCATGAAAATTAATGTTATATTTAATATTTTTCATGTCCTCTACTATATTATATCTAGTCTTATTGGAATAATTAGATGTATCAACATTGGGTTTAGAGGTACTTCCCTTAAGAGGCTCTAGATTGTTGTTTGATGTAGTATTAAGAGTGTAAAAGCTATTTGGTGGAGTTGAGGTTGTCAAAGGCTACTTATATTCTCTATTTCTTAGAGGATAATTCTTATTTAGATATTACTAAAAAGTTTGATTCTATTTAGGGATATCCTCAAGCTCATTCTCTTGTTTAAATGGGAACTCAAATGTCTCCACCATGAGAGTTGAATCAAAAGATTTAGATGAACTTGAAGAGATTGATGTACTTAAACCATTGTCTTTATTAGGGAAAACTTCAAAATTATCTAACTCTTCTTGAAAATCTTCAAAATCATTACAAATTTCTAGATAATCTATTTCACTATGCTTTGAAGTACAATGCACTCTAAAACAATTAGGCAAAGCTACACCACTAAGATTTATATCAAGCACATTATTATTAATAAATGACTCATTGTGGCTATTGTTGTTTCTATTTTGAAACATGTTTGAAGGTCCATTAAACCTTTGGAAAGAGAAGTTCCTATTAGAGCTTTCCCCAATATTTTCAACTTGATTTTGTAGTTGAACAAAAATAAGTTCTTAGCTTTTATACCATCTTCAATATAGAGTCATTCTCACTCTTTAGAGACTTTGAATTATGCACTTGGGTATTAATACCATCTTTAAGCACCAAAGCTCTTTGGTCATGTGGATGAGATCCACTAGATGCTTTGTTTAAGAATCTTAGGTTTAGGCCATGATGTACATGACTCAAAGGTAATTAGTTCAAAACTAGAAGCTAATTTAAGGCATGCATATTTTGATTGGCATTGGGAATGACTTTTAGAATAGGTAAATTTGTATTAATGTTAGGAATATTGTGTGCCACTTGGCCTTATGGTTTCATCTAATCATTAATGATCACAAATTCAACATAAGCTAGGGCTAGTGTATTAATGACATGAACATATCTTTTGAGAAACACACAAGTCATGGGATCTAAGGCATCCTTGTAAATATCTAAGGCTAAAGCCTCATTAGGTATATAAGGATCTATGGTTATGCTAAACATTTTTTATAACCTATCATTAAATGCTATTATGGGCTCATTTAAGTCTCTTTTAACTATGGTAAACTGTTGATACATGACACATGGACTGATGATTTTGCCAAATTGATCAATAAAGTAGTTATTAAAATCATTCCAACTAGATATGTAGTTTTTGGGAAGGTTAAGGAACCATTCATATTTAGCATCCTTAAAATTAAAAATAAATAACCTACATGCAACATCTTCATGAATAAAATTTAAAATTCTTAAAGTAGCTTTGAAGCTTTTAATGTGTTCTTCAGCAGTTACAACACCATTGGGACTAAAAGTAGGTAGATATGTTTTAGGTTTTTGAGGAAGGTCATGTACCACACCTATCAAATTGATTAAAAAAACACTTAGCCAATCCATACCTTGATAGGGATTGAACATAGTATCAACCTGAATTGGTGAAGTTGGCTAAGACTTTGAAAGTCTAAGCTTACCTTTGTCTCATCTAGCTCTACTGTGAACTTCAAATGAAAGAAGAGGAATTCTTGTTTTTGAATATGAATTGGTAATTATCCTTAGTAATTATATCTTGAAAAATTTTAACCCTATTTAAAATATGATGTTTGAATCTTACCTTTATAAAGAAAAATGATCAAATTCACACATTAAGCAAAATTTGCACAATTCTATATAAATAATGATAAAGGACATTAATATTTAATTATATTAGCTCAAATATATGTCCTAGTACATAGATATGAATGATCTTTACATGTTTCAAGCTTAGATAAACTCAAATTTGCAAAGGATATATCAATCTTTGAAAAAAATAGCTATTACTAACCTCAAATGCCTTGGATTCATAGATCTTAAGCTATCTTTACCATAATTACTTATGAATCTTCAAAGAATATCTATCTTTGTCTAAATAATCACAAAGACTAGTATACAACAATTAAGATCAATTATCTTTACACAAATATGCTGAAATAAACACAAATATGCAAAGAATACATAAATCTTTGAAAAAAATTCACCAAAATAAGCAAATATGTTGTAAATATTCAAATATTTAATGACCCTCCTTATAAAACAAGTAGAACATGTTCCCTGTTGATGCCTAAAAGTGTATCACAGGTGGTTTTTAGTGTTTAATAAATTTTAATTATTTACGAATCTAGAGAATTCAATGCATGAGATGTAGGGTGTGATAATCCTATTATTTTTAGTGGAATAAAGGCAAAACAAGTGGACTATTTCACAAATTTATATTAGTTGGTAGTTGGGAGCCACCGTGTCTTAATAGTTGATCTTTAATTTTGAAGATATTTTGTTCTATTTTAAGTGAATTATGATTAAACCTAAGTCTAAAGCTAAACGAAGATGAGTATTCACAATGAAGCTAATATAAGGTGAATTGGTAAAAAAAGGAGAAACATTATGACAAAGTTACAATTTCATCTGAACCTGCATTTAACCAATATGCAATGTGAAGTATCATAAGCTCAAATCCTATCACACATCTAACAAACATCTAAGGAAGGTATGAAAAGATGCAAATAAAAATAGGAATTACTTTAATAATTTTACCCCTAAAAGTAAATAACATTAGCCCGGATGCAAGAAGATCAAAGAAAGAGAATTAAACCTAAGAAATTTAAACTAATCTAACATTAATACAAATTATCAACTTTTCATTTAAAGATGCACATCTAGAATTCACAAGAACCATTCAAATCTGAAAATGAGACTAGACGAATGAGAGAGAAACCATGATATCAATTCACATAAGAAAATATGGAAAAACTTTGTATAACTCCTTATATTAATTTTCTCAAATGTTACAATATAGTTTTGGTTCAAAAACTCTCTCCCCCCCCTTCTTTTACTAATGGTAACACCCCTTTTATAGACTACAAGGAGGTATACTGGTCAGTCTTGTCAAATTACAATTATAAGACAACCGTCCTTTTTACAAATGTTCTAGAGACTTCTTAATGGACTAACTTATAGGAAATGCCCTTTATAAGTTGTACATGCCTTTACAAAAAAGAATATTCCTTTTTAAAATATTATACAAGCCTAGTTACAAAAAAAATATTCCTTTTCCAACTAACTTTGAGACCCTATGGTTGATGCAATCCCCTTCTGTTATTGTAAGATATTTATTTCTTTTTAATGTTGTTCATTGATTAGCTTTAAATTGACCACATGTTCCATGAAGAGTTCATCTTCTTGGTCTGCCAGGTTTCTAAGATCTATATCATTTCTTCCCAAAGCCTCTTTGATGCTCCTTTATTTAGTAATCTTTTCCTCTATTTTTAGGATCATTTCCATGATCCTATTATTGTCCATTTAAATATTCCCTTGGCTCTTACTCCTCACTTCATTCATGAATAGGGTGGCTCTAAGCTTAAACTCCTCATTAGTGATGAGACCTATGGAACTAAGTACAGTTGGTTCAGTGATCATGGTCCCAAGTAAGTGTTCCATTTTATTTTATATCTACTTATCATCCCTAAGGAGATTTTCTAAGTTCTTGGACCATGTATTTAAGATTTTTATCTTGTCTACAAGCAATCCCATGACTATGTTTAAATGAGACAAGATAATTGTCTTGAAACTAAGAATTTGATCCTTTGTCAAGATATTTATCAAATCTTCTAATTTACCCGCTAACTTCTACCATTGGGAGACTAAGATCTTGGCTGTTATATCTTGTTAGCCCAAAACATTTTTCCTAGACTTTATTGACTTTAAAAAATCAAACATATCAAACATAGAGGCTTAAAACATCTCTATCATGGCCTTCAGGACTGATAAGATAACCTATTTCTCCAAATTCTCCTTTTTCTTCTCCAAATTATCCTTTTGCTTCTCTAAATTCTCCTTTTATTGTTGTATGCCTTTGAGGGTAGCTTGCAACTATGCTGACTATGCTTGGGCTAATTCAAGCACATTTTCTTCAAATATAGGATTTTCACCTGGCTTTTGCCCTACCACTAGAGTCAAACCAATAAAAGGTTTCACCTTTTGGAAAGTGAACTCTTCTCTACCAACCATGGCCTTCTTCTCAGTTACCCTCTATAAACTAGTATTTTTTGTGTCAAACTTGACACCAACTTAAGATTATGTCACCTTTAGATCTAGGGTCTACATCTATGCTCTACTTGAAGCTCTTAGAGTAACCATCCTTTTCTCCTCTTCCATTTGTAGAGCAAGGATCTATGGCTTGACCTCCTAATGCACTAGGATATTGATGGCCTTCATCATTGCCCAAGGGTGTTGTGTAGTAGGTACTTTCTACAATTTACCATAGATGAACCATTCTTGAATGGTTGGACCATGAATCAAGTTTTCTTCACTAAATACATTAACTTCACTCAAAGGAGGAGTGAAAGTCACCTTGGGCTTCTTATCCTTCATTGGAACAATGACCAATTCAACTTTTTTTTAGGGGGTGTCTATAGGAACTAGATCCAACACTCCCTTCCCTTTTTCTTTCTTTGTTTCTTCCATTTCTTCATCATCTAACTCATAAGATAATGATATAATTTTGAGGGCATCTTCAATGGTTTCATCAAGGTCTAATGCCACTATGTGAACCTCCATTATTAGTGATCCTTGTTCCTCTACTTAGACTGAAGAGGATGCCATCTCACCATACCTTCTTTCTTCTTTCCTCTATTTAATTTGTGCCTCATGCTTAGGCTCTATTTATGATTGGGATAGAGGAGGTCTAAAATGTGCACTACCTATCAAGTGATATTTCCTTGGACTTAGTTTTCATATATCATCTCCTTTATGAATTCCTTCTAGCCTAGGTTTAGGCTTGAGGTTGTGTATCTTCAATATCTTGGTGAGCTCAAAGAATGAATAAGCTTTTGTGTATATATAATCAAAAACCTCAAGCTAGTGATAATAAAGCACGTTTATTCCTTTAGCCTTCATATGTTCTTTGAACCTTAGACAAGGGTCCCAATGTCTAAGCTCATCCATATGCAATTTGAAGGATGTTTTGTGTCTAGATGATACTTCAATATTTTTATACTGCTTGAACATAATCCTCCCAATAGTTATTGGGAGGTTGTGGGGGAACCATTTCTTCTTGATTTTATATAAGCCATCAATTCCATTAAATAATTTATATGTTACCTTCTGCTCTATTAGCTCATTGGGTACATTGATGGGTATCTTGAGAGGTTGGCCCTAAATTCCTTCAATTCCTATGACCATGCAGTCTATATACAACCATATATCTCCCATGGACTTTATTAAATTTTTGATCAAGGGGCTAAGTCTTGAATTTAGATTCCTAGTGATGGTCTTAGTTAGGGATGGATATAACATAGTCATAAATTAAGTGGACATTGTCCTTATACTTGAATATGTGAAATTTTAAATAATATTGTGAAACTATCTAAGTCCCACTAAGTGACCATTCTTTGAGGTTGGGAATCTTTGTTGTAGAAAGCAAGGCATCTAGAAGGTATGACATCATGTAGAATTGGTTCCTAATTTTCTTCCTAACTACAAAAATCTACCTACTTAAATAGGTGTTGATTACTTCACTAAGAGGAGGGGTGAGCTATTTCTCAACCATAAAATAGACTAAGGGCACCCAAATTTTGTCCACATATGTAGTGGTTGAATTTCCACATAACCTATTCATTATAATCATGATCATCTTGATTTTAGGTCTAAATTGGTTGATGGGGATGTTATTATTGAAGTATAAAAACTCTTGATTCCCAAAATATAGAAAGTGGACAAGGATGGTCTTTAAATAATTTTATTTGTCCCAATTATTGATTATGGTTTGGTCTACTTGGGGTTTAGGCAATTTGTAATAGTTTTCAAATGCTATAGAAGAGATATAATTTATATTTCTATGAGTGTGATCATTGATTAACATGCCCTTATCAATTTTACCATCATTAAAAATAGGAGAGAGAAATTATATACAATGCAGTAACTAAAGTTTTGGTGCTGTTGTCCCCCAAAAATATCACTCATTTTTAGGACAACATTTGAACTATTTTGGTCTTACAGACCAAAATTGTCTCTTCCCTTTCTAAAATTTGTCCTGGGCATTCAAATTCCTCATTTTTCAAGCTTCTCAAAAATCTATAGACTTTGCAAGATTGAATCTACAGACTCTACAGGCTTGAATCTACGGACTCTGCAGGAAGAGAAATCTACAGACTCTATATGAAGAGAAATCTACGAACTCTACAGGAAAATAAAATCTACAGACTCTATAGGACAAGTTCAATGGGCTTCACAAGTTGATTTCTATGGACTCTATAGGAAAGAAGCAATCTTTCAACACTTAGGCAATCTCAAAGTTGGTTCAATGACCAAGTTCAACCAAAAGAGTTTATCGGCAAGCTTATAAGCAAGGATTGAACTGTTGAACCTTGAACCATTTTAGTTCAATGGGCTCAACAGGTTCAAAGGTTCAACATCATCAGCAAGAGTTCAACCACTTTTAGGTTCAAAGGCTTCTACAAGCAGGTTCAATCAACAGAACAAGTTTCTAAGGCTTGAACCATTGAACCGTTGAACTATTGAACCACTTGGGTTCAAGTTTCAATAGGTTCAATGCATTTGGTTCAATAAGGATCAAAAGTACTTAGCCAAATCAAGGGGAATGAACCATTGAACTGTTGAACCAAAGTTGGTTCAATGCTTCAATTCACTCAGTTGGTTCATCAAATGGTTCAACATATTTTGGTTCAATCAAATGGTTCATTAGCTTGGTTCAAAGCTTGGTTCAAAGGATCGGTTCAATGCAAAAGTTCAAGAGAGCCTCTTGAAGGACAAGTACCCTTGTGGAGGGCACTTGGTTAACAAATGCACCCTTCAAAAGGGTCATTTTCAAGGAAGCCACAAAGGTAAGTTCTTTCAAAATTTTGTTTAAGGCAGTTGAAAGGTGAAGGCATAATTCCTTTAGACTTTTTGTCTGAAGGAATTCATTTAGACAAAAATCTTGAAGGAATTTGCAAAGACCAAGGCAAACAAAACAAAATTTTTGAAGGCCAAAGACAAAGCAATCGAAACAATTCTTGCGGACTTTTTCTCCATGGGAAAATGTCTATAGACTTTTTGTCTGTGGAAAAATGTCTGCAGACTTTTTGTCTACGGGAGAATGTCTGTGGGAAAATGTCTGTGACTCTAAAGACAAAAGGCCATCGAATGACCTCAAAGGGTAGGTGCCCTTGCGAGGGACTCTCAGTGGCCAAATTAAAGGATACTTCAATAAATCTAAAGGAAATAAGTAGTATAAAAGTCTAAATTAAGAAAAAGCCAAAGAAAGTCTAAGGGGTGACGCACTCGAAGACATCAAAGTTAAGAACGACAAACTAGCCATTGGAAATTCAAGCATAGTAATGGGTGCACAAACGTCAATTTCAAGGTTCATAAAATAGCCATTGATTTTGAAAAGCCTTAAAGAAGAGCCAAAGAACTTAGTGACCCACTAGAAGAAAGAAGCCTGAAGGCCATCTGAAGACTGCCTGAAGGGCAGATACCCTTGTGGGGGGGCTCTTCCCAACCCAAAGCAGATCATTTCTCAAGGCTCAAAGGGTAGGTTCCCTATGAGAAAGCTCAAATGACAAAGTTGAAGGAATTGTTGAGGAAAGTGACGTGCCCATGGATGTCAAAGTTACGACAATGAAATAGCCGTTGATCCTTGTAGTTTTAAATCTATGGACCTAAATGCATTCAAAGGCTTTAAGGCAAAAATCAGCAGGAAGTGACTAAGGAACAGAGCATCAAATTGAATCTAAGACCTGATTCAATTAACCAAAAAAGGAGGAATGATGAGGAAGGACCAAAAACATTTGCACATCAGATATGTTTCAAGAAGGATCAGATCGCCAAGTGGACATTGAAAGATGTAAACTTTCAGTAGCGTGACTTGTTTCTCTGCATTAAGAAAAGCAAATGGGTAGATTCCCCTAAATTCCAGCCTATCTTCTTAACAAAATTCAATGCAACATGATGTGTTACTATTCCCAAGTCCATCTTGAAGAGGCTATATAAGGGACTCTCTTGTTAGTGTAAAAGGATCTCTCTCTGACAATCAGAAACAAAACTCTGCCCAAATTGAAAGGCATTACTGAGACTTTGAGATCAGATTGTTGATCATATTTTGTTATTGGAATAAGAAAGCAAGTGACTTTTTAGACTTTGTGCTGTGATATCTTTGTTGTTGGGGAAACTATTCTTATGTCTTTTTCCTTAATATATTTTCTATTCCTTTAATTCAACAAGTAGAATTAGTGAAAGTAGTCAGGAAGGTGTCCTGAAGTCAACTGTGGAGAGACTTTATGCCCCCATAATTGCCTTTAATGTGTTTTCTTTTTTTTTCTATGTAAAGGACCTTAGGACGACTTTGTGCCCTCATTGTACTTCGTATCTCACTCTTGGGAAATTTAGGTGGAGACTTTGTGCTACATCTCAATTTGTTGGTTACTACGTCCTTGGTTACATTTTGCAATTACTACCAGGAGTATTTTTGTGGTTTGTTGAATAGTACTTCTGAAAGAAGAGGAGTGCTTTCTATCATTTCCCTTGAGATTTCTCCTTTGATCTGCATGCATCATCTCTGAAGAAAGAGAGATGGATGGTTTATCCTACCCTTGAGTATTATTTTTTGTTTATATATATATATATAGCATATCTATAGGGAACCTCCCCTTTATGAGAGGAGAGATTAGTCCCCTTTTGATGTGGTAAACCTACACATTTAGATAACCAATCTTCCTAATTTGGCTAATCAGACCTATTTTGTTTATCAGTATACTGATCAACAAAATAATCAACCAACAGTTTTGGCAACTCAACTAGGGATATACATAATTTTGTGTAATTTGGAACCTCAAGTTCTAGATTGAAGCATTACTTGTGTCTTACCCATTATCATTATAACCCTTATCCATTATAGACTCTGGCAACTCCATTTCATGTCTTACCCATTATCCATTTATAGCCTTACCATTCACCTCCACACTAACTGAGAAAGAGTGCGCAGTTTAAAGCCTCAAGCTTCAAACTGAAGCAAGGTCAATTCTTTTCCATTTTTGTTTCACAATTTGGTAGATTCAAGGTATACATGAAGCCAAAGGGCTAAAGGTATTTTTGATCTTATTTTTGAGTTGGTATAGCAAAGTGATTTTGATCTATTTCCTTCACCATCTCACCTCCAACGAACCAAGAACTTTCCTCCTACTAAAGCTAGATCTCCATTGCCAAATGAAGTATCTACTTCTACTATTGATAAAGCTCTGCCAATAATTACCCCTTTGAGATTTGTTATTACTCCTTTTCATAATCCTATAATGGTAGTTCAAGGCCCCTGGGGTAATGCTTTTGGTCTTCTCAATCTTACTCCACCTCTACATGAGCTTCCACATAGTTCAAAGAAGAATTTCCCCAAATTCTATGGTGATGGGAAAGTTCATCCTGATGAACACATTGTAGCCTTCAGCATAGCCTGTGGCATAATTGGAGTAGAATTTGAAGATGTAGCAGTTAGGTTATTTGTAGAAACATTACAAGGTGCTACTATGAATTGGTTTTATCATCTATAGGCTCAGTCAGTAATTGATTGGAATTCCTTCAAATATAAGTTTGAAGCCAGATTCAAATCTATAGAAGATGCACATGCACTTCTAGCTCAACTTACATAGATGAAGAAAAAGCCTCATGAACCAGTGAGAGACTTCATATCCAAGTTTTAAAAATTGAGGAATAGAATTCCTGTAATTTCTCGACCTACAGCTAAGAATCTCAAATGCTTCTTCATTAATTCTTAGTTACCTGAAGTAAGTTTTCTTTTGAGACATGCTGGTCAAATAAATCTTATTGCAGCTCAACATTTGGCCACTAAGGTAGAAGATGATCTCATCTTAGCTGGGAAGATAAGAAGAGATCCAAATAGAAATAGACCTTCATCATCTTTTGAATATTCATCTACAAGCACCACAGATCCAATGGTGCAGAAATTGGCAAATGGGTTGCTTGCTCTCAAAAAGCAAATGGCGTAAGGAATGTCTTCTGCTCCTTCATACTAAGATATGCCAAGAAGGACATTTCCAAATCAGCCATATCAGGGAAATGCTACCAGGAATCAAGGGCAACAAAATCATCTTCCTCCCCCACAAGGGAAACTTGCCCTGGAATCTCCTCCAACCAATTCAGCAATGGGATATCTTGAAGTAGAATCAGAGTTCTCTTTCTAGCCTAAATTAAATCAAGAAATTGATGCTAATCTCCTTATAAAAAATCAAGAAGAATCAACTGGTGATCCCACATTGGTTTCCTAAACTACTAGGATGAATCCAAAAGTAAAGGAGAATCTTTTGATGGATCATATGCAGTGTTCACTAGGTCTAAGAACCAATCAGTCCAACAAGCTGATAAAGGGAAGACAGAGGAGAAACCTCAACCAAAAATTATAATTGCTAAACATGGAACCACTCTGCCTTTCGAGTTAAAGGATCTGGTGATCACCCAAAAAGTAAGTACATCAATTTCACCTTCACCTTCTACTTTAATTTCACAAACTAGCCCTCCTCCCATCCCTTCTAAAACTCAAAAAGTCAAAATACCTTCCTTTGTTTCTAATCCAATTCATCCATTTGACTTAATTGATCATGTCAAAAAGACCAAAATACAAATGTCTGAATTTGAATATTTGTAATCCAATCCTGATCAATTGGATAAGTTGGTCTAATGTGTTAAGAACCAAACCATCCCTACAAGACAAGAGGTTAAGAAAATAATTCTTGATTCCCCAAAGAACATGCCCATTCTAAATAATCTTGTCATTACTCCTCCAATTGCCCCTGGGAAAATAGAACCTTTCTACTGTTCCTTATTGATAAATGGTTATCAACTCAACAATTGCATCATTGATTTTGGGGCATCTAACAATGTCATGCCTACTAAAGTAGCTATGTCTCTGGGTCTCACACTGACCAAGACATTTGGGAGATGTTTCTCCATGGAGAACAAGCAAGTACCATTGCTGGGGAAAATTAAAGATGCCCAATTTGCATTTATAGTCTTTCTAGACAAGAAAATCAAGATGATTGTCTTGGTGGCTGACGTCATAGCATCCTATGGCATTTTACTTGGACAATTTCTATAAATACATGGGAGGAGAACTAAGCATGGACCTATCTGAGGCAAATATCCCTGTCCAAGGTGTAATGAAAATATTTCTCCCTAAAAAGGAGGCAAAATACGTGGTCACCCAAACGTCGGCCCCTGTAGCATAAATTCTATTTGAGTCTTCAGGTAGGGGTAATTATTTCCTGACCATAGAGAATGTTCATGTTTCTACAGATGAAAGTCCTATAGTTGACAATCCAAGAATTGATCCAAACAAGACTTCAAGAGAATTGGTAGGCTACAGTATAAATAAGGAAGGATCTTCCATCTCTAATGAAGAGAAATCTGATAGAAGATCAGCTTCTGATGATGCTTGGATCTTGGAATCCGATGGCAACAATTCTTCCACCAATGATGGAGTCGAGACTGTGTTGATATCTCCTCAAGGAGATATTCTTCCTTCATGTAATTTGCAATTTATCAACACCAACAACACAGTTGGATGAGAATCTCTATTGCTCAGATTGAAGACTACGTCCTTGGTTACATTTTGCAATTACTACTAGGAGTATTCTTGTGGTTTGTTGAATAGTACTTCTGAAAGAAGAGGAGTACTTTCTATCATTTCCCTTGAGATTTCTCCTTTGATCTGCATGCATCATCTCTGAAGAAAGAGAGATGGATGGTTTATCCTACCCTTGATTATTATTTTCTATATATATATAGCATATCTATAGGGAACCTCCCCTTGATGAGAGGAGAGACTAGTCACCTTTTGATGTGGTAAACCTACACATTTGGATGACCAATCTTTTTACTTTGAATGATCAGACCTATTTTGTTTATCAGTACATTGATCAACAAAATAATCAACCAATAGGTATAACATAATGGAGGCCCATCATTTAAATGGAAACTATGTCATAGTAGAGCGTTTCTATCGATACATTCTTCTCTTCTTCTCCAGTGATGGTTGGTTGTTATTCAATGGTTTAGAATAAACTCAACTAATTATTGTCCCTAATGTTTAGATTGGTGACATCAAACTCTGTATCTTTGAAGATTTTGCCTTCTACATCCAAAGTCAAATAAAGTTCCACATCTTCTTTTGAAATGCCTCTCTAAGCTACAATGGCTTGTGAATTGGTCAAATTGCTTACTAGTGGATCACAATTTAGTCTCAAATTGAATTATCCTTGCACAAATGACAATTCAATCTTCCCTTACTTGATTATGATGATCACAGGGTCAAATTAGGGTTTATGTACATGCTTAGGGATTTTATGAAGGTTTTTACAGAGCTTTAATGGTGGCAGCTTGTCAAACTTATATGAACTTCATGCCTTAGATTTGTTTTGGATCTTCATATTTATACCTTTGCTTTTATAACCCCATAATATCTTCAACTTGGCATATTATTCTTATATGGCTCTGATGTGGCATAACCATGAAATTATACTCATTAATATTTAAAATATGACCATTTGTCACTTTTGGACATATCAATATTTTATTGGTTTTGAGCCTTTTGAAAATTTTGCCTTGTCTTACACCATTAGATCTATTTACATGGATCAATGTGGTTCATTGATATCAATCTAAGAAATCAAACACCATTGGCTACTTTGTCATATTCCTCATGGTCATGACACTTGTCACTACTACATTGGTTCTGGCTTTGTTGAAATGTCAGTGTTGATCTCACACCATCAGATCATCTTTGCCTAGATGAATGCAATCCATCAATATTGAATGATTAGATCATGTTCTTTGCTCTACATGCCATTGATTGAAATATGTATGCAAGACCACATACCATTGATCTTTGAAGGATGCTTGAGATTTAATCTGTGGTACCTAATTTCTCCATGTGTCATCTTTAGGGTGACTCTTAAATTTTCAACCTTCATTACACACTATTAGATATTGTTTAGCCATATCAATCATGCTTCATAAGATCATATTTTGATACATACCATTATATCTTTAGCAGGGTTCCCATGATGGTGACACTTATCACCTTCTCACTATTTTTGGGGTTGCATTGAAATTTTGGCTTAACATGCACTATTAGATCAATCTTCCCTAACCAAATGAGTACCATTGACCCTAGAATTAATAAAATAAAACTAAGTTAGGATCGAGGAATATAGGGAACTTAGGTTAACTATTTTAGACTAAGGTTTTAGTCATGTTTATAAACATTATAAACCTTAGGATAAAATTTTTAGTCTAAATTCTAAAACACAATAAAAGGGACCTTATGAATGATAAAATACATGGCATAAAGCTTTAGCCTAAGGTTTTCATTGTATTAATAAGTGCAATTAAAACTTTAAGATAAGGCTTTAGACTAAGTTAGAGCATAATGAAAGGGACCATGTGAAAAGAACAAAAGGGGCTCAAGATATAAAGAACTTAGTATAAATTTTTATACTAAGGTTTGGTCATGTTGATAAACATGAACAAACCTTAGGATAAAAATTAAACTAAGTTTATGACATAATTAATTTTTCCCACTCAAACTACTCCCACATGAATTTGAGTTTGATTTAAAAGGATTTGGGCTAGGGTAATTTAAATGAGGGTTTTATCATGGTTCAAATGTAGATTTAATTAGTATTGATAGACCTAAGGTTAGTAAAATATCAATTTAACACTGAAGCACAAAAACCTTAACATGTTCATTCCCAACGAAGATTCTATTGAACCTATAAGATAGAAACATAGGCAATAATCATTAGCAACATTAGAGGGGTAAAACCATGATCACTTGAAAGTATGTGAATCTATCCAAATGAGAACTATATGTGGATGATTCTCAAATAAAAACAATCTGAAAACATGCTAGTGGTACTCTGATAAAGTGAATTTTTAACTTTAAGGTACAAGTTTGCATAATTTAAAACAAGGGTCCCCATTATTCAAAAGTGGGGGTTTGTTGACCTCAATAGGCTCACCCATTCTGAATCTTGCACTGGGTAGATTACTCATGCTACCATCATACTATTAATATCCATTTTAACCTTAGCATAGATATTGGGGTTCATTCTATAGGGGCATTTTTTGATAGGTCACATGCCATCCACTAGATGTATACTCATTTTTCCAAGGGATGGGTGGGTACCCTTCATGTCCTAGTAATTATGAAAAAATAAATCTTGAAACTCCTTTAAGATATCCATAATTCATTCTGGCTCCATGTTAGACCAATATGCACCCATAGTATCCATCTTTGGTTCTCCTTCCACATTGATATCAACCTGGGTGGTCTTGAGTGGCACATGGTAAGGATTGTTTTTTTCCTGATGTGTGTCCTCAACTTGCCTACTCCCTTCATTTTTTTTGATGTGGAGATGAGTAGGGTCTTACTTATTAGGGGAATTATTATCCACTTGGTGTAGAAGATTTTTTTTCTTATCAAGGATGTCTAATTTTGTGTCTTCTATACATCCATATCTTCCTCACCTGAGTCACTATTAAGTGCATGTTCCTCAAAGAAAGTAGGGGGAGTTAATATTTTTTACTTGAACATATCTTGTAGGCACTCATCTAAGATTTTAGTGTCCTCAAACACTACCCTTTGAATGACTTGCAATGGCTCAATCAATTATAGGTTATGTGAGGAAAAGGAGAAGGTGTGCACAAACTCCTCTTTTAAGACATCCCAATTAACTATCTTATAGTGCATTTTATTGACCACATATAAATCCCATTCCCACATCTTCAAGGTTATGTAGAAGGTGTGCACCCACAAGTTCCTTAGGTAATTTGTGCCATAGTTAATCCATGTTTCTTTACACAAGCGTATGTGTGTTATTGGGTCCAAATCACTAGAGTATGTGAAAATGTTCAAATCCTCATTACTTTTTCCAAATTTGGTGTAGATGGATGATTTTACATTTTGACAAGTTAGCAAGATAGACCTTTGTGCTACCCACCAATGATTGATAGTGCTTATCAAATTATACACCAATATGCCCATCATGTCTACTTCCTTTAAGACATAGAACTCTAGGTTGTCAATACATTATTCCATAGGATTGTTTCTTTCATATTATGAGATCACTTAAATTTTATCTTTACTTAGGATAAACACTTTGTTTCCCTTCTTCCTATTACAAGGGACCCCTCTTCACAAAGTGAAATCGATCTAGACCTAGCCACTCCTCATAGGTCTTGGCACTTTGGCACTCACTACATGACATCTATTACCAGTGGTTTTATAAGCTTATTAGACCCATAATTCACAAGCTACATTAGTAGTGTCTGACACTGACTATCCATCATCCCAAGAAAGCACTCATTGGTCATTGGGGTTGATATTATTGGTGCCTTGCATCATGATGTTGTAGATATGGCTGATCTTATCCTCAAGATCAACACTTTATACATAAGGGGGTCCTTGGTCACTTGAAAAGGGTATCATGACCCTCTCTTTACCATTTTTAAAGGTCATATAGTGCTTCTTGAAGTGCATGTCAACATTGTTTGTGTAGTACCATGGCCCTCCTAGGAGTGATGGATAATTATCTTGCTCAGACAACTTTTTAATTTCAAAGTTAGCATGGAACTTAGTGCCCATAATATCTAAAATGGTACCTTTTAGAATCCTAATTGGTTATGTCTTAGATTTATTGGCCATGAAAATTATGTGAGGGGAAGGCCTCAAAGTTGGCCTACCCATCTTCTCCCATGCATTCATTATCAAGATATTAACCTCAATGATTTTGTCAATGAGGACCTTACATATAGACCATCCATTAATGGTGGCATTCACTAAGAGTTCTTTATCATACTCCACATTCTGTGTATCCCTGACTTCTCATGCCCTTTCCATGCATGGTGCAATAACTTCAACTAGATTTTTCCCTACATGCTCTAGAATAAAATTCTTCAGTAGGTGTAGCATCCCTTCTATTTGTAGGAGGTGCAAGATATCTATTAACTATTGTACCTCAACTTCTTTATCATATATCTTCTTGTGAGAGGTGGTAGCTTGTGCTTCTAGGTCTTGAGTTAGTCAGAGCTCTCCTTAAAGTTTTTGAATCACACTCATAGCCTACTATAATACATATTTATAACATGTAGGGTTAGGGTAAGGTGTAACTTTAGGTTCTAGTTGCATGATGCACTTAGTGTGACTTGGTTCCCCATATTTTAGGTACAACTCTAGTACTGACACAAATGTTGGTTGAGTGGTGAATCCACTATGAGTAGTTTCATATACTTTGATTGGCTCCATACAGGTTATTTGTGCCTTTGGAGTCTATTTCTCCACTTTAAGCTCATGTTTGATCATTTCTACACCTTTTTTTGCATTTAGATAGTCTTGGGTTACCTTTATATATAAGTCAAGGCATTCTTTGACCTTGTGTATTCCTCAATAATACCCACACATTAGATGTGTAAGGAATCATGCTAATAGTGCTCAGTCAAATTGCACTTGAAACATGATCATGATGGGAATATTCCTCCACCGCATCCTCTACCCTACCCTTTGAAACCTCTTTGCATCCCATAAACTACATTCTACTGATCATATCCCTCATTTCCTTGGATTTACTTCCCTCTAGATACTATAGTTGCTTACCATGAATATCTCTCCATATTTTTGTGCATCTCATTGATTATGCAATAATCATCTATGGTATGAGTGTAGGAATCACACAATCAAAAATATATGGTTGTGTTAACCTAACACATTACAATAAAGGGTAGTTGCAAACATCATATGCTTGCAATGAACCTCATGAATTTGAAGTAATATGTGCACATTCCTTTGAGGGAAGTTATTCTTATTATGGCCTTCCATCTCATAGTTGGCACACCATAATCTTATTTGATCATATTTTGATGAACTAACAGATATTTTTTGGAGTTAGCTAGCCATGGATGCAATCTAAACTTCTATGAATGGGCTAATCCTAGTATCAGTGCTTTCATCTACCTCAGCTCTAAGCATAACTTCAAATGCTTCTTGAATATTTGTGAATATATTTATAGAGAGTGCTATTCTAAATAGTACTATAAATCTTCCAATGAAGCATTGCATGTGTTAGGAGGGGTAAATGTCATATGGAATCTTAGAAAGAAGAGTTTTAAACCTAGCATCATATAGTCACACTCTCTTTGATATCCCTTGATTAATTTTTTTAAGCACAATGATGTTCTGTTGTTCAAACTTGGGTGTGTTGAATTCCTTTAGAAATGCTTCTTTCAAGGTGTCATAATCAATCATAGCCTAGTTAGAATCAAATTTCCTATACCAGGTATGAGCATGATCAAGTAGAGTGATCATGAACTATGTTTCCTTATGATCTAACTAGGTTATGCTTAGAGCATGCCATTGAAGCTCACATTTTAACACATACTCTATAACACTTTTCATGCCATGATATTCTAGAAAAAGCATTTTCATCTCATAATATATTTTTTTTTGGGGGGCATTGGCATCTAAGGCACTTTCCCCCTAGTGCTTATCCTAGTGGTGGCCTTCTAATTCCTTTGGTCACTAGGTTAGGTATTGGTCCTATTTATATTATCATCATTGATGATGATGAAGGTGTTTTACTACTGACTTATGGCATCGAGCCACTTCTTATGGGTTATTAACCAATTTGTATAGCTGACATTGGCTAAAATAGAATGCTTATACTTATGTTCTATGTTATTGAGCTAGCACCTAAAGGTTTAGAGTTAACTTCACTTAGCTCCTCATAAGGGACAACTTATTCAATCATAAAATTATACTCCAAATCTACAAACTAGTCAAAATCAATGTGGACAACAAGGTTAGTTATCACTCTTATTTCTTCTCATGGTAGATACGACACATGATCTAGTGTTGTAAGTTCAAATGGGGTAGGCACTTTTGGTGTATCTTCAATGGTCAAATTTTATAGGGACCTAATGCATTCTTCACCCCTCAACAATTGAGCTTGATATATGGATTCATTGTTCCTCTCCTTGTATTACTGTAATTTAAGATATCCTTTCCCATGACCTTCTGACTTACTATGGGTTCTCTTAGCACTTCCAAGTTCTAGATCTTCCATCAGCCTACACCTTCTCTTGTTATAAGTTTATCTTCTAAGCTCTTCAATGTTAATCTAATTGTCTTCTTCCATTGCACTTCACCTACACATCCCCTTCTTCCTTGTTTCACTACTCATACATGAAAGGAATTTAGACTTCCATTCTTATGGTTTTAAAGCCATAATCCACCATCATTTTCTTAAGCTCTATGAAAAATTATTTCACAAACATACATCTAGGATCACATAATAATTGATACTCTACTTCTTCAGGGTAGGAGTATGTCAATACTACAAACTCAAGCACATAACTATTTAGTGCTCATTGCCACCATTTGTCTATAGTTCTGGTCTAAGTGGCATCAAGGTTCTCAAGCTTTAATAAGAACTCCTTCATTCACTCAAGGCACTATCTGTAGCTTCATATTTTATGGGTTACATAAGTAGCCAAACATAATTACATATGCTTAGGTAGATCATAAGAGAAGACCTCATACAAAGCATCATATATGTTATTCTAGACCCACTTCCTTAGCTTATTTTCTTTACAGGATGGATACTTTAGCACAAATTTATCTTCTACCTATTGTAGCTAGTGTTCAATGTTCTTAAGGGAGAGTCAAAGCATTGTTTTTTTACACCATTATAATAATAAAATTAAACATGGGTCTTGGTATGGAACCAAAATATTATATAAAAATTGATTGTTAAGTCATTTACTTTGTCAGGCACTTATCTGGCTATCCAAGTTAGTTCTAGACTTGTTACAACTAGGAAAAAACCTAAAATAATCCTATAACAATCAAAATTTGTCACTCAACTACATTGGCATTAATTCACATAAGCTATAATCTTTATGTGCTCACCTAAATTAGAGTAGAGAAAGAACTAAGGCTCATGTTGGGTTAGTCATGCCATGACACAACTCATTCTTCAAGGGACATTTTCATTGAAATAGTGACATTGGCAAGTTCATTAGCATAAGCCATTATGGGTGGATTCTAACTATCGGTAGGTAGAAATCCTATTTGGGGAACTTTTTTTGGTTAAAGGAGTGCAAACCTATATTTGGCTAGTTTTAGGATATCAAGGGTGTAAACCTTTATGTTATTGGTTTTGTCATCATGTGACACTAATATGGGTCAATAAAAAATTTGAGGTCAAGTTCATTTTAGGCTCATACTTTGTGCAAGAGTATCAAGGCTTAGGCACATGACTTCTCTTATACTTAGGATGATTCAAAGTCTATAGATGTCATCGCATACTCAGGGATGCCATTAATGGGTTGAACCAAAAAATTGTTGGAATTAACATTCATATATTAAATCTAAGAATTACCATTATTAAAAACATTTCACAATCAATAAACACTACCATAACCATATACACTAGATCAATACTCATTTAAGTGCAATACTATTCTTTATTAAAAATTATTTAGATAAACATAATACACAACAAGTGAAATAAAGAAATGCTCATCTAAATATACTAAAGACCCAAAGGCTCATAAGCAATCTTGAGAACTATAATTGGGAACCTTGAAGGCATCCATGCTAGTCTTAGGTTCTAATGGTGGTTACTTTTTTATGTTTGGAACTAATTATATAGGGCTTCGCTATCTCAAAGTCACATCATTTGCATTCTAGTTTGAGCTTAGATTTATAAAACTTAGAAGCATGTTCATGACTAGGTGGATAGCGCATGTTGGGTGTTGAGCTAAAGCCTTGGTTGATCATTCTACTAGATCCATAACCTTACACCCTTTGTGCTCTAGTCACCATGTGAAACCACTTATGAAGATGCCCTAAAAAACTAGGTGCTAAGTAACTGCCTACCAGCTATTGCAAGATCTATGAATATTCCTCTAACTAGCATAAAAGGTGCCAAAATTTCAATCATGATAAGTGATTACCTCACATTGAGGTGTATTTTGAGTTGGCACAGATCCATACTTAGCTAAAAAGGGGCCCAACATGATGATCTAATAAAAAAGTATTGGGGATGATTGATACTGGCCTATCATATACCAAGGTAAAAAATAAAAGATTTTGCTCAGCTAGAAAGGCTTGATCAAGTCATTGAATCACCCTATCAAAAATTAGACCAGGTGAACCAGGGGAGATTGAGTTTTTCCTCTGATGATGATTGAGATAGTGATGCAGGAGCATCATAAACGAATTTCAAAATTATTGTATTTCCTCTAAAAGATTGAAATTAAGGAGAAAATGTAAAAAAAAAATAATAATAAAAAATAAAATAAAAGTAAAAGTAAAAGTAAAAAGATAAAAAGGTAAATGTGGAGCTGTTGAGGAAATGAGGGGAATGGTTGAAAGATTTCAACCGTAAGATAAATCTTCCCAATACAGAATGTGCTGGTAAAATTTCAAACTATTTCTTGTTTTAATCCTCAGCCCAAATTGGGCGCAGAGGTTAGAGAAAAGATTTTTGGTTTATTAAAAGCAAAAGAATAGTCATTAAGAGAGAGAGAGGAAAGAGTAGTACGCAGAGGAGAAGAAGAAAGACCTCTCTTAAGGAGAAGTGGCTGTAATGGAGAATTCAGTAAGAAGGATGACAGTGGGATGTAGAGGGACAGAAAGAGAGCCTCTCAGTAAGGAGAGAGGAAGAGTGAATAGCAGTCTGTAAAAAGGTAGGTATGCAAGAAAAGAAAAGTTAAACATTCTGTATATTTTCTGTGTATTTGTTCTGTGTTGCATTTGCAGAGAGTATACAATTAGGGAATGATCTTAATCAAATTCAATGCTTTCCTTTATGGATGGTGTATTAATCTATAGTGGATGTGAAACCGAGATAAGGATGAATTGTTTCTGTTATTAGGAATTAGAAAATGATGTTGATCCAACATATAGAGAAAGACATGGTTGAAAATTTCCAGTTTGGGCACTCAATGAATTTAGCCACATAAGCGCCTATTTCATCATTGTAATTTGTAATTACTGGGTCGTCTCAATCCCCATGCCGGTTCGTGTATGCCTGTTAAGGCGTTTTAAAAGCATTGACTGTAATTCTGATTGCTGGCCGTAGTTTTTAAAATGCTTTGTTTAAACTTCTGGGCCGCCAAATGATTAATTACAACCTTGGTGTTAGGCTGGATGTTGGGCCACCCAGTGCATAATTCTGACATTTGAAATATTCCACCATTTCGAAGAGTGCATGCTACGAAATTGACAACGCTAAAAAGCATTATTAAATATGGAAAAGAATACAAGGACCCGCGCTTGCTTTACTTTGCTTTGTTTCGTAAAAATCTCTGCATCTTCGATAACATGATTATTGCAATTAAGAGCTGAAGAGACCAGCATACCTGTGAGGGCATGCTGAGGCCGAGCTAAACTTGCAGAGTTATATGGTTTTCAAATATCACATTTGGTGAGAATTATCCGTAGAAGTGAAGCTGTACAGTATCAAAAAGATAGTTTAGTAAATCCGTAGTATCAAATGGGACGTAGGCTGAGCTTATAACATAAAGGTATGTGCCCCTTTGCTAGATCAAGTTCTGGCCGAGTCCTTGTCGAGTCCAAGCAAAACCTGTCAGTTATTTATACACCAATTCGACAAAGCCACTAGACCAGCCCGTAATAATATATAGACTTGAGATGTGCAAAGCAAAGGCTAATATATACCATTATAGTAGAACTGAGTCAGATGAAGGTTTTTGCATTCTGTCTATATTTATAAGGCCCACAAACCAAGGATAGATCATTTAATGGTATACAGGTATTGGTATTATTCATAACTGAATCTGGTGTTTAATCATCTTTTCCATTATATTGTGATAGATAAGGAAAGGATGCAATTCTATAACTCACTATTGATACAGAGAGATCTATAAGCTGTATCGTTAATATGTGTATTTTAAAGGGCCTTTGGCTATGAGGGATGTAAGAAAGTAGCTATAGGGAAATTATCTGGGTTGCAGGACCTTCAGAAAGTAGAGGCACTCTTATTCATAATTATGTCAGTTTAAGAGTTTCAGATACACTTGAATGGAGAATTGCCCGAATGTACGGAGAAGGATAAAGAGGTATTAGTTTGAAAGAAGATGTTTTGCTAAATAATTGTAGAGTCTTTACGTAGTCAGGTTTACAAAACTATGGCAGGTTTCTCAAATCCAATTATGATGTAAGTTGAAACATGTATATATGCATCATTTGGTATCAGAGCTTGAAGCTCTTGGGGACTTAGAAATGGATCATAAGTTGCTACAGAATTTGGTATAGTTGCATTTGTGAATGATGTTGCAGTTGTGAAGGATTTGGCAAAGAGATCAACAAGGACAGCACTAAATGACTCTGCTGGAGAAAAGGTATGAGAAGTCTATGTTATTTGATTTGAGTTTATTTTGTTTAAGAAGCAACAGGTGAAGAGAAAGGCAGCCAAGCCATTGAGGCTTAAGAGAAAGAAGAAGCCAAGGAAGGCTTAGTGAAGAGAAGCTTGAAGAGTTCAAAGGTAAGAGGGCACAGTGGATGCTCAAGAAAAAGATCCAAGGTAAAATAAGCTTGGATTGTGATTTGTGTTTCGTTGAAGTATTATATAAATAGTTGCTGCAGGATGGATCAAAAGACTAGGATGCAAAAGGCCTAGGTGAGACCACGTGGATTGTCAAAAGATCAGTCAAGGAAAAGGCTTGGGTGAGACAAGGGATCAAGAGACCAAGGTGGAAAAGACTTGGGTGAAGATCTCAGAGATGGAAGCATTGTTGAAGGCACTGCAGAGCAGCAAGGCACATGAGGGCAGCAAGAGGAAAGCAAGCATCAAAGGTATGACTAATATTGATTTTAATACAGAAATTGCCAGTTTGAAGAAAGAATTAGCTAAGGTTAAAGATGAGTATGAGTCTTGGATGTAGCTAAATAGACAAGCATGGATATGGCCAATGAAGAAGAGATTAAAGTGGCCAATATTTCTCCTAGTGAAAAGGAGAAGAAGGCAAATGAAGATTGCCATAAAGAGAGAAGCCCAAAGAGGCAAGAAGATAAGGAGGTTGCCAAGTGGGCAGCAAGAAGAAGAAGTTGAGAAGAAGGTTCTCATTGAGGAGAACAAGAGAGGAGAAGAGAGAAAAGAGGAAGTGCCAGGAAGAGCACTTGAGAAGAAGAGAGTGTCCATTAAGAGGATACTCATGGAGACATTATGGTCTCTTGTTTTTGTATTTAATGTTGTTTTTGAGTGGGTAAATGCAGGTATGAGCAGCCTATTGAAGGTCAAGAGAAGGGCCTTGGAGAGTAAAGAAATTGGTGCAGGAAAAGACACCAAATGCATGAGTGAATATGCAGGAATGAGAAGTGAGTTTGCTATTGGTAAGGGAGATGAAGATGAATTCCAAGATGCCATTGAATGCCAAGAAGAAGAAAGAGAGCAGCCAAGCATAAAAGAAAAAGAAAGGACAGATAATCAAGAAGCCATACAAATGGAGCAGCCCATTAAGGAGGTAACGGTGAGTTCAAAAATTGATTCTTCTTATGAACATGAAATTGTTGATATGCATGTTAAAGAAACAAAGAGAAAAGTGAAGTCTCCAATTAACCATGGATATGTGATGCCTAAATGGTGGAAGAAGCAAACTCCCAAGCAAGAGGAGGTGCTGGTACAAAAGTACGGATGCAGGATGCCTACATGGCTTAAGAAGAGAAATGGTAAGAAGGAGAATCTAATGTGGGTGCCTAAGAAGGCAAAGAATGAAGATATGAGTGTTGAAGCAGCAACACCAAGAAATCAATGGGAAAAGGTAAAAGATGACACAAGCACATGGAAAGGTAAGTCAATTGCTTGCAACAAAAGGGATAATGATTTGTTTGAATCATTTAATGATATTTTTATGGAAAATGAGGAATGTAAAGTGGTTGTAAAGACTAATACACAGCAAGGAGAGACTTCCAAAGGAATAGATGATGGAGAAAGGAAAGAATATGCAGCAGAACAAACAAGATGGCTCCAGGCAGAGATTGAAGAAAGCAAGGAGACAGAAGGTATGAATACTGCAATTGTTTTTGATGAATATACTAATGTGGATGAAGAAGCTGATTTGTATGAAGAAACTATAAAATGGATGAATGTAATTATAGAGGATGAAAGACAATCTGGTCCTAAGTTTGATATAGGACATGAAGATTTGGATGAGCTTGTGTTGTGTGAAGAGTTGAGAATGATAGAGTAGTTGTTTGGTAATTCAAGAGAGTTGTGTGAAGGTACAAGCTATGAAGGCAGCATTGGAAAGAGTGAGACAAGACAAGAGCAAAACAATGAGACCAAGACAGTTTTGGTCAAGAAACAGGAGCAGAAATGTAAAGGCAGCCAAGAGGCTTCATGGCCTCAATGTTTTTCTACTAAGGTTGCTTGTGATGTTTTGAATGCAGGTGCTAAAATTGTGGAGATGAATGAAGTCCATAGTTCAATGGACAAATTTTTGAAAGATCTCGAAGACATGTATGAGAATGAAGCATGGAGTTGGGAGATTGCAGCTGAGAAAGAAATGAGAAGAAGAACATACCAGAAGAGAAAGAAAAGCAAGATGAAAGGTAAAGGCCAGCAAAGACAAATTCAAACATTGACATTGACAAGAAGACCGTGGGATCCAGGTATAGAATGAAGGCTAAGGCATGGAGGCAGCAGTTCATTTGAACTAAGGTTCAAATTGTTTCTAGAGGGAGAGTATGATGCAGGAGCATCATAAACAAATTTCAAAATTATTGTATTTCCTCTAAAAGATTGAAATTAAGGAGAAAATGTAAAAAAATTAAAAAATAAAAAAAATAAAATAAAAGTAAAAGTAAAAGTAAAAAGATAAAAAGGTAAATGTGGAGCTGTTGAGGAAATGAGGGGAATGGTTGAAAGATTTCAACCGTAAGATAAATCTTCCCAATACAGAATGTGCTGGTAAAATTTCAAACTATTTCTTGTTTTAATCCTCAGCCCAAATTGGGCGCAGAGGTTAGAGAAAAGATTTTTGGTTTATTAAAAGCAAAAGAATGGTCATTAAGAGAGAGAGAGAGGAAAGAGTAGTACGCAGAGGAGAAGAAGAAAGACCTCTCTTAAGGAGAAGTGGCTGTAATGGAGAATTCAGCAAGAAGGATGACAGTGGGATGTAGAGGGACAGAAAGAGAGCCTCTCAGTAAGGAGAGAGGAAGAGTGAACAGCAGTCTGTAAAAAGGCAGGTATGCAAGAAAAGAAAAGTTAAACATTCTGTATATTTTTTGTGTATTTGTTCTGTGTTGCATCTGCAGAGAGTATATAATTAGGGAATGATCTTAATCAAATTCAATGCTTTCCTTTATGGATGGTGTATTAATCTATAGTGGATGTGAAACCGAGATAAGGATGAATTGTTTCTGTTATTAGGAATTAGAAAATGATGTTGATCCAACATATAGAGAAAGACATGGTTGAAAATTTCCAGTTTGGGCGCTCAATGAATTTAGCCACATAAGCGCCTATTTCATCATTGTAATTTGTAATTGCTGGGTCGTCTCAATCCCCATGCTGGTTCGTGTATGCCTGTTGAGGCGTTTTAAAAGCATTGACTGTAATTTTGATTGCTGGCCGTAGTTTTTAAAAGGCTTTGTTTAAACTTCTGGGCCGCCAAATGATTAATTACAACCTTGGTGTTAGGCTGGATGTTGGGCCGCCCAATGCATAATTTTGACATTTGAAATATTCCACCATTTTGAAGAGTGCATGCTACGAAATCGACAATGCTAAAAAGCATTATTAAATATGGAAAAGAATACAAGGACCCACGCTTGCTTTACTTTGCTTTGTTTCGTAAAAATCTCTACATCTTCGATAACATGATTATTGCAATTAAGAGCTGAAGAGACCAGCATACCTGTGAGGGCATGCTGAGGCCGAGCTAAACTTGCAGAGTTATATGGTTTTCAAATATCACACTTGGTGAGAATTATCCGTAGAAGTGAAGCTGTACAGTATCAAGAAGACAGTTTAGTAAATCCGTAGTATCAAATGGGACGTAGGCTGAGCTTATAACATAAAGGTATGTGCCCCTTTGCTAGATCGAGTTCTGGCCGAGTCCTTGTCGAGTCCAAGCCAAACCTGTAAGTTATTTATACACCAATTCGACAAAGCCACTAGACCAGCCCGTAATAATATATAGACTTGAGATGTGCAAAGCAAAGGCTAATATATACCATTATAGCAGAACTGAGTCAGATGAAGGTTTTTGCATTCTGTCTATATTTATAAGGCCCACAAACCAAGGACAGATCATTTAATGGTATACAGGTATTGGTATTATTCATAACTGAATCTGGTGTTTAATCATCTTTTCCATTATATTGTGATAGATAAGGAAAGGATGCAATTCTATAACTCATTATTGATACACAGAGATCTATAAGCTGTATCGTTAATATGTGTATTTTAAAGGGCCTTTGGCTATGAGGGATGTAAGCAAGTAGCTATAGGGAAATTATCTGGGTTGCAGGACCTTCAGAAAGTAGAGGCACTCTTATTCATAATTATGTCGATTTAAGAGTTTCAGATACACTTGAATGGAGAATTGCCCGAATGTACGGAGAAGGATAAAGAGGTATTAGTTCGAAAGAAGATGTTTTGCTAAATAATTGCAGAGTCTTTACGTAGTCGGGTTTACAAAACTATGACAGGTTTCTCAAATCCAATTATGATGTAAGTTGAAACATGTATATATGCATCAGATAGAACACCCCAAGTTTTTTGTGCATATAAAACCAAGATTCATGCTCACCAATGAACCATCACATTGAAAGGCATCCTTATTTATCCTCATTCAATTCCACCATGTTGAAATCACCATAAAAGGATATAATGTGCACTAAGAAGTGAGTCATCTAACCACCTTTATAGAGTGTTTCATCCTACAACATCATTATAAGCATATAATTTTACCATCCCAATGATGTGGTTATTAAAGTCAAAAAGGGTCCACATCACTTGATGGGTGGGGTTCAGTCCCCAAGAAATTATATTATAAGATAACTCTAGATCTAAAAAAGTGATGGCCCTATCATGCCTAGATTCATGACTAGTAGCTTAACATATGGATCCAGGCCAATTTTTTCATGTTGTATTCTATAGTAAGAAGCTAAAAATAATGACCTCTTACAAGCAAATAATTTTCATGCTACTAAAAATTTGACAACTATTATTGACTACATACTTATGTGATAGATTAGTAAAGCCTCAAACATTCCAATATTAAACAATTATTGAGCATTTTTGAGGTGCAAGTCATTCTCCTCTGTGAGATATTCAAGTGTAAAAAAATAATTAAACATAAGTTTTTTGGTAATGAAATTATTCATTCTAAATTTTTGTCTCTTATGTGCCATATATTCCTCCTCCTTAGGAGATGGAGAAGGGCTATGGGAGTGTTAGAACACTGATTTATGATCCAGGGTGACCAAATTTCATTCTTCCTATAGAATACTCACCTTAGTAGAGGGTTATGATGGTGGTGTTGAGGGTGACATCTCAACCAGAGAAGCCAATGCTTACAGAGTATGCACAAGTGAAAGTGAAGCTTTATTAGGCAAAATAATTTTTCCATTAGAAGTTGAGGTATGGCTATTCCCAATAGGTCTATATGAAGAAACTTATGTCCTACCACCACCATTGGAATATTTATTATCTTTTTTTTTATAATGGTTGTCTAACCATCATTATTGCTATTCTGTGGTTTAGACTTAGAGCCACACTTTTTTTGAGAAGCATGGGGTGCATGCACCATCATAGAACATTCTCAAATCATATGATATGAGGACTAACACCAAAAACAAGTATTCAAGATATTGATATACAAAATATGCTAGGAAAAATTATTAGTGCCAATTTTTATATCAATAGAATCTTTCAAATCTTAGGATAAATCCACTTCAATACAAACCCTTTTTTGGGGATGAGCCATAAAAAACTTGGTCTACTCATGGCATATGAAATACCCTATGGGTTTAATGACCTAGTCAATGAAACCCCATAGAGGGAGAGGAAAGCTAGGAAATTCAACCCAAATAGGGTTTTGCTTGTTCTAAGACTTGAAAGTCCCAATTCTAGTGAAAAAAGATAACCAAAGTGTTGTGTATAAGCCAAGGCCTATGATCAACAATGGCTTTGTAGTGTTTTGGGTTTGAAAAGTGAAACAAAAAAAATCCCTTGGTAAGATTTTGGACTCCTTCAAGTTTTGCATTATGGCCTTGCCAATAGTTGTGGACCCATTACTTCATAAAGCTCTCAAGGGGAACTCAACCAATAAAGTAAGCAATCAAATTAAAATTTTCAAAGAAATGACACGCTTTATCAAATTTATGCATATCTAAAAAAACATCAGGTAATGAAGAGTTAGAATCATTAGCATTACCTCAAGGAATACTTGTAAGATAAAATTCCTCATTTGATTTAGGGCCATGGTTGCACTCATTTGATCCAAATATATTTACATCCACAGATGAGAGAGAGGTGGTGGTCATTTAAAATAGGGTGACCCCTACTTCACACATGGAAAATAATCTATCAAAATTAGTAATAAATGTGAATAAAAGTAATATCATGCCTAGATCTATGGTGATCAATAGTGTGACAGAGATGCCTAAAGGCTCATCAATGCAGAGCTAAAAAATCATATTCCTTGATACTAATTTTTATTAAAAAAACTTTATTAAAATTATCTCAATCTATGGAATTAATATTATCCATATTTCCACTTTAACCATGCACCAACACAAGATTCTTATACACTTTTCATAACCAAAGTGAAACACACTACTCTACCCATTTTAGTCTTAACCACAAACCAATAGAATTATGCTAACACAGCTAATCATCAAACTCACATTTTTGTTTGAAATCAATTTATAGATTCTTTATATAATAATTCAATCCAAGAACCAAACTACATAACTATACTTAAATAATTACTAAACAACTATATTAGGTGCACCAAAAGTAAGGCAAATATAGACCCTTAAGTAATCAAATGATCATATAGATTATTAATACTATAAACATTGATTTATAACCACTTAACACTAAAATAAACTTGCCTTGACTATAATAGTCATACTTTATCATTCATCTCTATGTAAGGATGCACACAAAATTACTATTTCCAAAATGAGTAGACTGTTTGTGAAGATACAACTAAATTTATAATCAACTAAATGTCAAACTTTTTTGAAGAGACCATTCATATTTACATTAGGAAAGTTCATATTAATTTCTAAATAAATAAATCACATAATAGTCCTATTACATACTAGTACCCTACTAAGTGTTCCCATAAAAAATTAACATACCATGCAGTGCCAATCAATATTTACTTTCATATTAATTCAATTAATTGCATATATTGAATAAAGTATAAATAAATAATTGATTATACACAACTATATATTTGAATAAATATGTTCGCACCTTATAAATAATAAATTAAATAAACTATTATAAAGAAAGTGTGCCATGGTTTTCAAACACATAAATATACTTTCTCAAATTTTTAATTCAACTATACCTAAATGAATTGAGAGATTAAATAAAATAAACATTCTACATTAACAAATAGTGAATTAATTCTTTCACTGTAAAAAACCTAAAGGATCTAATCCCATAAGCATCATAAATTGAATATGAATTAACATCAAATATACATCCACACCACCAATATCTAAAGGAAAGTAATGAAAAATAGATCTATTTGATCAAAATAAAGGCATTCAAAAGTCTTGGTTGTGTTTTTGAAATAATAATTAGGTAAGGATTTGTTAAAACTCTACATCTCCTAAAAGGAATAAGATCCCATGAAGAAAATGTTTCCCCAAGTACTAAATGTACCAAGGTTTAGGATTTTGATATTCAATCAGCAGGTTAATGTATAACCATTACATACAAGGGGCCTTCTTACAAACTAAGTCTCTTCCAGTATCTCTATCACAGACATTTATAAAGAGGTTGGAATTTACCTAAACAATACTTAGAGGGCATAGACTCAAATTGAAATCATAGTTTAAGATAGATACAATAAGTAAATAATTTATTTCTAAGTATATTTTACACACACACACACAAACACACATTTAAATATGCTTAAACAATGACAAACAGAATTAACCAAGATTAGCATGCATATTCAATTTGCTTCCAACCTAGATTAGCTTATCATCATAAATAAAATGTTAAAGAGAAGGGATGCAGAGATAAAAATCATGTTGATAATGAAGATGTTTTTTCAATGTTTTATTGAGCACACCCATCGAAACCAATCTTTGGTTGAGATAGACTTAGATCAACTTTAACACTAGGATGGTGTGAGAGTCTAAGAAGCTAACTAGATAAGAGGAAATGACCATAACCACCATATACATGCACATGAGATGGATTTAAACTCTTAATAGCCTTTCAAATATCAAGATATACATTTTGATTAATCTTTTTTAGTGATCACAATCATTTAAGCATAAGAAAAAAATTGTAACAACAAAACTAAAATAGGAGAGGGAAGAAATTATCCTAGAAATTAGTAAAAATCATAAAAAGAAAATGTTGGGTTCATAGTGTAGTTTTTAGTCCACAATGAGCTAGTCTTAAAAAATTCTAGAAAATAGTAATATATACACAAGGAACACCAATCCCAAGATTTAAAATTCAAAGATGCCTCCAATAAATCCCATGCCTAAACTACCAAATCATGCTAAACTTGAATGCACATGCTAAGGCCAGGCCTAGATTGGGATTCCAATCACTTCTCAAAATAAGACAACCACTCCTTCCACTAACTCAATTGATAATGTCACCAAATAAGCATAGTCTCTATCATGTGTGAGCTTATTTGAGTTATACAACCACTCTTCCCCCCTCTATTAGTTTTATACATTCTTTAATCATGATCTAAATACCAGCCATAACACTTCTTGATCACCTATTGATTGCCTTGATATTTTCTCATTCATAAAAATATTCAACTTGTTTATTTCTCATTGGTTCAAAGTTTCCTTATGTATCTCTTTGTTGGTGAGGAACTAATCATTTCATGCCCATGTACTCAAATTTAAAATATAGTTAATCCTCAAGTTTGACAACTATGATAGGCTAGATAGATGTGAAATTTAGTTCTCAAGCCCCTTTAATGACTAGGACTATCTACATCACTCATCAAGCTCTACATATCTTCCTTAGCTGACATTATTTACACAGTGTTTTTGCATTGCTTCACTCAGCCTTTGTTTATGCCTTTATGTTCTTGGGACCATCATCACAGCTAACCCAAAAGCCTAAAATTACACAAACCACCCTAGGAATATGGAGTAGTGGGATGTTTCCATATGATGACATCTTGATAACCTGAAGGTTTGGAGGGTTTACTAAATTGTATGGATTTATCCAAGACTATAGAGTAGTGAGATGTTTCCACGTGGTACCATCCTACCAACCTATAAATCTAAAGGTTTTTTAAGATTTATAAGTTTCGTAGAGTAGATAAAATATGCCATGTGAATCTGTGATCCTTTTGAAGAATTTACTAAGTCCTAAAGAAGTATAAATTTGAAAATGGCCCTAGGAGAAATTTTGAGAATTGACTAAGTTCAAAAATCATTTTTGAATGGTTTGAGGCCACCAAGGACTATAAAATAGTGTCAATTTACATCAAAAATACTCTAGACATCTACAGAGCAATACAAAAGGGCATTTAGCAATTTTGAATTAAAAAATATAAGTAATTCAAATCAAAATAAATAAGTTTTAAAAATAAAAGTAATGAGGTGGATACAATTAGAGAATAAAAATTCATTTTAAATGAATTTAAATACATTTTCAAAGCAAATTTTGACCATTTTATGAGATTGACTAATTCTAAAAAGTGAAACCATATGAACACTTAGCATTAATTCTAAAATGAAGAAGAAATGAATTAAATTGCTCAAGAAAAGAATCTAAAAAAATATGAAAAAGTTATACAACTTACCTAAATCTAAGATGAAATGGC
This sequence comes from Torreya grandis, assembly GCA_037957365.1. Lineage (NCBI taxonomy): Eukaryota > Viridiplantae > Streptophyta > Pinopsida > Cupressales > Taxaceae > Torreya > Torreya grandis. The sequence goes on along the minus strand of JARHVA010003404.1, from coordinate 378,310 downwards.
CTAAATAAGGGAGATTTTTTGTATTTCTAAAATAATATTTAGACCAAGACCTAATAAATCTAAGTAAATTCATATATTTAAATCCATGTACTCCTAGATGGGAATTTTAGACCAAGCCTTCTCCTCAAGCCTTTGAAAATTTTGAAATTCAACATGACCATCAAATTTAAGCTCTCAAGTTCTATGTGGCATGTCCTTATTGGCCAAGAGGCCCATGGTTTATAATTTGGTGATAGGTAGACACCCATCAAATTTAAACTCAATGGAATGATGATGTCATCAAGGTGCCACACAACAGTCTCTCATCAAGCTGGGTTTATGGCCTAAGTGCATGAGATGATGCCACATGGCATCATCCTAATGATCCAATCCTTTGGATAGTTTTTGTATTGACTTCACCTTCGTGGTCTTGGGCTCCTGAGACATTACTATATGGCAACAATAGAGCCTCCATAGTCTAAGGCTCCTAAGATCCTAGGATGTTACCACATGGTGACTTCTCGGGCACTCAGGGCCATAAAAATATTACCTGATGATTAATTCCCCCACCAATTTAGTTCACTAATATCATGCCACATAACACAATCTTTAGACTTGGTGGGGAATTTTTACTTAGAAACTTTTTGGACTAGCTTAGAACTTTGATATCAAAATGTGGAAGGATGGGGGGAGTGAAAGACTCATGAAAAAACAAAGGAAATGGCTAAGTAAATGAGCTCATTTTTTTAGATGTGGTCAAATCAACTCAACCAATATTGGATTTAGCATATTTTAAGCTTGTTTGACTTAATTCAATAGACTGGGAGCTTAGAAGAACTCGATTAGATCTAGGCATAAACAAAACTTGAGTCTACTCAAAAAATGATAAAGGTAGATGGGTTATTCAAATTCAAATGACCTTCTCCTGATGGAAAGTACCAAGGCACTTATAATCCTTCTCAAAGGTAAACCTATTCATAAACCATGATAATTGACCCAATTTTTTACTTGAGATCATTAAAATGCTAAGGGGGAAAACTAGGTAAAATCGCACAAGGATGATTCATTGGCCAAGATATGAACAATATATCATCCCATGGCTAAGTATATTAAAAAGATAAATTTAGATAACTAAACCCATCCTAATCAAAGCAAAACAAGGGTCCCCATTTTTAGACTAAAAATGTGGCATGTTATGTAAGTAACAACAAATGAAAACTCTTTCTAGTAGATACTCCTAAGTATCTCAAAAATTTAGAATCTCAAGTTTTCATTCAAACACAAACATTAGCTACAAGCCATCATCCAAGTGAAAATCAAAACATGAAGGCACAAAATTCTACTTCAACACATGACATACTAAGTTGAAATTTTGCCTAAAGACCATCAATGTGTGAGCTATGTCATTAGTTCAAATATTTTGCACATACACACAATAAATCAAATTTGCCCAGATGATAATAATCTTATAAAATGGGAAATATTTTGTATTTGGCATAAAGGGGGGAATGGCATGGGCATTAATATTTTTTCATCTAGGCATTCATAACCCCAATAGAGATACCTCTAGTCCCTTTTGAAGGCTTTGCTCCTCTACCAACCAAGGTGGAAACCTTGTGGTGGATGATACCAATATCACCCTTTCAAGGAAATTTTTATTCTTTTGCATTTTGGTTTAACTTCTTTTTAAATATGTTTTACTTTTCCATCTATGGAGGGTTGGGGACCAAGCCATGGGTTTAAGGGAAAATCAAAAAGCTCATGACAAATAAGATAAATTAGAATTAAAATGGAAATGCATTTTTCTTTTTAATATATTTCATTTAGTTATTTTGATGGTATTTAAACAAGAAAATAGGACTTTTTAAATCCATATGTTCCATTTCAACTCATTGGCCTTTAGTATTCTAAAAATATAAAGAAAACACAATAGTTTATGCAAACACTTAGACAATACTTATCACTTTAATGCATAGGAATGTCATAGGTATTACTTACATAAATATAGTTGATTTATCAAATGTTGGAAAAGTAGGGGAACCCTTAAGTCAAAAAAATAGGTCCAACTAAAAACCAAATGCTACACAACTAAACCAAGCACTAAAAATCAAATTGAATAGGCAAAAAATAATGAAAGCAAACCTAAAATAAAATAAGGGACATGAAAAAAAATAACAATTTAGAAAGACAAAAGAAAGTATTTATAGGGTGTTCCAAGATAATTTATGCCTAGAATTAGTGTTTTAATATTTTTTTGCTGATGGGAAATGCAACTTCCTCACCAATTATAAACCTTAGGTGGAAATCATTCTCGCCCAAGATTTCAAATATCAGATAGGGATCCAACCATAAGGCATCAAATTTTTTGTGTTGTCCCTTATATACATGAGCCTTATCCCACACAAGGACAAAATATAAGACAAAATTATTTCAATTTGGATCATTTTTCAAACCAAATTTTGAAAATCCCTTAGTTTTTACTAAAGTTTAACAAGGTTGCATCACATATTTCACCCAAGCGAATAATATTCAAGAGGTGGGCCTCTACCTAGTCATTTCTTCCTAGATAATTATCCATAAACATAAGGTAAGAATACTATTAGTTAACTATAAAAATAGGGTGTTAGCCATAAAATAATTGGTAAGGGGAAGTGCCTAAATCCATTTAGTTTTAATCCTATTATTCCACAATGCAAATTTCAAGACATTATACCAATTCCTATGATTCTTTTCTAGCATCCTTTTAATTATGTTTATCAAATTATTGTTAGTGGATTCAACTACTCCACTTTCTTATAGATAATAATTAAAAGAGAATTTTAGGATTATCTAGTGATCATATTCCCATTGCAATAATTTCAAAGAGGAAAATTCAGGTCCATTATCACATACCAGTGCATAAGTTATACTAAACCTTGTGATGCTACTCTAAGAATTAGATAATCAAGTCTATTATGTAGTTCTTGAATGGTTGAGCCTAAACCCAATGAGTGAAATATTCCATGGCTATGATAATTAATTTGTGTTATATAGACAATTTCTCATTGATTTCTCCTACAATATCCAATCCCCACTTTGAAAATAGTCAAGCTTTAACTACTGGTAATATAGGCATTATTGAGGTGTGTTCCCTATATGTAGTTGGTTGGCATGTAAGTAAATTTTGAATATGTAAATGTGCACGTTTAATGATATGTGGATAGTAATACCCTACTCTCAATAGATGGTGAGTTGTGGTATCACCCAAAACATGCTAAGTCCCAGATTTTCCATGAAAATCACTAATCATGCTAGCTACTTAATCTTAATTAAGATACCTCAGATAAATTTGTTAGTGGTTCCTTCTATAGAGCACTCTATATTCTATCATAAATTGGATACTATTCAAGTACAATTCCATTATCTATGTATAATTCAAATTATTGAGGCATTCACTGTTAATCATATAATGGAGTACATCCTTATACCAATCATCATTGTGATATCTTCAATCTTATAGTGCTGGCAAGTGATCTGTGGATCTAATTCTTCCATATTTTTTTAAGTCCTTTTCCTCTAATGATAGTCATTAACTAAATTTTAAGGTCAAAATCTTGAATTATATTCATCCACTTGCCTCTTTTCTCACCTGATTCATTATGCATTAATATGGATTTGAGTTTTAGGTCAAACATAATAATAAAGACTTTACTATGTAATATATAATGATGAAAATTATTAGCAACCTTGATTACCATAAGGGCTTACTTATCCATCATAATGTATCTCTTTTTTGAATTCCTCAAAGGGGATCTCATAAATGAAATAGTTCATTCATATTTATCTCCTCTTCTTTGTATCAAAAATAATGGTCAAATTCCCTAAAGTGAAATAGTAAATATAAAAAGGATGCATTTAATTAAGGCTGATCAACATTGGTGTGCACACAAATATCTCTTTTATTTGCGTGAAATATTCATAAACTTCACTTTTGAATTCAATTTTATCATCCTTATTGATTATTTTATTCATAGGTCTAACTACCTTTGTAAATATAGAGATGAACTTCCTCATGAAATTAATCTTGCCAAAAAATAAGTTCAGCTCCTTATTCATGCCTAGTAATGGGATTTCCATGATAGCTTGCATTTAATCAAGGTCTATCAACATAACTCACTCAAAAATTATATTTCCTAATAGATTCCATTTGGTAACCCAAAATATACACTTCTTTTGGTTTAATGAGATCCCATGATATTTTCATCTTTGCATTAATCTCCTCAAATCTCTGACATGGTCACCTCTATGTTTGGATAAGACTGTCAAGTTTTCCATATATACCACAATATATTTTCCCATAAGTTATTAAAAATATATTCCATGTACTTTCAAAATGTATCCCTAGCATTAATGATACCAAAAGGCATTCTATTATAATTGAAGGTGCCCTACTTGGTTGTGAATGTTGTTTTGATTTGGTCCTCATAGCTGACTATTAATTGATTATAACTGGAGTATCCATTTAAGGACATCATATAATCCTCATTAAAAAAATTTAAAACTTCATCTAATGAGGGAATGGGTAATTTTCCTTTTATAATATTTTATTCAAATTTCAAAAATCAACATAAATTATGATCTCCCCATTCTTCTTCCTCACTAGTACCAAGTTTGCAACCCATGTGGAGTGCCTAACTGGAAAGATGATTCTCATTGAAATCAATTTTTGTACTTATTTAAATATTAGTGGCTCAAGCATCAAATTAATTTGCCTTTGTCTTGACCTAATGGGTTTAATTCCCAACTTCATGGGGATGGTGTGTGTCAATATGGAGGTGTTGAAGACTTCCAGATCTTTGTAGCTTTATGAAATCATGTCTCTAAAATCTCTAAGGGCTTATGCCATTTCCTACTTATCTTCTAGGGTACTGTATGTGCTTATGAGCACATTTTTATGATAATTTTCATCACCTAACTTTCAATGCTCATGCAACATGCCTTCATTAGGGTTTGATTTATTCTTTTCTTTTTTATAATCCAAGTTGAATAGCCTCTCAAGTGAGATCGTCCCTTTGGGTATGTTGCTTTCTTTAGATTATTAGTTCTATCCTCATCTATATTAAAGTATTCTTGACCTTCCTCATCAAAAATTTTATTGGAAAATACATTTGTATTGGTGGTGAATTCTAAGATGTGTTGGTCATCATTAAAAACTTGAATTTGTTTGATATTATCTAGGACTTAGGGGGTAAAGACAAGAACTACTAAGAATATTATCATCCTAGAATTATCCATGGGCTCAAGAGTAATTATAACAGTATCTAGTGCATTTATAATGTAGTTATTTTGTCTAGGTAGAGTCTGAATGACAAATGCATCAAAATCTTTTTTTAGGTTCTAGACCCAATTGTGTTATATTTACAAACACTTATCATTGCATGAATACTAGATCCTCACTTATTTAACCACTAATTATGAGTCACCTAGTACTATAATGTTCTTCACCTTCTTTTCTAGGGTGAATTAGAGTCTATGGCATAATTTCTCATACTCAACCACATTACTTTTACAAGAAAATTGGAAGTGGTGTGCAACTAGGTAGGATTTCTCCCTTGCATTAACTAATTATACTCCAACACCACATCCACTTTTGGAATTTGAAAAATCATATTTAAATTTCCACAAGTTAGATTTTGATGTGCATATTAATGGTCTTTATAAAGGAAGTGTAGTTGAAATGTTAACCTTTGGGTGTATTTTCTCACCTTTGATATAATATCCATTATACTTCTTGGTTAGAGGTATCTAGATTTATCTTTTTCTCATTAGAAGATTATAATATAAAATATTTGATCTTCTTAGGATCTCCTTGTTTCATTTCTTTATTCCTCATAAGAATTCATTACGTCCTTTAGGTGACAGAGATGTTGTGAATAACACTTCTATGGGAGAAGCAAGAATGGAGTTGCCCATAGAGTTTTTTTTTCCTTGTGAAGAACATAAAAAATCTTCATTCTTGCTTAAGTCATTAGATTTTAAATTCTCACATGCTATAGTTGTATCCTAATATTAAACCATCTCTGAGTCTTAGTATAAGTCCTCTTCATCTAATTGGTCTAATTATTATAATTTTGCATTTTATTACATGATGAGCATGTTAATAGAGAGGTTATTATGGGCCCTTTATTATTTATTTAATGAGTATACTCCTATTTTTTATTCTTCATAGATGATCTAATTTGTTGAGTTATACTCAATAATCATATGTGTCATCTTTTGTTCTCACTCAATTCTGATCTAGTTAGGTAGACCACACATGGTACCCACATGTGAGAAAAATTAGTTGCCACATAACAATTGAGTGTCCTTGACTAGTATTTACTCAAAAACATACCATAATCATTAGGGATATCTACCACTTGGATATTAATGAATTACTAAATCTTTGGGTTTGAGGCCAATTGCATGTGTGTATGATTCAACTCCCCTACTAATTTCACCTCTATTTTATCTAATTGGACTAGTTTTTTATTGGATTTGGTAGTGTAAAACCTAATTATTGGAAAATATTATATGGCATGATGTTACAAAGGCACCAAAATTAACCAAGAAACTATGTAAGTTCTTTCCAAAAATTCTAACTGTTAGGAAAAAGGGTGGATTTTCAATGTTTTCATTATACAAAGCAACATGTGCATTAGAAACTTTCATATATTATTTTAGATTATTATTATATAATTATTTAAAAATAAACTCCATTTGATTATACATTTTGAATCAATTAAAACATAGTAATGATAGCTTGGGTTTTATTCAAATATTTCACAATCTTATAGCTAAGTTGGGATTATTCTTATTGCTTACTAGGTGGAGTAGGTGTCATATATTTATTTGGATGATAAGAGGTGGGAGGTCATTTAGGTGGGGGGGGAGGATTATTGTTTGAGTTAATATTAGGTGGGACCTAATTTTTTCTCATAGGTGTAGAGGTGGTCAAAGGATTATCTAATTTACTTTTATGCTACTAATTGTTCCCCATTTAGAACTATCTAAAAGTGTGTACCTCATCTAAATTATCTTCGGGCTCATTCTCATACTCAAATGAAAACTCATAGGTCTCCAATACTAGGGTTTTGCCTAGGTTTCCTCCATCTTGGTTTGGATTATCATCTATAGTAGGCATTATTTCCATGTTATCTACCTCTTTCACAAGATTTTAGTATTTATAAACTCAACATAATTATTCTCTACATGGTCAATTGTGTTATGAACTCTACACCAAGTTTTTAAAGTCAATTATATTAAATTCACCAAATGGGAAGTTTTGACATTTGAAATGTGTACCTTTGGATGTTCTATGAAATGGGAAGTTTTGTGTCAGGGCACAGAGTGAAAATGCCTTATGCAAGGATGTAGAAGTGTTTAACATTAAGCGTGGAAGTATTATCACTCACTTATACATGTGGAGTATCTAATGTCTCATTGAAATGATGGAAACTACCCCAAAGTGTGAGACCCTTATGCTCCTTGGGATGAGCCTTTAGATTAGGCAGATTTCCTTTTATTCTAAGTGTACCTAATTTAAGACTAATGCATAGACCTAAAGAGTAAAAAGGTAAATATACCACTAATTTAAACTTAATATGTTGAGGTAAAATAGATGGATAAGGTAATAATTTTTTAAAACATGAAAGGTGATGCACCAAGTGTAGAGTGAGTGCTCTTACTACCTTGGACACACTAAAAATATTTGAGAACAAGACAATACCACTCAAACTTCACCATGGACATTCTAGGTGCAAAAATATTTCATATAGAGGTGCGAGAATGTAGTTTAACATTGAGAGGGATGAAAAATGATCCACAACCAATGTCTACATAGACCTAGATACACACATAATATGAAATACAAGTGAGCTCCATGTTCTACATAGAGGTGTTGGGAATGGACAATGATGAGAGGGGAAAACATTACCCACAAAAAAAGATAAACAAACCCAAACCACATAGAAAGTGTACTAAGAATAGAGGTAGGTGAAATTAATTATCATTAAAATATTAGGTCCAGCCAATATAAGTGCTCTTGGAGGGAAAATTTTGGTAGTGTGAGGTTGCCTAAAAAAATGTCAACCCTTTCTACAATAAAGAACAAGGATTTAATAAGGGAGAAAGCCTTTTAAAATTAATACACCCATTGGGGTGGATGATATAGTATTTTAATTTTATTGTGATGCAGTGTCCATACTTCTTAAATTTTTCCTAGTGATCTAGATCTAAGAGTTGGTGGTAAGATTTTTTTTTATCCATGTGTGTGTGTGTGAGAGAATGGAAGATATTTGTAATAGTCAGAGGAGTGGCATGTGATCATATTCCAACTTTTGATAGCCACTTATGCATTTACTTATCCTAAAAATACCTTGAATGCCAATCAATTAATTTTTAACTACCACTTTATAATTTACTATTATTTTTCAATCACCATGTGGGCCTTCTTTGACTATTACATCATTTTTGTGTATCTAATGAGAAATAGTGCCTTGTGCCCTTTAGGGATATCTACACACTGAGGGCTATGTAGTGAGATGTGAGTTATTGAAGCATGCAGATGTAGGAGTCTTCTATGGGGGTTACATGAATTTTAACCCTTTTACACCAAATCCCCATTTATAGTTCTATCAAGTCTTCACTTCATAACTGGGGCTCATATCAGTCTGTGAATTAGCATGTGTGCAGTGTATATCATAACCTATAATTCATGAGAGTGTAGGAGTGTAACTCTATGATTTGGTGTGGGACTTCATTATAGAGGTATGAGGGGTATTTTAAATAGGAGTGTGCAAGAATATTGAAGATCTTGGGTGCAGATCTTATGATTTTGAACTATTTCTTATGCACCTCTATGTGTTATCTGAAGATTAGGGGATCTGCACCTTTGAAACTATGAACCATTTAGCTTATGTGATAGAGGATTTTTGCATGCGGCATACATTATAAATTCATTATGAGTGAAAATAAACACTTAATTAATTTATACATCTACATTGATTTCTTTAAACATAGGCATGAATGAGAAGCATCTTTGCACAGGCTTGTTTTAAATAACTCAACACTTTATAGGCATGCAAACTTTTTGTAAGATCCTTGTGAATTATATGCAAGTTAGGTGTTATTTAGAAATTAAAAACTTTTTTCAAATTATATGGGATGTTTTCTTGCTAAGAAAGAATCCATTAGCCTTTCAAATAGTCCATTAGGCATGGAGGCATTAAAACTTCTAGTCATTTGTCCTTGAATGCACTGGATGTGTACTCCTAGATTTGGAATAAACTAAGAACATCCTTGAAAAATAAAAGAATTATTCAAAAGGCACTTAAGAGAAATAAAATCTAAGATAAGTAGAATATTTGTCATAAGCACTTGGAGGAAATAAAATCTATCCTAAAATAATGTGTGCAAGACACTTAGGGAAATGAAAAAAATTTAACCTACATATTTACAAATTATGCAAGAATAAATGGAGATAATGCTTGAGATGGATCTCATTTATTGGGATGTGTAGTTATTCTCCATTTAATTTACGGAGTTGGAAAGCATTGGCTTACTTGTAGTTGATTATGGTATATGGGCCATTCTATATTGCATCAAATTTAGTATGCCTTCTAGCTTTATCTCTATCTACATACCATTTAATCACTAAATCTCATTCCTATAAAATTATAGAAATGACCCTTTTATCAAAGGTCCTCTTCGTCTAGACTTATTAAAGTTCCATAGTATGTGTAGCTTGCACTCTAGGCTCTTTGATCTCCATTATCTCTTCTAGCCTTACTATGAAGGGATTACTTTCAAGCAACTCCAACTAATGGATGAGTTTTAATGAAGGGAAATAGATGGATGTGGGAAATATATCTTCCCTTCTATAAAATAACATGAAGGGTGAGTTTCATAATGCTCTTTTGGGTGTGACTAGATCAGCCTAAAGGGTAATCCTAAGCTTGGTATGCGAAGCTCATTGATTTTCCTCCATGATCTTATTTATAATGTGAATCAAATTCTTATTCATGTACTTAGCTATACCATTACCTTGAGGGTAATAATTTGATGATACACTTAGGTGGGTATTATATTTGACATCCCATTCACTGATCCTAGTTCTAAGGAAGGCTAATGCATTATAAAAGATAATGGTGGCTAGAAATCAAACCTTATTGCTATGCATTTGTACAAGTTCAAGATGGATGTATCATTAGCCTCTTTGAGTGTTACTACTTCTATCCATCTCATGAAATAGTTCATAGCCATGAGGATCCATTTATGACCATTGCTTGTTGGTGGGTTGATCATGCCTATGAAGTCTAAGCCCCACTATGCAAAGAGTTGATCATCCTATATTGGGTGCAATGGTAAGGCTGTCATCTTATGTTCACCTATAAAGATGGCACATTTCTTGAAACTTTGAACATATACATGCACATACTTGAATAGAGTTGGTTAATAATAGTTTTCTCACATAATCTTTATGGTAGTAGTCTTGGGTGAATAATGACCTCTTGATGGACCATCATAAAATTCTTGGAGAATCATGTTTATATAATTGTGCTTTATGCACCTCAAGAGGACTCCATTTATGTATTTTATAAATATTACACCATTGATGAGATCATCATACATTACCTATAACCTAATTTTTTTTCACTTATCTTTATTCTATCTAGGTGGATATGAGCTAGTTTGAAGGAAAGTCATCATGTTTTGTATTGATTTGATTCTTCTTCACACAATGCAAGGACTAATTTTTATTCAAACCTCATATCCTTAGATAATTATTCACAAAACCCTTTCCCTTACAAATCTTCATGAATTAGATGTCCACATTGTATTCTATCACCTTTGTGATCTAGCCAACCCTTTTCTCATTGATTTCCTTTCTGAGTAGGAATTATTTGATGCCTAAATGCACAATCACGAGTCAAATTTTATTATTGGAGATCATATACTAAAACTTATTTAGCTCTCTCACAACCAAAATAATGTGCTTCTCTAAAAATATATAGCATAGTTCATAATCCTTCAGTGCTTAGCTGAAAAAGGTAACCTCCAATTGATCATTGTTTTATTGCATAAGAATAATTGGGATGCCCTCAACCTCATTGAATGCATAAAGGGTAAAATACTTACATAATATGGGTTGATAAAGGTGGGAGATTATGTGATGTTGGGCTTGATGGATTAAAAATTATCTCTACCTTTAAGAGTCCATATAAACACAACATTCTTCTTGAGCATCATAGTGAGGGGTTTGGGTAGGGTTGCAAAATTACATACAAATATTCTCATGAATTTGATCCTTCCCAAGAAGATTTGGAGACCCTTCTTATGACTTGGGAGAGGGAAATATGTAATAGATTTGACTCATTCTAGATCAATTGTGAGCTCTTTTTAGGAAATAATGTGCCCCAGTAGAGCATCTTCATGAACTATAAAGATACACTTGCTAGGGTTCAAAGATACTTGAAACTCTCAACACCTTTCAAATATTTGCTTTATATGTCCTAAGTGATCTTTTGCACACTTAGAGAAAATAGTTATGTCATCAAGGTAAACCAAGAAGATTTTATTAGTGAACCCTTTGAATGACATATCCATGGCTCTTTAAAAAGTTGCTCCTACATTTTTTAAACTAAAGGGCATCCAATAGTATGTGAAGATTCCCACTTAGTGATGAATTTTATTTTATAGCAATCACACTCTTACACAAGAATATGATTATAGCCTGAGTATCCATCTAGAAACCTGAATCTCTCTATTCTAGTAATTATTTGTAGTGTCTACTCCATTGGTGGGAGGTAATAGTGATATTTAAGGGAGGGTTTGTTTAAGTCTCTAAATTCTACTCATAGTCAGATCTCCCCATTTTTCTTTCACACTGGGACTTGGTTGGCCACCCATGAAGAGTGTTTGATTAGAAGTATTACACCAGCTTTAATGAGATTTGAAATCTCCTTTCTCATTAAGGGCTTGATTTTTTAGTTGATAGGCCTCTATTTTTGGTGAATTGGCTATGCATCAAGGTTAATATCAATAGTGTGTTATGCTAAGCCTAGATCAAAGCTTCTAAGGTTCCTATATCTCCATGCAAATATATCATCATATCTCCTATTGATTTCAATAAGGTCATTAATTTTTGGTGGGGAGCATACCTTTCTAGCTTTAAATATCTTTCTTTCAAAGATGATTACTTGTATAGATACCTCTTCCTTCACTATCATTCTTTGCCTTTCTCATTTGAGCTAGTAATCAGAATTGAAGATGCTTTCTAAGTTAACTAACCCCTTGGGTAGCTTTTTCCCTTTTAGTTCGATGATTTGATCTTTATATTGGGATTGAATTCACATTTAGTTTTTGGCATAAAACTTAGCCTCATCCTATAAGAAACTAATAATCTACTCATCACTCTCAACCACTTTCCAATTATCTACATTATTAGGGACTACTAGTCTGATTCTGAGCATGATGAGTTACTCTAACCACTTCATGATGTCACATGGGATGTCATATTGTGCACCTATGGTTTAGAGTCTATTTGTGTCAATATTATGTAATTTTTGTATGTAAATAATGTTAAATACATCAAAGCCCTAAAGCATAACCCACACCTCATGCTTTTAATCTTTCATCAAGCTACTCTTTGACATGTTATACACTCTAACTTGGTTTAAGACTAGTTTAATATCACCAAATTTTTGTTGTGCCTTGATTCCTTTCTTCTACATAAGTTGGATACCTTGGATTAGTGTTTCATACTCTACAACATTGTTCATGAAACCAAACTATAACCTAAAGGCATGGAAATATTTATCCTTTTGAGGGTACACCAACATCACACCAAATCTAGCACCATTTTTTCTTTGAGAATCATCGAAGTATAATTTCCATGTACCTTCAAGGTTTTATCAAGACTTTACAAGATTAGGTAACATAAATTTCTCCTCCAAGATGTAATATGTACCTAGCCCTATATTTTCATGTTTTCATATGGGTCACACTTATCATTTTCATGTTCCCATTCATCCAAAAAAACATCTACGATCTCTTCAAGCAACTTTGTGGCTTCATGGAGAATTACATTCTCCTCTTGATCAAATATTATGTAGTTTATTTCAACTAGGTTGGGAGAGTATGGCTCAACATGATTTTTGAATATGGGTTTAGCTCTGATGGTCACCTTAGTCTTATATCTAGGTTTGAGAAACATATATAACTAGTCTAAAGATAAATATCCACCCATATTTGCCATGAATTCTTAGGAGAGGCAAATAGAAAAGTAGGGAGGCAAGTTGATGATTGTGATATTTTACACAATCAAAATAATTAGGTATGCATGTAGTGTAAGATTCAAATCTTTAATGATTCCCATGGTCTTGACCATTGTGTCATACAACTAGACTAATCCCTTTGAAATAGGGGAATATGCAATTCTAAGTGTATGTGTGATCTTCTTTGACATCACTAAGATGGTCGCACCTAAGTTGATCATGAAATTGTGTACTAGATGTTGGTTTATAATTAAGGAGATATAGAATAGGGTTGGATTGGTGTTATTTTTCACTTAAATTCCTCCACTTTTGGTTGACATAGAATCATAGAGATGGAAGGCATAAGTTTTGATGTCTTACATGCTTAAAAGCTTTTCAGATCTTGTAGAAAATTCCTTTGAGAAGGAATAGTAAGAGAATCCCACATGGTTATATTGAGGCTTGTTTTATTCATCTATTCAACTACGTTGAAGCAAATTTGAGATCCCTTTGGCTATGGTTTTTAAATAGTAGCCTTTTTTCATACCTATGAACTGGTCTGAGGCTACTCTTCTCTTTATGCAACCTATTTCATGTGAACTAAAGCTTGTGAAATTACCTTGGCCTATGTACTTTCATGAATGACTTGGGGCATTGAAGGTGATAGTGTTAAAGTTGGTAATGCCTCCTCTATTAATCTCCTTATTAAAAGTAACTAAGATGCTTTCTACACTTGATGAACCATACTGATTCACATAGTTGAAGTCATCCTCCTATCAGTTAATAAGAGCAGATTCATCTTGTTACTATGTTAGCATTTGAGTTTATTCCTCATGAAAAAATATGATATTTGCCTTCCCTTAAGGTTGTGATAAACCTTGCACCATGATCACTTAGTTTACGGATTCATTTGTGTACATATCTTTATTATGTGACTGATTACATGGGAAACACCATTTAGGATCTTGAAAAATATGTTTTTTCATGGGTACAAGGGCCCTAGAGGTGCCAATAGTATCAAAATTTTGTGCACAAAGAAGTCTATTATATGTGATTTGATTTTATGCTTACACACCACCTTGGTAGGGAGGTTTGCTTGATTGGTATTTTTTAGTGAAGGGTTGTTGGGGTCTGAAATACTATGCTTACTACCTTTTAAGGGCTATAAGCTCATTTTTGAAGCTTTATAATAGCATTTTAACCTTATTCAACTCATTAAGGGCTATAGCAGATGAATCTAGTGGGATCACTATCATGGGATAGGTGATAACATAGGTTACATAACTAGTTGGCTAGGAGAAGGTTCTATGAATAGAGGCATAGGGGGTCTAGGCATAATTTCTCATACTTAGATCAATATTTTTATATGCTCACAACATCAGAGGCATCAGGTAGAACTTCACCTACCATAGATTGAATCATCACAACTATATCACTATTAAGAGTCTTTAAAAAATATAATAATGTAGTATTAGGAGATGGCTTACACAAGGGTAGGATCCTATCCCAGACTCTCTAGAACTTAATGTTGAAATCAACCATCATCTCATGTGAGGCTCTCTTTATAGTTGTAGGTAATCTATTAGGGAAAAGTGATCACTCTAATATTCAAATTTATTGTATAATTATTCCTTGAGCTCATCCTAGTTATGGATGGAATTCAGTCTTAAGCCTTGATACCATTGAAGTGTTTTTCCTTTAAAATAAAAGGTAAGCAACCTGACTGCAACATTGACCTCAATGACATGGTGCATAGATCATATGTTCATAATATCCTAAATATTCTCCATAGGGGAAATTGCATTCTCATCAGTAAAGTAGGATAAAATTTTGAGGGATGTGACTATAATGTCAACATATTATGCAAGGATTAATGGACTACCTATATTGAAAGGCACAAATAGTTGGTTCCTCTATGCATTCATGAATGGGATAGGGAATAATCTCCCTCTAGGTACAAGGAACCTCCCAAATTGAGGTGTGTGCTTAACTCTAGGGGATGATCATCTTGATCCACTCCGTATCCTAATAGGAGATGAATATGCGTTAACTATTCTTATCCTAGAGGGTATAGGAAACTCAATGAAGTGAAAACTAATGCCTCTTGAAGATGACATGGTCTATTTTGGCATGTAGATAGGGGGTTGATCTTTGAAAACCTAAAATTTTTGGAGTTGTTATGTGTTTGAAATGTGTTTGTAACACTATTAACTAAGGATCACACCATATCCTAGTAAAACCCTTGAATTGGTCCCACTAGGCATGCCATAAACTATTTTCATTTAAAACATGTAATCATGGATATTTTATATTATAGGAAGTTTTATGGTAAGGTGTAAAGCATGAATGCCTTGAACAAGGGTGAAAAAGTGTTCAACATTAGGCATGGAAGTATTATCACTCAATCATATGCATGGAGTATCAGTTATCTCATCACATTGATGGGAATGTCCCCAAGGTATGGGAACCTTGGGTTCCTTAGGATGAGCATCAGGAGTAGGTTAGATTCCTTATATTCTAAGTGAATCTACTTTAAGAATAGTATACAACACTAAAAAGTAGAAAGGTAAATATAAAAATAATATAAACCTAGGATTTTGAGCGAAAAGAGAGAGATAAGGTAAGAATTTGTTAAAACATGAAAGGTGATGCAAAATAGTAGAGCAAGCACTCTTACTACCTTATACACATAAGAAATTTATTAAGACAAGAAAATATCACACAAACTCCACCATGGACACTTTAGGTCCATAAATATTTCATAGAGAGGTATGGGAATGTATCCTAACACTGACAGGGATGACAAATGATCCACATATAATGTCTACATAGAATTGGATGTGCATAAAATATTATCTACATGTGAGTTCCAAGTTCTCCATAGAGGTGCTAAGAATGGACAACAATGAGAGGGGAAAGCATTACCCATAGACAAAGATCAAAAAATATAAACCACACATAGAGTGTAAGAATAATATAGATAGGTGAACTTAATTCTCATTAAAATGTGAGGTTCAGCCAATAGAAGTGCTCTAGGATGTCAAATTTTGGTAGCATGATGCTGCCTAAAAAATGTTGACCCTTTATACAACAAAGAACAAGGCTTTTATAAGGGATCAATATTTTTATAGTTAATATACCCCTTGGGGTGGTTGATACATTCTTTTAATTATATTATGATGTTGAGTCATATTTATTAAATTTTGCCTAGTGATTCAGATCTGGGAGTTGGTGGTAGGATTATTTTGGATCCACATGTATGCCTGAGAATGGAAGATCTTTAGAATAGTCATAGGAGTGGCATGTGATCATATTCTGATGTCTAATAACTACTTTATCATTTACTTATCCTAAAAATACCTTGAACATTTCTCAACTACCAATTTATACTTTGCTTCCATTTTTCAATCATCGTATGGGCCTTTTTTGACTATTACATCATTGATGTGTATATGATGGGAAATAATTCCTTATGCCTTTTATGGATATCTTCATAATGAGGGTTTCATTTTTAGGTTGCATAATGAGCTACATATTAGTGAAAGGTGTAGATATAGAAGTATTTTATGGGGGTTACATGAATTTTAACCCCTTTTCACCAAATTCCCATTTTTAGTTCTCTCAGGTCTTCACTTCATAATTAGGGCTCATATCAATCTATGAAGTAACATGTGTGCAACATAAATCATAGCTTATGATTCATGAGAGAGAAGGAGTGGAATTCTATGATTTGGTGTGGGACTTCATTATAAAGGCATGAGGGGTATTTTAAATAGGAATGTGCAAGAAGATTGAAGAAGATATTGGGCACACTTCTCATGATTTATAATTGCTTCTTATGCACCTCTCTCTACATTATCTAAGGATTGGGGGCTCTATAAATTAGAAAATGTGTGCCATTTAGCTTGTGTGATGGAGGATTTCTACATGGAGAGCACATTATAAATTCATTATAAGCACAAATCAACACTTAATCAATTAACAAATATGTGTTGATTTATTTAAAAATGAATTTGGATAAGAAACATCTGCACATAGGCTTGTTTTAAAGAACTCAACACTTCACAAGCATGCAAACCTTATGTAGGATCTTTATGAGTTATGTACAAGGTAGGGGTGACCTAAAAAGTTAATAAGAAGCAACGTTGATGTTTTGATTAACAATGTTAAGAGGACTAAGCACATTATCATTATCAGGTTAGGTGTTCCATTGTCTATTAGGCTATTAGAAATTGAACTTCTTTCTTAAGGGTGTATTATTTTCATTTTTATTTGAATTCTAAGGTCCTTATCTATGTAGATTGATTGAGTCATTATAAAAAATTTGGACCATTTACCTTAGATTACCTATCTCAAGGTCTATTACATCATTAATTTGATTTATAGTTTATTGTTTTGGGTTCACTGTATATTCATTAGCATTTATAAATGTTGGGGTAGTAGTCTATGCTAGGTTAAGGGTGTTATTGGTAGCATATTGATTATTAATGAATGAGGATATTGCCAATGATTTTGTACTAGATGCATCATAGCTAGTAGTACTTGGCATGCCAACTATTTTGTTTTAAACAACTAGGATAAGTTGATTATTAGCTATTTGTGGGAAAACATGGTTTGGAGGCACCTAGGGCTGACCACCAAGGATGTGGTTCATTGATGTTAAATTATATACCAGATTTAGAATTTTATAGAAGGCTCTTGTGATGGAGTTCATTAATGGGGTGCCTTAGTTCAGAGCTTGATTAATCATGGGGACCTAGTTATAAGCTCTCATTTATATTAAAACTGATAAATCACCTATTTTGTTCATCAAGGTATTACTTCCCATCACCTATGAACTTAGGGGAATTATTTCTTGAGCCTTACCTAAATCCAATGAGCCTATATGAGCACCCCAAGATACATAATATGACATTTTAATAAGGTTTATTACTTCAAGGATAAATATATCTAGAAATTATAAATTTATACTCAAAAGTTGTACATAATTTATTCTTTTTAGTGCAATTCTAAAACTATATTGTTCTTCAAAATCAAAAAATGAATCAAAAATTCCCTTTTTCTTTAGGGACTTTGTATACCTTATATCATCCAATATGATAAAGATTCTTAAGGATCTCTGATCACTAGTCTTCCATTAACAATCAAAATGATTCTATGAGCAAAATTGGCACTTTGTTCTTCTTTGTCTCGCATGGTTTTAGCTCCTTAAAACTAATAATTATTCACCCTATGGTCCTAAAAAAAATTTCATAAATCAAAATAAATATATACTTTTTTAAATTGTGTCCAATCAAGGTTTGGTCTCATGGATGGGTTTTGATTTTCATGGATAGTCATGTAAATGATTGTAACTGAAATATTATGGGTTTCACAGAAAGTATAGAATATACCCCATGGTGGGTGCCAAAAATTATTGGTAAAATATTTGGTACTTTATGACAAATTTGAGTATTACA
Source organism: Torreya grandis (assembly GCA_037957365.1). NCBI lineage: Eukaryota > Viridiplantae > Streptophyta > Pinopsida > Cupressales > Taxaceae > Torreya > Torreya grandis. The sequence continues at coordinate 359,598 of JARHVA010003404.1, read as the reverse complement.
ATATTATAGGAGATGAAAATTATCTCCTCTATTATTAGGGTAGGTTCCCTTTATTTAAATCAAATAAAAATATTAAGGAAGGTGGAGAGTCACAAGTGAATGAGCATACATATATATCATCTACTTATGTGATGAAATAAATAAAAAGAGTAGTTTACTTTAGGATATCAGACATAATTCATGCTTTTAACAATGATAAATAAATTAACATAATAAAAACACATACTTATTAAGGAAATAACTTTTAAAAAGTTCAATTAATTCATCATTCTTGGATAAATAGTGAACACAAAGTTTCCTTCTTCTTCCTCTTCATGATTCACAAATTATAGACATCCAAAAGCCCCTTTACAATAGCCATTTCTTGTATTTATTAAAAAAGGGAATGGGCCTTCACATTCTATGTGACCTTTCATATTCTCATTTTTATCTTAATCTAATTTAAACAATTTTGATTTTATAAAAGGGAAAATGCTAATTTTCCTAGAATGAATACCTAGACAAATATAGAATGAAATTCTATAGACCTTACTAGGGAGTTTTCTGAGATCTAGAAGTAGTTGTAGATGGACTGGTAGTAGATGAATATTTCTTGACTTGTTATTTATCATGTGTAGCCTTACATTTATAGAATCTCTTAACTACTTCAAGGGATTCATTTATCTTTAGAACCACTACATGGTGGCAATGTATGAACCATATTTGGGAAATGAATGTCAAGTTTTATGGAAATTTAGAAATCTCCTCCATTTTAATGTTCAACTCTTATATATAAATGTGAATTTCACTAAGGGTTTTCATTGAAGCTTTGTTGAACTTCCATCATTGAGAAGATCTTCTTTGACTACTTTTTAGAGTTAGGATTTCAATTCATCTACAATATGTGTAGTAGTTCCATATTATTTGTACAAGATGAAATGAATTTCATCTAAATTGGTGGAGATTATCTTTCACTTTTCTTCACCCATGTCTATGTTTTCTTTTAGTTTCTTGATATCTCTAGTCAAGACTTCCATTATTTGGAGTATAATGTATGCCCATTTGTAGGAAGTATCATATTATTATTATTTGAATACCCCATCATTCACCATCACTTTGTCCTCAATAATAATTGTCTCCTTTATGTCTCTAATCACCTCTTCCCACACTTTCAAATCAACAGTGTGATATTTGATATGTATGTGGATGTTTTGCATTTATTAGTCAATGAGGTCATAAATCTTCATGACTTCTTCAATATAGTTCATTACATTTATGAGAATGTCATTCACCCCTCCTTCCATAGTTTTTCATAAGTTTTATGTTTTATAATAGTAGAAATAACATCCTTTCTTATTCCTATAAATTATATTAGAGTATTAACTTGTGGAGCTATAGTGGCCTCAACAGGATTGAGTACATAATTGAAATAGTTTTGCAATTGTTTGATCTATCCTTTGTTTTTATCTTGAGTCAACTCATCTTGATATGACCTCTTAATTTTCTTTCAGTGTTCACTTGAAGATTGTGAACGTCATTTTCCTATGTCACCTCTTAGATTGCTATCATCTTAAGGGTATAATCATGCATTAAAATTTCTTATATGTCTTTTTCATCATGAGGTTCAATAATGTCCACAAACTATACACCCACAGAATTAGATACCAACCTATATGTGGTCTTTACTTTATTTGATGTATGGATCTTCATAAGGTTAGATACAATATAAAAATCTAACATTTTCACCTCAACTATCTTTTTCCTTTTATTCAACATTGGTTGTACCCATTGGAATGAAATATTCATAAATGTGACCATATAGGTATTATATGGAGAGATAGTCAGTTTATTTGAAGGAGAAGAAGGTACCTATGGAGATATAGATGGAGGATGTGGACTATCCACTTCAACTCTTTTTTATTGTACTACTCCCTAGGTAGAGGCCAAGTATTGTTGTGTGGTATCTGGGATGAGAAAGTTAGGATCACTAAGGACTTCAATTAAATACCATGGATTTATAAATTTTTCCCCATTAAAATTCTCTCTTCACTTTATCTCCCTGACTATCTTTTAGGTTTAGGGTCTCCATCTCTACCATCATTAGAACTAGAGGAACTAGATGTCTCAATCACCATATTGGCACTATTTATTTTTGAATTTGATGGGGGATATTGCTTGGAAGGAGATAAATCCTTTAATATTCTTAAACTACCTATTTTTAATCTATCCAACTTGTTGTCCAACCATTCATTTGTGTGATTCCCCACTCTTTATGTTCTCCATTATAGGTCAGGTGGTTCTTTGATCGACTAGTTAATTATTGGCAAATGTGCAATTGTAAATGTATTTGTGTATTCATGATCAATAACATTTGTCTTATCATATCATATTCCTTATAGAACCCAATCATATATAAATACTCTTATTTGATCAATATTCATTCAGATCTAGACTCTTTAGACTACTTCAAAATCATCTAAAAAATCAGCCCAATAGTCTTCTAAATGAGGTTTGTGCTCATAAGTAGATCCTATGCCACAATTATACTTCACATATCCTTTGGTGTCCATGGATTTAATGTAATCATAGGATTGTATGATAAACTTAGATATGGTTAATTTAATGTCTACACATTAGCTATCATTTTATAAATGAAATGGCCCAATGTAATGGGAAATGCACCTAATATGTGTTTTTCTTTGTACTGTTTATGAATAGTTGAAATTTACTGACATATCTCTATGAGTATGATTTTATTGCTTGCTAACATTGGGAGTCTCAATGGATTCCCTTCATAGCCACCAACCCTCATATATGTAATTTTTTGGAATTGGAGGTAGTAGCTACCATATTGGTTGACCATTTTAGTTACTTCATCTAAAATCCTCATTCCCTAATCTTCTTATAGTGAGTGCACTGCTCTCATCATGAATACATAATTGATTCTAGTGTAGTGTTTTTTTATTTGATACAACATGAGCTAAGGGAAACATTCAAATACTTATGTTACCTGTATGATAGGCCCATGTTGGGAAATACCTAGGTATACCATCAAGGAGGCCAACAAATCCACTAGATAGGATGTCATAAAAAATTGATCAAGGTTTGTACGTTCAGTAACTGATCATGCAAGGAATTATTGATCAGTTCACCCTAATCTATGAATTTATTTCCATGATAAATGATTTACATTTACACAAACATCCAATGGTGTAAAGTCCTAGTGTCTTCATTTCCCACTACCAGTTTAATAGGGTAACCATATCTAAGAGTTTTTATTTAAAATATACTCTGAATAGGGTCTTAAAGACCTTGGAAGACCTCTCTATCTTTTGATTCAAGCATGAATTGTTGATATTGGTTATGAATTTAGTAGGATCCTTATCCCAATATGTTTCTCAATGCTTGATATTGATACTAACACACTCATCATGAAGGGGGATCCTCATTATCGTGTCCATTACAACCTTACCCACTTTTACCATGAGGTGTCCAAATTTTTATCTAATTTCTCTTTTTTGAAGATCATAGCATTTAGTATAAGAAAATACTAGATCTGAGCATTACACTCATGTGGGGAAAGTAACTACTTATGGTAAGCCACTTTCTATAAGGATTTCAACAAGCATTGTTAGGATGTAATTAAACCTCTTGTGGAAGTCTTCTAAATCCATATGCCAAATCTAGGAATAAGATATACTTGGGATATTTTAGTCTATAACCAATACTAATTCATATTTCATGTGTGTATACTTCATCTTGATAACCTATAGGTTTGTAAATGTTGTCTCGCAAGCAAGGGAAAGGATATCCAATATATTCAAAGGTAAAAAAATGTTGAATATATTGGAAGAAATTTAAATTAGTGGACATATGGAACTTTTTAAATGTAGGAAAGAGATCTCAAAATAGGTTTGTAGAAAGGGGTCTGATAGCAATGCAGGGGTGATGGTTTTTTCAAGGTATTAGTGAAAAATTTGGTAGAACTTCACTTTAAAAGAGATAGGAGGTAGAGAAAAATCAAAATCCACTTGTCTTGAATTGACCTAATGAGGTAAATGGAGGAATATATATCCCTTGTTTTAAAAAAATTATGGTTGGGATCATCTCACACCCATGCATGTGGTTTTAGAAAGAATGGAAATTCCATCTATTACATATTTATAGAACACATAGACATAAAGGCACATATTCCAAGGTATCTGCATCTATGAATTCACATGTCTATGATGTTCTAATCACTATCATCACATCCTTTTAGATTACATGGACATGAAGGCATAGTTTTTATGGCAACCACATCAACATGTCCACAAAGGAAATGCTAATTGTTTTTATCCTACATGAATGCATAGATACATTTAATAGAATAATTTTTTATAAATAAAAACACTCTTTTAAATTTTCAAATTTTCACCTTTTTACAAGTCAAATTTGTTTTTATTTTGAACTTTTTGGTAAAAATTATCATGGTAATTTTTAAGGAACAACACATCGATACACAGGTGTACTTTTAAACCTTCTTTTCTTTCAATTTTAATCATTTTAATAATTTCAATTTCATATTATATGCACTAATTATATATTTTAACATGATATTAGTTTTAGGTCAATCACCAATAAAGCACTCAATCAAAGATAAGGTGTGTTATACACACCTAGGTATGCATTTCTTTCCTTTAAAATAGAAATTATATTACTAGATTAAAGGGGGTGGAAATGTAAATGATATTTATGAACTATATAGCACCTCAGGCTTGTACACTAGGAAATCTTAGACCTTGGCTATTCCTCTTTGTTCTAGACCTTTCCCACTTCTGCAAGTCTTGCATCTACTCTATCTTTTACCCCTTAGCCTATCTCTTAGTTTGACCAGTCTTATGTTGATGACCTAAGCCTTCTATCTTACTCAAAATACTTAAAACCTACTTATCTTCCACTTCTATAAGTTATTTACATATACCTACTTTTATGAATTTTGGACACTTGTGTTCTAGTCAAACACCTATGTCCACACAAGTGTTCTTACCTAATGCAATTGTCAAGTGTCCTAAAGTCATCTAATTTTCAAATGAAACATATCCTAATGGGTGGCCTAAGTGCTATTATATGAGATATTATCCAAATGGATTGGTATAAATATAAGATCAAATCTCATTCATTCCTCACCTAATACTTACCAAGGTAACTTATTAAAATCATTCTATGAAACATTCAAGTGAGTAAATATTCCCTATTTTCTTTTATTTCCATACTAGTCATAGGGATAAAACATCTACAAGTCTTAAGTACTAAAGAAGCATCCAAATATATATATATATATATATATATATATATATATATATATATATATATATATATATATATATATATATATATATATATATATATATATGTATATATATATGTATATGTATATGTATATGTATATATATATGTATATGTATATATATATGTATATATATATATATATATGTATATATGTATATATGTATATATGTATATATATATATATATGTATATATGTATATATGTATGTATATATATATATATGTATATATGTATATATATATGTATATATGTATATATATATGTATATATATATATGTGTGTGTGTGTGTGTGTGTGTGTGTATATATATATATATATATGTATATATGTGTGTGTGTGTGTGTGTGTGTGTGTGTGTGTGTGTGTGTATATAATTCCAAGTTACAAGCTAGGTTATTTTTGTACTTCCTTATCACACATGGCATGATTCAAACATAAGTCAACACATAGGGTATAACTAAATAATTCTGAGACCATCAACACAATATTAGCTAAATAAGAAGTGTTCATTGACAAAGGGGTATTTGGGGTAGCTCAACACCATGTGCCTAATAACCCATTTTTCACACAACCAATATGAAGATGAATAACTAGGGTTTTCATCATTTGACAAGTAATAATAGTCCATGACCCATATTTGAATGCACTAGAGTAAAGGCAATAATCAACCCAAAATCATACAAGTGGTTACATATAGTTTCAGTATGTATTCCATATTAGACACCTACATCTGATCTAGGCACTAGCATCAACATAACCATCCTAGGTTAAGTAAGTGTTTGTAGCTATACAAGTACTTAATCCATAATTTGGTGACTATTTCAAAATATTATTCCAGTCTACTTCCTATTTATTTTAGATATAAATATGTATTAACATCATAACTAGCTAAGTATCTTGTTTTCATTATCATTTCAATATCTAGCATAGGTTTACTTTCCATTTTTAGCATATCTCATCATAATAAATTTAGTATAGGTTCTAATTTTTAAAATTAACTGGTCTACTATATATATATATATATATATATATATATATATATATATATATCTGTTTATCACCCATATGTTTATTCATTTCTATATTCTTAACCCTATCTACCCATAAAAAGGAAATGTTGAGGTCAGCATACCCCCATTTTTTAAAAATGGGGACCTTTGTGTTAAATTATAAAATTTGTACCTTGAAATTGAAAATTCACTTGATCAAAGTGTCACTAGCATGTTTACACATTATTTTTATTTGAGGTTCATCCACACCAAGGTTTGGCTAACTTATCAGTTCATCATTCTAGTTTGAACCTATCTAAGTTTATTAGTATTTTTTCTTCATGTTTTAGGTTACAGGTTTGATGAGGCCTTAATTTAATGAGTTGTGTCTAAATTTCATGATTTAATCCTAATTTGACCTTTTACCAACCTTTGGTCTATAGAATTCATGTTAAATAAGTTCACTTAAAGTGTCATTTATCAATTTATAAAGACCATAACATGTTACAGAGACCCTATGGGGTGCCAAGAGTACTTGGAATAAGTATTGAAGTGCATGGTATTTAATTGGTACCTCATTGTGTCCATCTAGATAGTTTGGTCTAATGGCAAAAAAATTGAATAGGCAATTTGTTGAAGTCATATTTCACATGTATGGATGAGTCAAGGAAAATTGGTCATATGGATTTGTTCACCTTTGTACCAGGAACATATGCACCAAATTTTAGCTCATATACCAAAGTGAATCAAAATTTATGGAGATCCAAAGTTGGCCTCTTAGTGAAATTCTATTATTTTTCCATAGCCAATTTTGTAGGGTCCAAATAAAGCCAAGTAAGCATATATATTGATGTAGTCATATCTCGCACGTGTTAAAGTTTTAAGAGAAAAATTCAAATGGGTTTTTTCATATTAATAATGAGATCATATGTACCAATTTTTAACTTATGCGATGAAGTGTTTTATAATATACAAACGTGCAAAATTTCCCTCCAAAGCATTTTTCACTGTGTTTTCTAGGTTCAAATTGAGCTAAGTGGACATATTAAAGGTGTTATATATTGAAAGTTATAAAGTTTAAATAGAAATTATAAATGGGTTTTTTTATATTTATACTAATATCATATTCACCAAATTTCAACTCATCTTCCAAATATAATTAAAAGTTATGAGGATCCAAAGTTAGCCTCTTAGCCAAATTCCATTGTTTTTCCATACTTAGCCAATTTTTCTAGGTCCATATAGAGTCAAGTGAGCATGTTATCAAGGCCATATCTCACACCTACGATAGTTTAAAGATAAATGATCAAATGTATTTTTTCATATTTATACCAAGATCATATGCCCCAAATTTTAGCTCATACAACAAAGTGCGTCAAAACATATGAGGACCCCAAATTGGCCTTTCAATAAAATTCCATTATTTTTCCAGTCATTTTTTACCCTGACACGCACAAGAACATCATGAAAAATCACATGGACCATTCAAATTATACATTTCATAAGTCTACCTAGAAAGCCCTTGGGACCAACAAATTTAATGGGTTTGTTCCTTTCAGTATCAAGTCCATTTTTTTATAATTTTGGTGCCTTCGTGACCTTTGAGCTTAAAGATATACAATTACAAAGTTGGCCAAAAATAGAATATGTTTACATAGATGTCAAATTTGATCATAGGCAAAAATCCATATAATATTAAATTGGATGGTCTTTGGGATGTCAAATACGTTCGTGTGGATGTCAAATGGTGTTTGCATTAATGTCATTTTTGATCTCCAAGAACCAATCAATGACTTTTATATTGAGGGTCCTAGTAGTTCAGTGGTAAGGCTATGCAACTTGTAAGATTTTCATTAATACAATAGCTAAATGAAAACCAATATTTTAATTGGCTTTCAATCTATATTTAATATATGTTTGGGCCAAAGTAGGTAAAAAATAAGTAGCTGCTTAATGAACAATTAGCACTCTACGACAATAACTCAAAACTTTAGCAATAAAAAGGTCCCAAAGATTAATGAAATAAGAATTTCCTTTTGTAACCATCATTATATTACATTCTAAAATAAGGTATTCTTTTTGACATGTGCAATTTATAAGAGCACATTATCTATATGTTAGTTCATTAGAAAAGATCATTTGTTCTAGAATGTAATAAAAAGGACAATTATCCTATACACATATTTAAATGTAACTTGATATCACTAACTGACATGCTACCTTGTATATTATAAAAGGATCGTTATTATTTTTCAAGAAAGGAGGGAGTTCTTAGAACAAAAAATTACTTTGTAAACTAGGAGCAATTAATATGGGCAAGGAATTATGCAAATATTTTCTAGTATTTACTTGTAGGAAGTTCTATATGGTTTCTCTCTTAGTTGTTTGATTTCACTTTTAGATTTGAATGGTTCCTATAGATTTTGGATGTATATCTTGGATGTAGAGCTGCTAATTTGTTTTAGTGCTAGATTAATTGAAAGTTCTTAGGCTTACTTCATTTGCTACACTTCTTTTGCATTTGGGCTAATGCTATTTGCCTATAAGATTGAATCTTTAAAGTGAGTCTAGTTCCTATTTGCATCATTTCATACCTTCCTTTGAAGCTTGCCTAATGTATGTTGTGATTTGGGCTTAAGCTGCTTCATTTTGTACATTGGTTGAATGAATATTTAGATGATATGTGAACTTTGTCATAATGTCTTAAATAAGTCCAACATCTTTATTTCTACCCTACCCTTCCTTTTGCTTATTTTTTAACCTAGATCACCTTAGTTTAGATTTTCATTGTAAATATCCATCCTAAATTAATTATTAATTTAGTTCTTGATCATAATTCACTATTTATTGCATATTTATTATATTTTCTACATAGATTTATTATTTGTTGATGGTGGCTCCCAGCCACCACTTAATATAAATATTGTGAAATAATCACTTATTCTGCCTTTATTCCACCAGCAGGTAACAAGATTACCACAACCTGCAATTCATGCACTGAATTCTCTAAATTGTAAAATGAGAAGTGTTCACCAAACATTCTAGGAACTTGTCGTACACAACTAGGCATCAACATGATACTTATCTAATTTAGGGTTAAATTGAAACCCTAGATCAAGCTAGGTTTTCAAATTAAGACTTAAACATCAGGTTCACCAAATTTTTATCCATAAATTTAGACGTGTGATTATATAGGGTTAATGAGTATTATATTAGCTTTTACATAAAGATGGTGAAATAAACTAATGAAAAATCCAATTAATAGAAAACTTGGATAAATAGTATTCTAAATTTATACCATTAATATTACTAAAAATAGTAAATTACATCTATTTATAGATATTGTAATGAATTAGAAACAACTAATACTTAGTTGGTTTACTATGTGCATGTAGGTCTGATCTAGGGTAGGTTAGAAGTGGACTATAAAATGATCCTAGAATATTTTTTAGATTCTAGAAATGTTATTTATGTGACCTCATATGCTTGTGTTAAATATAGACAGTTACTTTGATGTAGGTGTTTTACTTTGACATAGATGTCATGTACATAATATTGAATAGATATATATGTGACCAAATGGAGCCTTTTAGGTCTTATATCACCTTTTTTTTGATGTATACATATAATGCACATAATTTTTCTCTTTCTCAGATGATTAAACCTCAACTTTTTCAACCTTGAGTAACTATGGGAGAAAAGATTTAGTGGGACCATTGTGTCAAGCTACCCCAAGGACCCCCTTTATCAATGGGTAATGCCTATATATCCAATAATCTAAATATGGCCTTAGACTTATGTATCTCTCATATACATGTTGGCATATGTGTGCACAAGGATGTAATGTGTGATAATAAAAGACATGTAGTGACCTAGCTTGTAACTTGATAAATATGGATCATGAACTACTCTTTGAATGATTTAGACCTATGTAAATATTTTTCCTATGATTGATATCTAGATAGGGGTGAATAAGTAAGTTTTTATCACTTGAATGCTTGATTTAGTGATTCTTAGTATGTTGTTGTGTGAGTTTCAGGTGTTATCTAGGTGCTTGACAAGTGAGAAATGAATGAGGATTGATCTTGTATATATACCAATTCATTTTGGAAATATATTACACTAAATAACTTCTGTTGAAATTTAATATACATTTCATTTTCAAATTATATTTAAAATTTTTGGCACTAGACACTTTGTAGTAAAATTGCATACTTGCATCAATGCACGTATCTATCTCAAACGTAAGTTTCTAGGAAGCTAAAAAATAGGTAGAGATCTAGAACTAGAAGTGAAGGATAATAATTAGATTTATAAATTTTTTCATAGTATATAATCCATGGTAATTAAAATAACAATATTCAAACTAAGTGATAATCAATTTAAGCACAAAGATATAGTGAGCGTGACCCCTTCATAGTGAGCAGGTCTAAAACTAAAAGGTACAACCATGATAGTTATTTACCAAGTGTACAATATTGAGGTATTATATAAATTATATTTTAGTATATATATAAAAATAATTCCAAGGGACCACATACAAATAACATATTTAAATGTCACTTACACAATCATAGAAACATACAATAGTCTTAGAACCACACATACGGACATGTTCAAATGTTCACAAGCTAAAATAAAGAATATACACAAGACATAAATTAGGAAATAAAACATGAAAATCATTCATGAGTATATGTCATTGATCAACATAGGTAATATGTAACATCTATAAATTCAATAAGTTAAATATTTAGTAAGATAGTAATGTGAATGCAAGTGAACAATATCGATAGATTTTATGAAATAAAAATAACTATGGTGTGAATAATAAGGGAGAGAAAAATAATGATATAAAATGTTTATTATATTCCCAAAGTGAACTTATTAAAGTATAAACAAGTTATAGGATCCATGCAAATTGTTTGAATATAAGAATTGTTATCCCATGCTCATTAGGACAACATTAGTAGAATCAGACAACAACATAGTGCACTACTATCTAGATAGATCACTTTTGTCTATTTAATTTATGACAAATAAATGACCTATAGTTTTGTATTTAAATATGAACCTTTATGTTTTTCATTCACTCATTTAGAATTTATAAATCATTTTTATTAAAACTATATGTATAAAGAAATACTGAGTATTATGAACTCAAATTAACTAATGGAAATAAACTACACAAATCATGCATAGGTCTTAATTTTTGAATTTTAAATAGATTTAAATATTTTTTATTTTTGAGTATTTTAACTAAAAAAATAGGGAGAAAGATACTAACCAATGAGTCCTACAGGGGACTCACAATGAATGGATCATGTGTCTAGGATAGGAATTATGACCTTTCATGAATATAAAGTGCCATGTTATTGTGACTAAAATAATTTGGATTCAGAATCTAAATACTAATTTCCCTCCATAATAGAAAATTAATTTCCATAATTATTATTTGTAACATATTATGTATGTTGATTAGCATTATGAACTCCAAGGATTTTGTAAACCCATCATGGAGAGTATAAATCATGTGTTGGTTCTTTATGTGAAACATCCTTAGTACCATGTAATATCAATGGTGAATGTTTGGGAGTAGAGAGAGGATATCTATAATCTATGACAAATATATATTGAAGTGGCCTTTCAAATATAGGCCTCCTTGGAGGGGTAGACACTTGATTTGTCACTTTATGAGTAGGTTGAACCTTTTTAGGTGGCTCAACAGAAATATGATTTATAGGAACTATATCTATCTATGGAGGGGGGTATTTATATGGGATACCCCAAAATATGATGACCTCATTAGCATAGATATACTTAAAAAACCCATGAACTGTATATGAAACTACATGAATCTTTTGAATCCAAGGGCACCCCAAAAATATATCAAATACACCTATTCTAGATACTACTTAAACCTTGTGGCCACATATTATACAAACCTATAATGGTAATGTAATCTCACCAATGGAGATATGAATGTGACCATTGAATATTATTATTACCATGTTCATGGGAAAAAATCATTATTTTTGCATCCAATATTATATATAAGTGTGTTGTACACATATTCACACTAGAACCATTATCTAACATGACACTCTCAATAGGTTGGTGATCAATGTGTGTTCAAATGAATAAATATTTCAATTTTTAATCATATATTATCTCATGATATGAAAATTTAATGTGTGTAATAGAGGTCACTAAAGTATGTTAGATACCAATGATGCCATTTAAAGTATGTGGTGCCTATGTATGATAATGACAAGAAATTGGTGGAAGGTGTGCATTGTATTCATAATTCACTCCCAATGTATAAGTTCTCTCATTATCTATAAACATACAAAAAGGATCATTAACTATTTTCATTGCTTTGATTTTAGTTACTTTTTCCTTGAATTGTCTATATTTTTTCCCACATCAATGATGTTTGTATCTATAAAATCATGAATCTTGTGCCTTAGATTAATGCACCTATTAGTAGTATGCCCTAGTGATCTATGAAAATCACAAAAGGCATTTTGGTCAAATCCCTTTGGAAGAGGCTTACTAAACCTCTTTAATGGGAGGGATAGATATGATATTGAATTCAAATAGGATTTTGAGGACCTCATATGGATCTTCTAGTAGATTGGTAAATTATCTCCTTGGAGGAGTTGATAATACAATGCACAAAGTTGGTTTTGAAATTAAATGTAATGTTTCCTTTCAATAATTATTAATATTAATTGGCCTCACCTCATATGGTGGTTTTATGTAATTATTTGTATTTGAATTTATATTGGCCACATACTTAATCTTATTCATTACCATTAATTTTACTTTTCTTTCCTCTATAATGTGGCACAAATATGTGAATGAGAGAAACTTATTAAACATTATGAACTCATGTAAGAGTGGAAGTAAACTTTATTTGAATATTAATTAAGATTTATCTATCTACCATTGTACTTGTCATATTAGATAGCATAATCTTATATATTAATGCATATTATGTGATAGGTTCATTATATTTCTGCTTGAGTTTGGAAATCTGAGCATATGAAATCTTCTCACTGATATTGATTGAAAAGTGTGTTATAAGCATATCAGCCAAGGTATTGAATTCATGTACTAATTGTGAGTTGTATAACCATTTTAAAACATATTATTTTATAATTTTTTAAAATAACTTAGTGAATAACCTATCATTAGACATAGAGTCCAAACATGTGTGAAATGATCTCAAAATTTTGTTTGGGGTCACCCTTTCAATCATATAGTATAATCTTGTGTTCCATGAAATTGGTAGGTAGAGGATATACTACTATGTGTTATGCCAATAGAGTGTGTAATGGGGTTTGATAATCAACCTCCTAATTATATTTCAAATCACCTTCCTCTAAATATAACACCTTAATTTATATATATTTAATCTCATGCATAACGGATTATACATCAGGAGAAGAATAATGTGTTATAACCAAAGGCAGTATTTCCAATGACTAAGTAGGAATTTGTATATTAATCTGTTGAAGCACTTAGGTTTTCCCCATAGTAAAAAGTGGTACAAAATTTGTATTTAATGGTTTGAATAAAGGTAAATCATCCATATGATTGGAGGTTTTATATTATTGTCCTTAATATGCCTTATTAATTTCCTATCAAATAATATTTAAGAATACATATTAAATATCTTGAATCTTTGAAATAAATCATTATAACTATCTTTTATCTATATCATAAAATATATTAGCTAGTTTTACCATTATGGTGTTATCAATTAAAATATGTAAATATTCAACTTGCGAATAACTTAGTGTATCATTGCATCTAAGACATGTGGAAACAATTTTCTTAAATTGAATCAAATAATAAATAAAAAAGTGGAATAATGTTGCTAATAAAGAATTTATTGAATCTAAAATCCCTAGGATATAAACTAGAAATATAAAAATAATGATACAAACCCTAGCAACAACTATGGTTAGGGTTTTATATTAATCAATCAATGTATAGGTTCACCATTATATTTTATCAAATTTTAACAAATATAAATATAATTAACTAAATTTGACAAATGTCTATGTAAAATTATAATGCTACAACTATGAAATAAATGAAACAAACTAATTTATAAATTACTATATTTGGAAGTATGTTAAAATTGGAAATGACAAAGAAATAAAAATTAGTTAGAATTTTGACAATATAAGACTGAGACAAAAACTATGAAATTGATTGCAATGATTTATGATGATGTTGTGAATCAGGGGCAATTTTTTCCTTGTTCTCTAGATAAGTCTATTGGAATCAGACAAGGACATAGTGTGTTGGTGTCCTTAGGGCATGCCTACATCCTATAGGGTTTTTTGTTATGCGACTAATATGATAGGTTCAATTTTTATTATGTGTTATGTATGACTATATGGGATCTCTCGATCTGTTGTAAAAACTATTGTGTATCATTTTCTTCATTTGTAAACCTAGCTCAATAGAACACAAATGTTAAAATGGATAAAAATATAAAAATAGGCTAGTAGTTGAAATTATGTTATACTTCAACAACTCTTGTGTTTAGCATTGCCTAATGTATATACTAAAATTAAATATTTATTACATCTATTTTTGACACCTATACTCTTTGGCTCCCTAGAATCTATGTGTTAGTTATATATTGATGGATGGAATATCATTTACTCCTACATACACATGTGTGCCACACTTCTATTTGAGTGTGATACAAGTGTATACAAATACATGATCTATTCCTATTTTGGATGTTGGGACTTCCCTCTACTCATGTCATAGGGATATTGGGGGCATCCACCTTTATGATCATGATACTTTTAGGTTATATCATTCTATGATCACCTTACATTATCATGTTTTGAGCTCATGTATGTACTTACACATGCCTTTATCTATGATTATATATTACACAAGGTATTTGATACACTATGTACTTGACCTTTTTTACTAACACATTTTATCCATGGGCTACTATGATATGTTTATGTTGGTTTCTTATGATTTCCTTTATGCACTTACTTGAGTGCCTCACCTTTATATTATCACTTGACCTTTTTTACTAACACATTTTATCCATGGGCTACTATGATATGTTTATGTTGGTTTCTTATGATTTCCTTTATGCACTTACTTGAGTGCCTCACCTTTATATTATCTTACTTATTTGAGAATTTGAATATGCCCTTTGTTTATGACCCCCATGCCTATGTGTGCTTTCTTTGACATTTGAATGTGTCATTAATTATTGTACAAACATTTGAATATGTCATCCTTGGTTTTGTGGACATTGGATTAAGTTGTGTCCTTTTGATTTTGTGGCATTTGAACATGCCCCTTGTTTGTAGTCTCTTTAAACCATTGCCTTTTGACTTGTTTTTAAGTGTTTTTATGTGTGTACTTTATTTTCTTTTTGAGCTTGTATTGTTACTATTTAGACATTTCCATCATATTTATCATCCATCTTAAGCCTTCAGGTTATCACATTGTTTTATATTCTCTAATGATAAATTTACATACACATGTTCTTTTAGATGTTTTATGGTTCCATTCACAAATTATTCAATTGTCTTATCCTTTTGAGGTGACATAACTACAAATTTTTATTCTTCCCTCACCTTAAAAGGGGTGTGTATCAATGGGGCCATGTCATAGAGGCATGTTATACATATTTGGCATAATTTTAATATTTAGTAGGGGAATTTCATATAAGCATGGTTTTCACACATTCAAAATTATAGATTTAGTGGGGGCATGATTTGGAATCATGTTCTCCACACTTATTCAGTATTTGGCACACCTAGATTCAGTGGGGGCATGTTATAGAAACATGTCCTCCACATTAGCATTTATTTTAATTTTAATATTATTCCATATTTCTTTCCACACTTACACAGTTTTAGAATTGACCAAAGCACCTAGTTACATGATTCAGATTCACATTTGTGACATAATTATATACATTAGTATTAATGTTGTACATAGTTTCAACATGAAACATATCTAAGGTGCATATGCTATGAAATGTGTACCTAATATTACAAAATCCAAATCAATTTTAGATTTAAAAACACTCCCAAAGATTGTCATCACCCACCAGGATGGACTTTTATAGATTGTATTGATCCAATCTACTATAGTAGTTGGTTCGCTTATGGTATGGTTGAGGTGATTAAATCACTCAATATTGCCAATTTTTTATGTTGGACTTCATTGTATCATCCAAACTTATTAATTTGATAGTATTATTTGACTATGTTCACTCATGCTCATCAAGTTATAAGTATGATTAGGTTACATGATTGAGCTAATCTCAATTTTTGGGTGGAAACTCACATTTTCTCCAAGGTTGGGGGCATAAGAACAAGTCTCTCTTTCTCTCTATTTACTTAGATATATATACTTTTTATATTTATATTTATTTGTCATAATGTAAATTTTAAATCCTTACAATGATATATCTTTTCAAATCAACTTGACAATAGGTAAGGCATCTACATTGATACACATGTGTACTCCTAAACCTTTCTCTTTTAATTTAAATAATTTAAATTATATATTATATGCACTGACTATATACTATAACATGTTCTTAGTTATAGGTCAAGCATTATAAAATCACTCAAGTTGGACTCAACTAAAAGTAAGGTGTGTTATACACACCCAAGTACACATTTCTTCTTCTTTAAGCTATTAATTTCATTACTAGATTAAAGGGGGGAAATTTAAATGATATTTCTGGACTATATAGTACTTCAATATTTTACACTTGGAAAACTTATACTTTGGTTGTTCTTCTTAATTTTGAACCTTTCCTTCTTTTGTAAGTATCGTATCTTCTCTATCTTGTGCCCCCTAGCCTATATCTTAGTGCAACCAGTCTTATTTTTATGTTCTAGACCTTCTATATTTCCCATAATTATTAAAACCTACTTTTTTCCACCTTTAAATTTTTTGATTCTATACCTACTTTCTTATTCCTTGGACACTGATGTCTTAGATAAACACCTATATTAATGCAATTGTCCTACTTTGACACAAGTGTCTAGTGCCCTAAATTTATCTAATTTTCAAATGAAATGTATCCTAATGGTTGACATAAGTACATTAATGTGAGTTCTTTCCCAATATTAGTAGTATATATTCACAATCACTCCTCATTCATTCATAGACTATAAAGGACCTAACATATACTTATAAAAGACCTAAGGAAACTCATCAAAGCCTTCAATCAAATAATTGATAAAGTAAAGCTTTCATATTCTTGTATCAATTATAGGAACAATGCATACACAAATTTGAATTACTAAAGGAGCATCTAGAGAGCTATATTTGTCAATTTACAAGCATGGTTGTACTTGCTTTTCACATATTTCATGATTCAAACACAAGCCAAAATATAGGGGATAACTACTTTAGTATGAGGCCCTCTTCAAATTATTATCTATATAGTTAGTTCTCATTTAAGGAGGGATATTTGGAGTCATCTTGACATCGTGTGTCCACTAACCCATTTTTCCCTAGGGTCACTATGAGGATGAAGAACTAGGGTTTTACAATTTCATGAGGAATGACATCCTATGACCCATTTTTGAATGCACTAGAATGAAGGTTAAGACAAACCCAAAAGCATCCATGTGGTTACATACTTTTTTATTATGTATTATGTACTATGTACATGATACCTAAGTTATGATTAGATAGTAGTGTTGACACAATCATAAAATGCTAATGCAAGTATCTATAACTCCATAGGAACATAATCCATAATTTGGAAAATATTCCAATTACCTCCTTCAATCTACTTCTTTCATGTTCTAGATCTATAACTATATCAACATTAGAACCAACTAATTAAATTACTTCTTTGTCATTTCCATATCTAGCATAGTTATAGTTACTATTTTTAGTTTATCACAGTTTAATGAACTCAACAAATGTTATATTTGAATTTAGCATCTAATTATCCTATCATAGAGATAGTTACTTGTACCTTAAGATATCTCTATCAAATTTAACCTTAGATAGCCCAAATCTAGAATTTTTAGGGTTAAATAGGATAATTTTAAACAAATTTATTTTTTTCACTTGAATCTTGCACCCTTTCACTCAATTAGTGATTCAACTACAATTAATGGGATCATCCCCAAGGTGTGAAAATTTGGATCCTAGGGATGATCCTCTGGAGAAGTTCAACTTCCTTATTAAACTATGTCTATATGATATAATATCATTAGTAGACCTAAAACAATGCTAAAATGGACCTATTTACAACTAATACTTTAATTTTATCATGGAAAAAGGAGTTAAAATAACTAAAATTTATAAAAAAGGTGATGTACCAAGTCTATTTAACTCTTCAACTCTCTCTAACAATATAATAAATCCTAAAAATGATGGGAAATCACACAATTTTTACAAAACCTATAACTTTCTCAACCTTTGCATAAGTAATTTTCATGGAGGTAGGAATTTACAAAACATACAATGTACAAGGAGAGTATAAAGATGATAGGATAATAACACAAGGTAAGGAAACATCCAAAAGTGAATATCAATAGTTAAAATCTACATAATACTCAAGAAAATTGATAATGTAGAAGAGGCAAAAACCAATTATTTAGTAGACTCAAAGTATAATCTAGTATTACAAGACTCAAAATTAGTAGAGTTTTGACATACGAAAGAGAGGGATCTTGAAAAAGTCTTTTACAGCCCTATATATCATAAATAGAGATGAAAAATAAGAGGAGAGTAATAAGGAGACCTCATAAATGTTTCCACTACTTCATCAATTCATCGTATGCAAATAAAAGAGAAAGGAAAATGATAAAATTAAGCCTTATTTAATGCACTAGGCCTACCTCATGAAGATATCCAAGTAAGGTTGGCATAGTAGTGAAATATGAGATCCTATTTTTGCTCTTTTTATCCCTTAGAAGGTGGGTGCATGATGTATATGCTTTGTCAATGTTGTTATAATCTTAGAAAACTTGGACCTCCTATATTTAATATCCTTAACTCTCCCATCTCCTCCTCTCATGCATATATGATAGAGAGAATCTAAACCAAATTTAACTTTCCTCCTTAATTATTAGTCTTTTTGAATGTTTGACCTAAAAATAAGTCTCCTACACCCATTTAGATTTTTGAGTAGACTTTCCATGATTTCCACTCCATATGGGGAGTTATACATTTATAATAACAATTCTTAAATGTCTCCATACCTTCCTCATGCTCTTTATGGCCATTTACTCCATTCATAGGCATGTTAGATGGGTTATAGAAACATGGATTGATTGAAATGTGCCTTTAAGTTTATGTGAAGGTCTCTTGGAGGGGTTGATAGAATTTTATTTTCATGCTTGAAAGATCCATTTTATCTTATCATTTACCGTACAAACTTGGTGTATAGAGATCTTGAAATTGACTACATCCCCTTGTGAAGAAGATTTGAAACTTGATTCCTTCTTTGCACTATAAAATTCTAAATTTCCTCTTATTTTCAAACCTAAAACTTTGAATCCTTCATATTTATGGTCTTAGAGATCACAAAAGATACCTTTATCCCTTAGGAGTCATTCAAACATTCTCAAAATCATTATCATATGTTGTGGAGGGTCCTTGGGCTTAAGCAATCATTTCTTCTATCTTGTCAGCTTTTATACATTATGAAGGAGTTTAAAACTCACTCATACCCTTATGACAGTCTTCTAGGACATTTGAGGACTTAGCTTATCTCTACTTATCCTTATACCTATCAATAAATCTTAAGAAACCTCTTTGTGATAGGTCTAATTTACCATTAAAGCCTTTTTTAATTGTATACCAGCTCAAATCTTCTTAAGAAATCATTTAACTTGGTTATAAACCTTTTAAACATGCCCACAAGCTTGTAGGTAGGATTTTGAACTTATGAAAACTTGACTTGAGGTTTGAAGCATACAAAAAATACATGTGAAAGCCTTAAAATCTTGCATGAAGGGTAAGGAAACTTCCATAAATAGTTTTATTCCTATATGATGATCATTAGAGTTTAAAACCTTCTTTACAAGCCTTAAAGATGATATTAATAACCTTATACCATTACCAATGGACCTTAGGAACCACTACAAGCCTATTGGTGAGGTCTTTAGGCTTAAAAACCCTTGAAATTTTGTCCCTTGATATTTTGATCAGTTATGGAGACTTTATAGCACTTTGTAAGCTTATTTATTTAGTTTCATAGACTTCTTCCTACCCTAAAATTAAACATAAAGACCTGTAATACTCTAGGCTAGTCTTTAAAATCATAAAAAATCTTATTTTCTTCAATACCTACAATCTCCTTCAATCCAACCTTCATATAAAATATTTCTCTGTTGTTTAATACCTCCTTGAAATTCCATTGCAACTTCTTAAGGGTGTCTTTTAAGATCATTTCTCTCACTTTACAGAACCATTAAGAGATCCTTCAAATCTTCATTATGATCATGAAACTCATTACATTGTCTCTAATACTTACTTCATGTTACAACATCAAGAGAGATTGTAACTTTATTTTCATGCCTTGATGAATCTCATCCTAGGTTTTGGAAACCATGTAATAGACTACTTTAAACTTATATTAAGTTTCATCATGCTTGATTTTTATAAAACCCTTCATAAACCCTGTGATATTGAGAACTTTTTCCTTCCTATCTTTCCATGCCTATAGGTAGTTAGATGTTTAAACTCTCATACACAAATACCTATAGTTAGGTTGTATTCTTGATAACCCACCTGCATATGCTTAAAACTTACAAGGAAGTCTATGGAAACATGTTAAATGGCCTTGTAGAGTTATTTCATTACCTTTGAAGGCTTAAAACCTCATGAAACTCTATTGTATAACCTTCCAAGAGAGTCTTAAGACCATAAAACATGTTACAGGCCTATGGATGTGTCTTTAGAACTTGGTATTCATCATTTTCTTCATGAAATCCAATAGATACTCATTTGAATATTAAAAAAGGTTTGTAGACCTAAATAAAGTTTCTTGAGAAGTGTTTAAATTATCATAATAGCTTGAAAATTACTCAAAAAAAACCCTACCAATAACCCCACAGTCTTTCCTTTGATTCTTTGAGATGACCTTTGCAATATTTTTGTAGGATTGAAAACCTCACCATTTTCATTAGCATACCTATAGATGCTAAAGAAGTTCATACATGTTTGAAAATATCTCTTTGAGGGAAAAACATTTGGAAATGTGCTAACACCTTCATGAGAACCTCACTTTAGGTATCACAAACATTTTACAGACCTACAAACTTCTTAAAATGACCTAGATCATCATGAAGACTCTCTAACATGTTTGGAACATTCTAATAAGTCTCATAGACCATTAGTATATTTTGTGGGTTTTCTAAGAAAAATATAGGGTTGTAGGTGGTTTTGGATCATAAACCTCTTATAATCTACTTGCAGACATATAGATGAAAGTCTTTGGGCTCAAAAAACTTGTTTTCCCTTGAATCATCAAGAAATCCTTCTTAGAAATTGAGGCTTACATAAAGACCTATGGGTACAGATTTCTTGATTGAAAACCTCATTTTATAAGCCTGTAACATTATAAATTTACCAACTCTACCTAAAACTTCCATTCTAGGGCATTTTGGATTCAAGGGAAAAGTTTGTATACTTGTTTATGGCCTTAAAAATCCTAGAAAATCATCAAAATGTGCAATCATGGGCTTAGGGTTTAAGGCAGGTTTTACTTGCTTATAAGGTCTCTCATATAGATCCACATGAATCTAATCTTCTCATGGCTGATGGATACCACCAAGAGATAAGTTAAGACATGAAAAATCTTCTCTAAAACCTTATAATACTCATGCATGAAGGGAATAGGAAAATAACATGATTGTTTTCTTGAAAATGATACAACTTCCATGCACTTAGTCTACAAGATTGTAGGTTGAATCCACATGATTTATTGATTATTTTTACATATAAATATCATTATGAAGTGACTTAGGATCCAAAAAACCATTCCTAGAATCTCCAAGCACCATGAATAACAAGAAATAGAAATAATGTTATTATTATTGTTTAAAAACCCTACAAAAATGGCTCCTTGGATATGTAAAATAATTTTAAACTTGATTTTCTCTTTTGAGGGTCATCTACTGACCATGAATGATCTTCTTGCCTTTATTATAGTATTCCATGCTTGAGATCATTTTAAAGGCTCTGCAAGTATGTTATAAACTTGCAACCTTGTGTTTTTTGCTTATTTTTAAAGGTTGCATACATTATTTTAATCCTTTGAAGGATTTTCAATTGGAGGACTATAATCATTCATCATCTTTTGGTTTATGAAAACTATTTTTTCACCCAAAACCTTACCTAACCCATATAAACTTCTTAAAACCTATTATAATGAGACTACAACTTCATGGTGTAAATCTCAAGACCTTGAAGGATATTTGAGACCATGGTGGAAACCTTGTATTTAGTGATTTGATCTTGAGAGGTTGTCTGAAAAACCTAAAACCTTTGAAACCATCTAGTTAGTGGTCTTGAAAATCATAAAATCCATCTTCAAACCTGCATTTCATTTCTTTCTTTATTTTTAAAACCTACATGCTCTATCCTTAACCATGTAAAATCATTATATGAGACTTGTAAACCTAAAAAAATTGCTCTTGATAACCTTAAAACTTGTAATATGATTCAAAGATTTGTTTTCTCATTAAAACATTAGGAAGCCTATATAAACATGCTTAAAAGGATAGAAGTAATGGAGACTACCCTAAATAAGAGCTCAAATATGGGCAATGGCTTAGTCATGGTTTGAATGGACTTTTCCCTTGTTGGGAGATGAAGAAGCCTACCAAGAGACAAGTTTTGAGGGAAAACCAAGTCAAAGATGTCATTTAAACAAGAATTACATAATTAGGAGTTTGAAAACTAGTTTTATACCTATAAAAGATCTCAATGAATGAATTTTAGACCTTTCATCCATTTTATGACCTTATGAGTGATTATTAAGACTTTTTTTTCTCTATTTCACATTGAAAAGTAATTTAATAGACCTCTACAAGGCAACCTATGACCTTAAAATTGGTTGTTATATCTCAACTAATGAAGAAAAAATGCTTAAAGAACCTTAATGACTCTAAAAATACCTATATTTAGGCTAGCATATTCATCATGAAGGTGTTTTTAAGACCCTACTCAACTAAGTTTAGTAATAAAAATAATTTGTCTCAAGAATATCATGTGTCAAGAGACCAAGGTGACTTGAATAATCAACATTTTGGCAATCTTTGTGGGATTCTTGTCGTCTAATCAAGAATATAGTATCCTTAAGCATCCATTAGGCATAGAAGTCACATAATATTCAATACAACTCATTCTAAAAGTGAAATCATGGCTGCAACATGCTAGCAAGCCTCTTGAATGAACTAAAAAATGCCTCAAAAACATAACAAGAAATAAAGGAATAGCATAACAACTATGAAACAACACTTAAAATAATTAAAAACAACTATAATATTATATTTAAGGCATGAAAATATCCTAAATAAGAATTCTTGAGATGAATCACATTGACTGGGATAGGTAGCTCCACCCCATTCAACTTTGAGAGATATAAAGCATTGTCTTACTTATAATTGGTTATGATGTAGGGGCACTCCATATGGCATAAAATTTTGTGTGTTTACCAAATTTTACCTATCCTCATCCCATTTCAATAATATATCTCCTTCTTTGAAATTTCCTCTTCATTTGATCTTGATGAGACTCCATACTATGCTACATGTTTCCTAGTTTCCTCCAACTCCATCAACTCTACCAGTATCATTGTCATGGCATCATTTTCAATCAATTCCATCAGTTGAATGATCTCAAAATATGGTAATTCAAGTGACAAAGTTAACCTTATTCTCTTCCATAGGCCATCATGAAAGGGGAGTTACTAACAACCCTCTTGGGTGTTATCCTATTAGCCCACAATATTGTTTTTAACTTGGTATGCCAAGTTATTTGTTTCTCCTCCATATTCCTCTTGATGATCCTTATTAGGTTCTTGTTTATAAATTCTACCAAGCCATTACCTTGGGGGTAATAGTTAGAATATGTGATCAAAGGGATACCATACTTTACTTCCCATCCACTTATTTTAGTTTCAACAAAATCCATAGCATTATTAGATATGATAGTACTTAGAACACCATATCTAGTAACAATACCTTCATATAAGTCCAATATAGAGGTTTTATTTGCATCTCTAAGTGCCACTACTTATGTCCACCTTGTGAAATAATCTATTCCAGTTAAGATCCATTTGTGGCTATCACTTGAAGGTGGGTTAATCATCCTAATAAATTCTAAACCCCATTACATGAAGGGGTTCTCTACCTAGATGGAATGATGTGGAAGATCTACTAGATTTTGATTACCTGTAAATAAGGCATACTTATAATTTTTAACCCATGCATGTGCATATCTAAATAGATTTGTCTAATAGTAACCAACCCTCATGATTTTAGCAGTAGTAGTTTTAGGTGAGGAATGGCCTCCTATGGCATCCTGATGGGCCATCATGAAACTCTTATATCACTCTATCCACTTGGTTAGATTCTATGCATCTAAAAATTTCTCCATTGATATCCTTTTAAAATAATATACCATCAATGATGACATATGGAATTGATTGAAGTATAAAATACCTTATTTTATATTTTTTGAAGCCATATGGATAATTATTTTTTAATAAGGTAACCATGTCTCTAGTCCAACTAACAAGAACCCCATGATTATTTTTTTATCTTTTTGTAGCACAAAAGTTACCCAATTACCAGCTTCTAAGTCTATTTCTAGTTGTTTACATATCCCTTTTCATCTCACAAGCTTGGTGACCTTGATTTCAATGTCTACCCAATGACCTTAGCTATCCAACCAGCTCTCTTTTCACCTATATTGTTATTCAACAGGAACTCCTTCATGCTTGAATGTGAAGAAATTATTTGTATTTTATTATTAAAAATCATGTGTCTAAATTTTTTAAGAATCTTATGACATCAAGAACTTATTTTTCCATAAAACCATACTTCAACTCATAATCCTTAAGTGCTTGACTTAAAAAGGAAATGGGTTGTTCAAATAAATCACTATTTTCCTACACTAGTATGGCTGGTATACTCTCATTCCCCCCAAAAGCATAAAGAATAAAAATTGTGTAATATTATGGGTTCATAAGTGTAGGGGCTTGAAAAATTACTCTTTTTATTGATTCAAATTTATCCTTACCTTCTCTTGACTATCTAAAATTAACACTCTTCTTGAGTATAAAAGTGAGATGTTTGACCAAAGTAGCAAACTTTGGGATAAACCTTATTACAAAGTTTGTCTTACTAAAGAAGCTTTGGAGACCTTTATTGTGGCTTGAAAGTGAAAAATATAAGATTAATTCCACCATTTATGAATCAATTTCAAGCATGTCTTTATAAATAACATACCCTAATAAATTTCCTTCATGGACATCAAAAACACATTTTTTTGGGATCAAGGATACCCAAAAATCTCTACACCTATCAAAGACTTACCTTAAATGATCCAAGTGATCAGCTACATATTTAGATTAAAAAATTATATCATCTAAAGAAACCAAGATCATATAATTTATTATACCCCTAAATGTCATATCCATGGCCCTTTGGAAGGTTTCACCAACATTGGTCAACTTGAAAGGCATCCTCTTGTAAGCAAAGGTATCCCATTTGGTAGTAAAATGTTTTTTGAATCAATCAAATTCTTTCACAAGTATTTGGTTTTACCCTAAATATCCATATAAAAGTGAAAATATTTTATCCCTTATTAATTTTTGAAGGATATACTCCATAGTTGGAAGGGAATAATGATCTTTGATGGATGGTCTATTCAAGTCCATAGAATCCACACAGCCTAATCTCCCCATTCTTTTTTCTAACTAGGACTAGGTTAGCCACCCAAGAGGAAAGCTTAATATGGAATATAATTTTGTCTTCTATGATTTTATTTATCTCTTTCCTAATCAATGGTTTAATCTTGGGGTTTATTGGTCTCTATTTTTGCATAACTAGTTTTGCATTGGGATATAGTTCAAGGGGGTGTTGGGCCAAGTTTAAGTCAAAATATCTTAGGTTTTGGTAACTTTAAGAAAATATATCATCATATCTCATACAAGGACCGATAAAATATTCCTTTTCAAATTGATTTCATACCTTACCAATCTTCAAAATTTTACCATTGGAGATGGCTACTAATTCATAGTTCTCATCCTTGATTATCATGTTTATCTTCTCACCTTTGAGTTGATCATCTAAATTGAATATTATTTCTAAAGTGACCAACCCCTTAGACAAATTTTTACCCTTAAATTAAAAATCTAATCCTCATATTTCTCTTGAAGCCTATGTTGATTTTTGGCTAATAATTCTACCTCCTATTATATAAAGTTGATGATTTTCTCATCATCTTAAACACTTTCCAACTAACATTATTATTATGAACTATAGGTCTAACCACAAGCTTTACAACTTATTATGAATCCTTCATAACATCATGGGGAAGGTTATATTGAGACCCTATGATATAAATACTATCAACATCAACATTTTGTGCTCTTGGTATAGCTTAAATTTTAAAGGCATAAAATCCTTCAATGAGACCCCATAATCTATGTTTATAGGCTTTCAAAAAGATATTCATGGATGCATTCTATATTCTACCCTAATTTACAACTAGCTCACTATCACCTAACACTTTAATCAACCTTATTCCTCTTTTCTATGTCAACTTAAGGCCTTAGATCAATGACTCATATTCAGCTGCATTATTAGTACATTTGAACTTTAGCCTATATGAAAAAATGTACTTCTCCTTGATGTAATTCATATTGAACTCATGAAACTACAATATCACTCCTACTCATAATTACCATAGAATTCAACATAAATACATTACAAACACGTAGCAAATATGCATAATAAATTCTTAGTAATATATTCACAATCTACTTGTGGGTCTCCACAACCAACCAAATCAAAATACATGGAAGTGCCTATTAAATAGGTAAGGTAGGTTATTTTGTGTAACAAATTATTATTGCATGAATAACTTATAAAATAGGAGTATCTATTATTATTATGAACTCAAAAAATACATTCACAAGCTTATATGATTTACTCTAACAACCTCCCTTAAGCACAAAATAGGAAGTCAAAAAAGAGAAAGCATAAAGACTAAATGGGTCCCAAAAACTAGGCCTAATCAAGTTCCCAAGTACAAAATCATAGTGAAATACAAAATGTCCTTATAGTAACCAATCCATCTTACTAGAATACATGGATGTTGAGTCACTATAACTTCCAAGTCAAATAGGAACTAGTACTCTGTATGAGGCTAACTCTATAAAAAAATAATGATCTCAAAAAAATGGGGTAAAATAGTTACCAAGGATGAAATGTATTATTGTAAGGTATCTAAAAACCAATAACAATGGCTAAAGTTGAGAGAGAGAAAACATATGTTGCAAGGTATCCCAAGAAATAAAATGGAACAATAATCAAGCATAATGTTGAAAATGTCCACTAGATGGAATGAAGGACATCAAATAAAAATGTACTCAATGGACCCAAAGGTCACAAAGGAACTATTAGAGTTCTAGGTTTTACCTTAACTAAGAAGAGAATTATTCAAGTCCCCTACTCAAACCTAGTCCAACATGGGATTAGCCTAAGGTTGTGGGTTCTCTAGTTATAGGTCAAACCTCTAGAATTTAAGGGGATAAATCCACTAATATGACAATATAGTAATTTATTATGATATAAATCTATCACAAATAAAAGAGAAAGAAGTGAAAACTAAACTATAATCTAACCTTATTAGTAATGCACCAATTGATCAATGATCCACTCTCAACTTGTACACTTTCATGACTAATAATGAATCTAATGAAGACAAGGGTTGATTAGATTATTTAAAAATGTTTCAAACATGAGATTTTTTCATAAAGGTTGATGAGAGACCTATAATTTGAAGGGTAGAAAGGGATAGGTCTATGTAAGACACTAAAACCTTATGACACTTCAAGAGACACCTCCTTAACTAACATTTCACACAACCTACCAAAAACCAAAAACATTGAATCAAGGTATGTGATGGACATAAAAATGATGAATGGAAAAGATATATACTATAGATCAGACTTCAACAAAGTACACTTAACACTTAACAGAACTAGAACTTGTCTTGTATTATTTTATAAGAATTACACAAATATTTTGGTAGAGCTTTGCTACACCCAGTCGAGGGATGGAAAACAAGATCTCAATGCCTAAATTTATAGATAAAATGGAAGATAAGAGAGAATGATTTTGGTATAGAAGGGGTCATAAATGAGCCCAATGTGGCATGGGGAAGTTACATAAGCATTTTCTCCCTCCTTAAGCATTGACAATCTCTTAATGAGACCAATTTGGCATTGAATAGGATGTAATTATATTAATTGTCTTCAATAATGCTTCAAATTTCCCTAATATATCCCCACAATATTCCCTTTGGAAGTTATTCAACACATATGGGGTGTAATTAGGTCCTTTTGGGCACTAAGTAGCCTTTGCATCAATGTGCATGATAAATACTTCATGAAACTACCTATAACCTAAAGTAATGGATCCCATTTTGGTGTAATATAAAATAAATGATAGTTAAAATTCCTTTGAAATGGAAAACCAATACCTTCATGCCAGCTTTGTTCCCTAAATCCTTCTGCTTGCTTGATAAGTAGGCATGTGTAGTTTGTTTCCCAAACTTCTACTCATGTTCATTGTGCTAGTGATTATAAAATTGAACTTATGATTTAAATCATATTATAAAACTTAGATAACATTTTAAATGCCTTTAATGCATTGATATTTATGTCCTTGAATAATTCTCTACCTACAACACACCATAGCCTTGTATTACTAGGCCAAATTACCTACCTCATAGACTGGTAATTTTAAACAAGGTGGTAAGAACCTTTATAATAAGTTTAATTGGTTTATTTGAAGTTTTATAGTTACAAAAAGTCATGCACATACTCCATCCATATGTTATAATTTTTTATTAGGCTCTACAACAAAAAAAACTGATAAAACTTTACAATTTTTCCCTTTTAAGAGGTATATGTACACCTTTTATACCATTCAATGACATCATTTTACACCCCTCTAAGTTTCATATAGGGTCCAAGCCACAAAATAGGTACTTCTAAGAAAAATAATGGGTTTTTAGTTAAACCTTTATAAACTAGTGCCTATTAGGGTTTAAGGGAGATTTTAGATGGTTTGGGGGGTTTGGGTTTAGGACTTGAAGATTTGAGCTTGTTTTTTTTAAATACCTCCACCAACCCCAAGATAAAAATCTCCCTCACATCCCATGAACATTTGGATTCCTTAATCATACCCCCTTTTTCCTTTATGAGTACTTGAAGATTCTTCTTTTATGGAGAGCTTATCCTTTAAAAAGCCTTTGCAAGTCTGCAAGTATAAATATATATTGTGGTGGTTTTTCCCAAGCCTAAATTAGCCCAAAGTGATTTATAACAATGCAATGATGCCCTCAAAGAGGATCCACAACCCTCCAATTCTTCAAACTAAGCTCTATTCTACTCCTTTGATGGCATAACCATGGTATAACCTAGATATCATTCTATCTGCACACCTTTGCTACAAACCTTGACCTATACATTAGTGTATTAATCATGTCTACCTCATATGTGACTGGGTAAAAGGTATTAGATTATATATAAATTTAATTTTTTGCCTTCACCATGACAATTTCTCTCCTTGAAATGCACATAGCCCAGTATAATGAGACCTACAACCTTCTACCTTTAGACTAGTCATGAGGGTCAACATGGAGACCTACAAGAAACTTAGTCAAGTACTTTAGGAGTCATTATCCCTCTTCTAACTCATCTTGCACATGAATACCTTATGTATATTGATCTTTGAGCTCAAACTAGCCTTTCTAAGCCTTTTCCATATAATGTTGACCCTACACATGCCATTTAGGTAGCCATGGTGGTGCTTAGGAAACCTCAAAGGACCTTAAAGATGGTTTCATAGCTATAAACTTGAATTTTAATAGGTTTTGAGGTGAATTTACAACATTGGATCATTTATGTGTTTTGTGTAGGGTTGGAGGTATCCACCATCTTAAGGATGGTTCATAGATTAAGGGCATCCAATATTGAAACAAAGGCTATGGATGTTTAGGGCATTGATGTCCCCTCTTACCTTGAATAGGTTGAATTCCTATGCAAATACTCCTTAGAGATATGAGCATTAGAAGTTAGTATTAGGGTTAGTTGCAGGTAGTTTTGGGTCCCAAATTTATTAGTAATCATTCATACAGTCTAACCCCCCATTAACAATCAAATTACCATCAATTTTTAGTAAATATGGATAATTAAATTCCCTTATGAGATTTGTCTTAGAGGAGGCATATGGTGAAGTGGGTGATCATGTGAACATGCCCCTCTAAATTTTTTCACATAGGTCAATTGGCTCAAGCTAGTTTTTTGGGAATTTAAACCATTTTTTCTACCTTCTAACCCTTAAAACCTCTTTGTTAGGTCTGAAGCATGCCTCCACTCTTCACTTTGTCCATTTTATGGATCAAAACAACTTGTAGACATCTTAAGTCACCATTGAGGTTTGATTACATGATTGGTTGCTTACCTGTACCAACCCAAATTCAAGGTTTCTAATCATGAATCTGAGTTTCAAACCTTGAGAGAGGTTTCCAATGATCTTATGAAACATTTCACCTTGAAATAAAACCTTTCATGGACCCTAAGTTAACTACAGACACTATATAACTTGTATATGGCTCTAGCCTCACTATTTGCTTGCTTATACAAGCCTTGGTTTGAGATAAAATAGTGAGTATGTGCACTATTTATCTCAGATAAGTGAGCATATGGTATTTTTACTTAATTCATTACCACCTTATGTATCGAATATGGGGGCCTGGTTATGCTTAAAAGGGGTATATATCCTCATTTGGCTAAAAATAGCCCCAAATTATCTACTAAAAAGTACACTCAAGCCTACATCTTTGAATACAATCTCCAACCAATTTTCAATAAGTGATTGGGACCTTGGGAAATGTATATCACATGTTTAGGATGGTCTCCATGCTCAAGTTACATCTCTTCAACACTAACTCCCTACATAACCCGTCCTTCTACTCAGCTTAGATCTCACTCTTGCATAGACTGTCTATTATTATGACTAAGATGGCATCATTTTATCTCTTTAGGGGTGATTTCCATCAGTTTTATACCCTTAAGAGTGTGATCTTTGTCTCTTTGTTTCATATACTCTATATTCTTGATTTCACATGAGGTGAAGATACCAACTAGGTCAGTGGTGTCACTTTGAGTTGCTTCCTACCAAGGAGACTACCTGTAGGATGGTTTTGAATATACACAAGTTAGGTATGACTAAAATGATGCTTGAACTATGTTAAAAGTGACTTTCACTACCCTTTAACTTCCTTAACATACATGTTTCATGATATTCATTCTAAACTTTATGCCCGGGATTTTTCCCACATTCCTTTATGAGATTTGACTACAACAACCCTAAATTTAGTTTTAGGTACATATTACACTTTCACCCCACTATTATATGGCCATATAGGTCTATATTAATGATGTCAATGGTATGGATGGTTTCAATGTAGTATGGGTGGTTCATTTGGAGTGATCAATCCTTGAGGAGGGTTAGGTGAATGGATAAAGTGATAATGGAAAAACACATTAGATTGAAATGGGCATGATAACATAGTGGTAATACAATATAGTGGTATTGAAACTATAATGAGACATTATGGATGTGGAATGGACATAAAAATAGCAAAATACCTCACCTAAGATCAACCCAAATAGACCCCAAAGACACCATAATTCATATATAATTAGACTTCAAGATTTGGAGATAGAGGTAAGGTGTTTAAGGTCCCAAAATGAAACTTGGGAATCTCAAAATTACCTTAACATCTACGAATAAACCTTAAACTTTACAAAAATGTGATTGAGTGTGTTAAAGGCATATAATAGGTCTATAATGAATGTGAAAACACATAGGGAATTGAGAATATGTTTGAAATACATGAAGACAACCCACCACCATGTTACCACCTCCTTCATATCCCATGAGGTACATTAGAATCTTTTGGGTGCTCTTGGGCCATATACACAATCCATTATATAACATTATTTAACCATACATAGATTGATCTTCATGAGGTGTGTTGGGGAAACTAGAGGACTATCAAACTTTGAATCTAAGTGAGAAGGAATTGAAAACCATTATACATCTCTACAACCTTATAAGCATGCTTACAACCCCTAAAAAAGACACCCAAAACTTGTCTCTTATACATAATAGTCTTTAGATCATGCATAGGAACTAGTCAAGGACATTGGCATGCTATCTGAGCACACATGAGTGGATTTCATGCTAAACTTATCATATAAGTATGTTACATGACTTGATAAAATAAGACAACTAATTGGTTTTAGTAAATGAATTGAAATACTTAGAAAATTATTAGTCTCAAAAGTGCCTATGCAGACAAAGAGGGTGAAGAAGTTCCTTGGATTCTTAGTGAATGTTCATAGATTATATGCATCCATATTATAGACAAATTCCATGGATGTTTATTCCCCTGAGTGTAACTCCTTTAGGTAAAATATTGAACCCCCATCCTACTCCTATTGTATGGAGTAACCATGAACTTATGGGGTCTTTTGAGCTTGCCAATGAGATCAAAGTGGGGGAGAAGTGGTTTTGGGCCTTTATCAATTTTAAACACTATACTTATTTCATTGAACATTTCTAAACTCACCTTAAAATGACATGTTCTTGACTAAATTAATTTATATAATATGGATTCATACTATTGAGAAAACACTTGCAAAGTTCTCATTTTATTATAAATTTCCTTTATTTATCCCTAAAATGTATATTAAAGATGTTTTGGAGGCAAATAGGAGGTAAATATAGTATTTGACTTAGTGATATGACTTGATAAAGATGAAAGGTCATAACTTGGCACGTGTGGGCCTACTTTTGAGGAAATAAGCCTTGACCAAGGCAATGATGGATCTAATTGAGGTATACAACCATTTTATAATGCTTTAATGAGGCTCATGGGGTATTTTTTAGTTTTATAGGGTGATCTAGTGGTTAATTAAGGCCAAAATAATATCTTTTTATGGTCAAAACCATTAACTGGCTCAAGTACATGGCTCTAAAAGAGGCTCAACATATAGATCACCATGTGAATGTATATGAAGCACCCTAAAATCAATGAAACATTAAACATATCACATAAAATTTTCTAAAATCACTCTTAAAATCTCAAAAATGGCATACCTTTGATAAGTATGCATGACTAATGTGTTTTAGACCTTTGTCAAACTGCCTTCTCTAACTTTAGCTTCATTACTGCATTTCCATCAAGTTAAGGATCCTTCAAGATGGATAAAATTCAATTTAAAACTTTATACATCACTTCATTACATGACTCAAGATTAATAAAATGTTTAAAACCCTATAAATATTTCTAAGGCAAGTTTGAAATATTACTAGACAATAGAGTGACTAGACATCCTTTTAGAGCACAAAACATGATTAACAACCAAGTGTCAAAGATGTAATATGACTCTAAGATATAGGGTTATTCAATGTATAGGTCTAAGATTATAAATTGAACAACATTTATTGTGACTTGGCTGGCTTGACCAGCCTACTTGTCATGGAACCCATAAATTTGATCAAACTTGCTCATGATGACTAGACATAATGAAGCATGACTATGGCATAGGTTTTACCTTCATCTTGCACACTCTTGAAACTATGATAAACACACAAGAAATAATAAGGAAATAAAAAAACACCATAAAAATACCTAAATAATAGGACCAAAAAAAAAATAAGATAATGTACAATGGCACTTAGAGGTAAAAGATAATCCTACCTATTTATGAATAAGAGAACATGAAAGAAAACTAGTAGAAAAAATTGAGATACCTCTCATTAATAGGGATGTGGAGGATCTCTTATCAAATTAATTATTCACTTTGTTTTGATTATACCACATGATGTGTATGGAATTTTCCCTTTTCTCCTCTAGCTATCTTAATCCATTCAAACTTACTTGCATAACATCATCCTCTAGGAGCTCAAGTTGGTGGGCAAGCTCTAGTGTGGGAAATTCAAGAGAGATAGGAAGTATTTATTCTCTCCCATAGATAAGGATGTATAGGGAGTTTCTAGTATCCTTATTTTTTATCACCCTATCTACCCATAGGGAAATCCTCAATCTAGTATACCACTCCCTCTATCTTCCATAGTCCTCTTGATAATCCTCAATAGGTTCTTGTTTGTGGACTCTGCTAGTGCATTTCCCTGTGGGTAGTAGTTAGAAGATGCATTGAAATAAATTACATGTGAAATATCCCACTCACATACCTTGTTGTTTTTGAAGGCTAATTCATTATTAAAAATGATTGTGGAAGGTACACCAGATATGGTCACAAGGCTATCATAAAAGTCTAATACATAATTTTCATTGGCTTCTTTGAGGGAAGTTATTTCAACCCACCTTGTGAAGTAGTCTTTAGATGTTATGATTCTCTTATTTCCTTTAATTTAATGGGTTTGTATCATCCCTATGAAATATAATCCCCACTGCATGAGAGGTTGTTCTACTTGTATTGGTTATAAGGGAAGGGTAGCTAGTTTTTATTTTCCAATGAACATGGTATATTATGGACATTTCCTTACCCATGAGTGTGCATCTATAAATAATGTGGTCCAAAATTACCTAGCTCTAATGATCTTGGAGGCTATGGTCTTGACATAAAAGTGTCCACCATATGGACCATCATGGAATTATTCAAGCAACTTATCCACTTGGCATAATTCCACACACCTCAAAAGCATGCCCCTATGTCTACTACTCCAACTATCATGACATATGGTATACTTTTCAACGTGAAGTTCCTCCTCTTGGCTCAATATAATCCCATAGGACATTGGCCTAATTGGAGAAACATGATCACATCATATGTCTAACTAAAAGGTGTGTTATCTGCATCTCCTTGTTGGCTATCATGGACTACCAACACTTTATCTTTACCTTCCTTTACCCCTAGTTCAAGGTGTTCACATAACCATCTAACCCTAATTATATTTGTAACTCTAACTTCAAGGTCATAATCCATGCATTTTTTACCCACCTAACCCTCTTCTCATTGAGATCTTTATTGAGTATGAACTCCTTAATGCTAGGGTGTACTACTATGAGTATGATCTTTTTATTAGAGACCATGTGCCTAAATTTATTCAAACCTCTCACTATAGAAAGAACATGTTTCTCTAAAAAAACTATATATCTCCCTATATCCTTCTAAGGCCTGACTAAAGAAGGCAATATGTTGTTTTAAGCCTTGATCATTCTACTTCATCAACATGGAAAAGATTGCATCTGATGTAGAGAAGGAATACAAGTATAATTCTTTGTCAAAATCAAGATTAAGTAGTGTAAGGGCATGGGATATGGCCTCCTTGATGGCCTCAAATATCCTCTTACCTTACTTGCTCCATGTAAACTTTTTATGTTTCCTTAACATGTAAGGAAGAGGCTTGACAAACTCTACAAAGCCTTGAATAAACCTTCTTATAAAATTAATCTTCCCCAAGAAAATTTGTAGACCTTTATTGTGGTTAGGAAGGGGTAAGGATATAATGGACTCAACTATTTTACATTCTATGGAAGGACCATCATTGGACACTACATGGCCCAACAATCTACCCTTGTGAACATAAAATATACATTTCTTAGGATTCAATGATGCTCCAAACTTTTTGTATCTTTCAAAGACTAGTTTCAAGTGAGTTATGTGATTTTTTGAGTCCTTTGAGAAACTAGTGATTTCATCAAGGTAGATAAGCAACATGTCATTGATTAATCCCTCAAAGGTAACATCAATTTCCCTTTGGAAATTTTCCCTTGCATTGGACCTTCCAAAGGGCATCTTCATGTATGCATAAGTGCCCCACTTTGTGGTTAAGGTAGTCTTATGACTATCCTCCTCCTTGACCATGATATGATTGTAACTAGAGTATCCATCAAGTAATTAGAACCTTTAAGAGCCTATAATCTTTTGAATAATCTAGTCTATTAAGGTCAGTGGGTAATGGTCTTGTAGAGACACCTTATTGAGGTCCCTAAATTCAACACATAAGCATATTTCCCCATTATTATTCCTCAATGGCACAAGGTTTGCCACCCATGAGGAATGTTTGATGGGAAATATTATCCTTGACTCAACCAATTTGAAAAATTCCCTTCTCATCAAATCCTCTACCTCTGGATTGATAAGACTTTATTATTGCCTGACTGGTTTTTCATTGCTCTCTAGTTCAATAGTGTGGTGTGCATGTTTGGGGTTAAATCCCTTCAAATCCTTGTATTCCCATGCAAATGCATTTGAATATTCTTGGCACAAAGCAACAAAGGTAGATTTTTCTTTTTCTATGTTAATATTTCCCAACTTCAATAAGTTATCTTTAAAGATTTCTACCCTTTTATAATGTTCCTCCTTGCCTGAGATACATGCCTTATCTTTTCTCATCTGGTCATATTCATTGAAGATGATTTATAATGTTAAAAGTCCCTTGGGCAACTTATTAGACCTCATCTACAATATCTAATCATCATATTGATATTTTATTTAATAAAAAAATGCATCATGTCTATAAATCAATCTTGGCTCAGAGAAGATAAAGAATACCTACACTTCTGATTGGGAAAATCAATACATTTGTTAAGCAAGAGCATGACCAATATGGGGATACACTAGACCTAATTAGGGGAGCACTTTTCATAATACACCATGTGAGGTAGGGTTTTAAAGCTTACAGTCTAACACAATCATGCAACAACCCTAAAATATTCTTAAGGTTTAATATTCACTCTATTCTAATAAATAAAAAAGTAAATCTAATCTAGTGTACACCAAAGCTTGTGGCATAACAAAGGGGTTAGTAAAGAAATCGAAACATGTATAAGAGAATATCAATTAAGGTAAGTATGAGTAAGACCTTAATACATAGAATATAAAGAGTATTATTATTTGAGCTAACACGTATGCTAGTTATATCTACTAAAGAGAGGAGAGTAAAGTTAGAATATACTTACCTGAATGTGAACCCATTGAGACTCAATCTCTCCCTTGGCCAAAGGGGATCTGAAAAAGGTTTTTTTTTTTTGTAAGGATCACTAATAAAGGCCAAAGCAT
This sequence comes from Torreya grandis, assembly GCA_037957365.1. Lineage (NCBI taxonomy): Eukaryota > Viridiplantae > Streptophyta > Pinopsida > Cupressales > Taxaceae > Torreya > Torreya grandis. The sequence goes on along the minus strand of JARHVA010003404.1, from coordinate 321,909 downwards.
CTAATAATTATCCATAAAACTAGATTCTCCAAGTATAAACCCTAAGCTAATATTCCTCAAGTAGAATGGTGCAAGAGTAGATTGTGAATAAGAGTGAGTGAATAGTAACTCTTTATTGTATATTTTAAATAATGATAAAATGATCTTTCATTTCTAGGTGTATCTTGCCCTAAATCCTCTCAAAAATGTTGGATGTATAGGGTCAACCCTAGTTGACCCTATATGTTTTCAAAGGCAATTCACTAAGTCTGAGCTAGGTCAATTGAAGGACTTACAAACCCAAAAAGTGAAACATACCCCTAAACTATATAGGGTCAACCCTAGTTGACCTAGTACAACCGATAGTCCAAAAGAAAATTAATGCAAGAAAAGGACGATGGAAAAAGGAAAAAGATTGGAGGAGTGTGCAAGGGAGGAGTAATAGCTTAGGGAATAGTTTTAAGATCTGGTTGGATTAGTAATAATGTGGCAATAAGGAACAATATTCCTATAAATCCCAAAAATTCTACCTACCCCTTTCCCAGTACACCCTTTAGGGCATACACTCAAAGAGATTAAGTCTTGAAAGGTTCTTACAAGATGTAAAGCATCAGTATTTGACAAAAGTTAAAAATATTATGTGTATACATATACCCCACTCAAATGTCATCATGTGTCACTAAGGTACAACAGGGGATGGTTCTTTGAGAAAGAACATATGAACACATAATGTTGATGTTAAAAAAATTTATAGTATTTTAAAGAATAAATAAATAAAAGTAAATGAATAAAAATTACCCATGGAACAATTTGAATTACTTCAAATTGAAAAAGAATGTGACAAAGGGTGAAAAGGGGATTCAATGATGTAAAATTGTGATTCATTATCATGAGAATGAGGGAAATAGAGGAAAACATGCTAATAAAAAATTTTGTGCATATTTCATTTATAAAAATAAGAAAAAACTGAAGTTGATAACAAGAATCAAACACATGAAGAGGTGGTAATTATATGAGGTTCAAGTCCTATGCACGGTCTTACACTGAAACTTCATAAAATAAGGAAAAGATAAATCAAAGAGATGGCCATTTTGTGAGAGATGTCAGGTCCTATCCATAGTATTACAAAGAAATTCACAAAAGAAAAACCCAAGGGGTGCCAAAACAAAATTGGCAAGCAAAAAGTGTGAGAAGAATAAGATGGTGATAATTTTGTGAGGAATGTCAGGTCTTATCTACAGTCTCATAAAGTAACTCATAAAATAAAAACCCAAGGGGTGACAAAAGAGAAAATGAAATAAGAAAAAGAAGACTATGGTACATTAAGAAACCAAAATGGAGGACTAAATGTTTGTGAAAAATAGGAAACTTTCTACAAAGGGAGAGACACATGCTTAAATAATCTACAAAAAGTGTTAGATAGATATAGGTAGAAAGCATGAAAAGAAGGAAATGTTTAGTCAAAGTACTTTTTAATGAATTGAGCATTGGTGAGATTTTTGAAAATATGGATTTCATTAGTTTGAAGGTGGTAGGTGCATAGACCAAGAATGTCTTTAACTAAATATGGGCCCCACCATTTTTGGGCATATTTACTTTCTTTATCATGAGTGTAGTCTAATTTAAGGACAAGATCACCAGCATTAAAAGTATATATTTTAACACATTTATTATGTTGTCTAAAAATGTGAGCCTTGTATTGGTGGTTATGTTGTAAAGCAGAAAGATGGAATTCATCAAAAATATAAAGGGCATGAAGATGAGCTTCATATAATTATTCATCAAGAACAATACCATGAAGAGATATACAAAGAGAAGGAAAATCAACTTCTAAAGGAAAGACTGACTCAAAACCATAAACTAGAGAAAATAGTGTTGACCTAGTGGCAATATGTATGTTATTCTGATAGGCCCAAAGTGCAAGGTAAAGATGAAGGTTTAAATCTGTGTAGGTTTCAAAAATTACCTTTTGAAGGATTTTTTTGAGAATTTTATTAGTGGCCTCAGTTTGGCCATTACATTATGGATGATAAGGCATGGAAAATTTGTGATTGATCTTAAATTTAGCACAAATCTATTTAACATGTTTATTTTTAAAGTTACCACCATTATCTAAAATTATAGTATTGGGAATGCCAAAGCAAACAATGATTTGATTAAGAATAAATTTGGAAATGGTAAGAATGGTGATGTTAATGAGGGGCATGGCTTCAACCCGCTTGGAAAAATATTAATGACCTTTTTATCCCTCAATGTATCTTATTAGTGTTTTTGAGGGGAAATAGGAGGGAAATATAGTGTTTGACTTAGTGGTAGAACTTTAAGGAGATGAAAGGTCACAAATTGGCATGTGTGGGCCCATTTTGGAAGAAATAAGCCTTGACCAAGGTGATGATGGATATAATTAATGTATGAAACCATCATATATTCATTTAATTAGGATCATGGGGTATTTTTGATGTGTATAAGGTGATCTAGTGGTCAATTAAGGCCAAAATAACATCCTTTTATGGTAAAAGCCATTGACTAGCTCAAGTACATGGCTCTAAAAGAGGCTCAACATCTAGATCACCATGTGAATGTATATATAACACCCCAAGATAAATTAAACCTTAAATATATCACACAATAATCTCTATAATGACTCTTTAAATCTCAAAAATGGTATACTTCTAATAATTATGCATGAATAATATGTTTTAGACCTTTGTCAATCTACCTTCTCTAACTTTGGCTTCAAAACTATATTTTAATTAGGTTGAGGATCCTTCAATATGGATAAGGATCAATTTAAAACTTTATACATCATGAAATTACATGACTCAAGCTTGATATGAGGTGCAAAGACCTACAAAGACTGCTAAGGCAACTTTTAAATGTGATTAGACAATGGACTGACTAGACATTCCTTTAGAGCACATAACATGACTAATAACCAAGTGTAAAAGATGGAATATGACTCCAAGCTATAGGATTGGTTAATTTCTAGGTCTAGGACTAAAAATTTACCAATGGGAACTTAATCTACATGAGTGGTCTAGATCCACTACTCGATCATTAAAAAAATGATGTTATAATTCACCAGAATGATTCTCACAAAAAGAAACTATTAGAAGTGTTGATAGTGCATAAAATGTCCACCGTTTGAATTTTATCTACTTACAAAATATGCATTACACCATGGGTTATTAAGGAACATGATAATTGAATAATTAAGATCTCCACCATACCCCCCCCTTACTACTGACTAGGTGGAATGACATAAAAAGGTTTGTATGAGTGGGATAAATCCACTACTCAAACACTAACATGTTGAAACTTTATTCCAAAGAATATATACTCTTCAGAAGAGATCAAGCTCCACAAAAAATCTGAAAGAGACTATCAACTATAAAAAAATTATCAAATAAATAGAATAACTCTCTCTCAAGAAGATGGCCCTAGTCATGATGGGAAAGTCAAACAACTAAAACAATGAAAAGGTGCCCAAAATAGTGCACACAAATGCATGAAGGTAGATAATATTGAATTAGTAAACCCCCCATGGTAATTTATAACTAATTTCAAGTAAAAAATAATCCTAATAAAACACTACAGGATGTAGGAAACCCATAATGTTGTTAATTGTAGTAGATGACATAAAAAATAAGAGAGTTGCTCCTAAAATAAGGGAAAAGTGTGTGGAAAAAATGCAAGTGGAATAAAAACATACTTTGGAATGTAGGACATTGGGTTCCATCAAAAATATGTCCTATGTATAAATTACACAAAAATAAATGAAGTTTTTTGTGAGGGGGTCTAGCCTCATGCCAACCCAGACCTCACCTTCCATCTTTGACTAACAAGTCAAAGTGTGTTTCAAAATAACAATATAATGCCCCTATTTAATAATTATACACCATGTTATAAAAAATATATCCTCATAAAAAAATTCCTACTTCAAAGGAATTTTCCACTTCCACTTCACTATTAAAGAGGACCCCCTTATTACAAATGATCTACCATAATAATAAATTCCCTCTTTTTAAAAAATCTTTTTACCATCACTTTAATAATCATCTCACTAAGTGATGTCCACCACCAAATAAAATAAAAGGCACCCCAAAATATGCCACCAAACATAATAATCTCCATGTTATAAAGCCTCCTCCATAAAAATTTTCCATTTCAAAATGAAAAATGACAAACTAATCAAACAAACACCTTTAAAAATACCATGGGCAGATAGCAATGTGGTTTTAAGGAAACTACCATGTAAAACCATGGAGTTGGGGTCAAGGTTGGCTTGGTGGAGACTAACATAGAATAGTTTCTAATGGAAAGTTGCATGGATAGTTGCATCTAGCATATTCGACCCTTGCACTAAATTTAAGACTTATCCAAAAAAACTAATAGCCACCATGATTAGCACCATTTTCACAAAAATGCATGAAATACCTCTTATTTTTAATATTTTGTTCTTGTTAAAAGACCATAGAATGGGAAAATTATGATGGGAGCACAAAAAAATCATCAATGGTTTATAAATTCCTTTCCACCAAAATTCCTTTGACTAGTCAGGAATGATATTATTATTCATTGCCTCCTCCTAGTAAGGAAAGATTTGATGGTATGGTAATGGAAATATGTCATCCATGGTCAGGTCTAAGTATTTCTCAAGATCAACTATTTCTACCTCTAAAAAAAGATGGCTAAGAGAATATTCTCATTACAAGAGAGAAGGGAGGTTTTCATTTGTTATCCTCATATGTTCTTCATTACTCTACAAACTCAGTGTAGTCACTCTAAATATGTTACAAAAAGACAAATCTACAAATAAAAAATTGGAAAACTTGGTACACTACCTTCATATCTACCCAAATATCATCAAATGACTATGGGGGATAAGTTTTCAATAAACCAAGCTATCAGAGTGATAATAAATAGTTCGTAATTTTGCGTTCCTCTAAAAATAACAAACAAGATACATTTAAAGGTAGAGCCTAATTTGGAGGAGATCACACCTGAGTTGGTGAATGTGAATCAAAAAAATAGGAGATCTTTCCATCCAATGCATCAAATATTAGTATCTTAAATTCTATCTTCAAACATAATAGATATTAATATAAAAAACTTGATCTACAGATCTAAACAAAGCAAAATCCACCACATAGTTGTTACATAAAACTCAAGGCCAATGAAACAAAGATGCCTTATGATATAAATCTAAATGCAATATCTCATAATTATGTAGTCTAGCAATGAATTTTCATATAATTTCAAAAAATAATGTAAATGTTCCAAACTCTATAATGTATATATATTAGAATGAATAGTTGTGTACTATGGTGGTTGACCTTTTAAATAATACAAAAAGGATAATAAATTACAGTAGTACTATTTGATTAATGGATTGAACAAGGGTAGGTAATGGCTAAAAAATCCACTATAATACCATGTTGGAGCTCATATTTAACTCATAAAATCATAGGATCATGCTTTCACATATTACCATAGCATTTGACACAGAGACATTGCAAACACATAACAAATATTCATAATAAAGTCCCTATAATGTATTCAAAATCACCTTGTGGGTATCCAAAACCAACCAATTCAAAATTTATGGGAGTGCCTATTAAATAGGCAAGGTAGATTATTTCATGTAACAAATAATTATTACATAAATAACCTATAAAATAGGAGTATTTATTATTATTATTATTATTATTATTATTATTATTATTATTATTATTATTATTATTATTATTATTATGCACTCAACAAATACATGCACAAAATAGAATAACATATTCAAAATTAAACAAACAACTCCCAAATCAAGCTTATACACTTTACTCCAGCACTCCTTTTGAGGGGGATCTATTTCACTAAATTTTGAATCTATTTGATGTTTAAGGAGAAATAGAGATGAAGGGTAGGGATTAGAGATTAGAGAGAACTTGGATTGGTTTCACATGATATACAAATTATGTTGAGCACTCCTCTTTGGTTAGGGAGGACTACCTATGAATAAGAAAGCACTACCACCAAAAATATTTTTTAGTAGATAAATGAGTGGGCTACCAAGCTATGTGCTTCTTCCTAGAAGTGTCAAACTTACTTAGGGATGATAGTCCACTTTTTGAAACAAAATGGTAGTGAATAACAAAATGAAAGAGAGAGTAAGAGAGAGATATTTGTATCATTCTTGCAGCCTAAGTGTAACAGAGAATGACATAGTGCAGGTAATGTCAGTTATTTATGTTTTTAGAGGTTATTTAGGTAGGCTCAGGGAGGTTAGTGGAAATACATAGTCACTAACATCAGTTAGGCTGCTGATGTCGATAAGGAAATATGACCAATGTCAGTTATGTGACTAATGTTGGTAGGGGTAGTAGATTCTCAGGAAGTTGCAAGAGACTTTTTTGAGCTAGGAGGTAGATGTTGTTAAGGTTTGTGAGGTTAAGAAGAGTCATAAGGGAGTGGGTAAGACTCAGGTGGGTCTAGATAGAGGGTTGGTATGTTTGAATCAGAGGGAAATAGGTGAAGGAGTTTTACTACTCCTTCACAGGGAGAGTTAAGATGTTCATAAAATGATAAATAGTATAATGTTAAGTAATTGTAAAATGACTATTTAAAGGGATTACAAAACATAGAGGTATACTTATCTAGTGAAATAAATGAACTATGAGTGCCAGATAGATGGACCTGATGAAGCATGTTGAAGCAATATGTGAACAAAAAAGATAAGTGTGTTACCAATTTATAAGAATATAAGCTCTGTGTAGTATATCAACTCCTAATCTAGACTGATTTGTGTAGAGTAATGGTAAGTCTGGATGTAGAAAGTTGAATGCCAAATCTTGTATGTGAATGATTGCTTTTTTTAATTTTTGATGATCTAAATATTAGCTTGGAATTTGGCTTAAGTAACTGAAATTGATGATCCCACTGATGTCGATCAAGGGTTGACCCACATCAGTGTTATGAAAATAGGTAAAAGGGATATTGTTAGCCTATGTTCTATTCCTTCTCTTGCTAAGTGTGGTGTCCATTAGAAAATGTTAAAAATTTGAGGTTAAGAAGAACTTAGTTAGTTAGGAATTTATGTTAGGGGTGAGAACAAGTCATGGGTAATTAGGATTAGGGGACTAAGTCTTAAGGTGACTCAGAGGGTAAGAATTAGTCTTATGATGAGGTGGCCAGGTAAGGTGGCATAAGTAGTTTTTAATTAACTTAATTAAATAGTTTTAAATTAATTAAATGTGTGAGGGGTGAAAACATGGGTTAGGAAGGCTAATTATTAAAAGAGGATCAAGGGGGTTTTGACACAATGATTTATGCACATGTGTGATGTAATTTTGGTGTCTACATTTTCCCCTTTTTGTCTTATAATTTATACGAACAAATTGTAAGACAAAAATAGGAGTTGGATGATCTAGGTATGGGATGAGGCATCCCCCCTCAAAACAAGAATTGACGAAGGAGAATCTAGAATCAGGTAGAGGTTTGATAAGGAGTTAATTGGGTGGGTAGATGTTGAGTGAGAATGTGGTAACATCACTACTTATATGTATACCACTATAACTTATAGTCAACATAATCAATAATAGGTAAAGGCAAGAAGGACTCGAATAGAAATAACCAAATCATAGCTTGTAAGTGATAGTTGATAAGGTTAAAATGATCAAAATGGTACCTCTAATGGTCCATGTATTCCAAGTATCTAAGGTAGGAAGTGCTCCTGGTAAACATAAAAGGTTCTAGGTGATAGGACTAGCTTGGTCATGATATAAAATCCCTGATATACATGTGTGTGTACAATATCCAACTATAGTGAGGTAGCATAAGTGGTCAAGACAAGCAATGCAAGGTTATTTCAAAAGGTTTAATGGTCAAAGAGATATTCATGATCTCTAGTCAGATTCATCATGGGTGGATATTTAAGTGATCTCTAAGGTTATTTGTCATGGTTAGGGAAATATATGTGATCTCCAAGGTTTTTTGTCATAGTCAAGGGGATATACATGATCTCCAAGTTGGCCCAAACTTGGGTGTAGTCCAAAAGGTGATGGTTGGGGTTTAAAACTCTAATTTTAAGGTTGTCAATGTTGGTTATTTCACTAATGTTGGTAGTAATTATTACTGACATCAACATCTTAGGTCAAGACTATCGACATTGGTGAGTGAACAAATCTAACAAAAAGGGGTTTAGTAGCCCAACAAAACTCATTTACAATAGTTGATTGGAGAAAAAGAGTTTTGAGTGTTGTGGAGCATAAGATATCCCTAGCCTATCTATTTGTGGTGATTTGGTGACAGATAAGTGGTTGAGAAGAGTATGTGAGAGTGAGGGTGTGATTGAGCACTTGGTGGGTCATGATGTGACTGAGAGAATGTTGGTGTGGATAGAGATGGTAGAGGTAGGATGGGACATAATTGGAGGTATACCACCGTAATTGCCAACCATTCCAAGCCAGAGGAGATGGAGAGATGAGGTAGGATGCTCTTTCAGTTGAATTTTAATTTAAGGTAGTTAATTTTTTATTTGGGCTAAATTTGAATGTTTGGGGGGAGAGAGTGCAATTAGAGGGGTAGTAAATGGGGTAAGGGAAGATTTGGGTTAATTTGGGATGGGTTGGGGGTCATTTTTAGGAAGAAACCTAAATTTTGGAGGTAGGGTATTCAACCCTAGGGCTAAACCAGTCGTCAATGTTAGTTGGGCTCACTGATGTTGGCCAATAATTGGTACCGATGTCAACTAACACCCAACATTGATATCAGCATATAAGATTGATGTCAATCATAAGGAAAACCCCAAATAGGAATAAAAGGCTAATTTTGGATCCCCAATTGAGTTATTTGATTAGCCTAATGGTCGATCTAGCCTCAAAATACCTTGTGTTGACTGAGTGCTACCTATATAGCTTAGGTGAGGGCCTCAGGCCAATGTAGTTCTTCTAGTGCATAAGGAAAAAGGGTGAGGTATGGTTAAAAAAAATTAAGTGAAGTGGTTAGGAAAATCTAGGTTGAAATAGGTCATGGGACTTATAGCTTAAAAGATAGGTCATGGGGTTGAGGGTGTGAGATATAGGCCATGGGGCCTAGAGTTTAAGATATAGGTTATGGGGCCTAGAGTTGAAAGATAAGCAATTGGGCCTAGGGTTTAGGTAGGTTAGCAGGTTTGATAGTTAGGTGCGTATATAATTGAGCTAACCTCAAAACACCCCATGTTGACTGAGTGCTACCTATATAACCTAGATGAGGACCTTAGGCCTATATAGTTCTCCTAAAGAGAAAGGAAAACGTTGAAGTTTTATATTATAAAGTATGTGACTTAAGGTTTGTGTGTGTGGATGAAAACTAGTTAGGAGTTGACATTACGAGATTGACTACCTATGTTGTTGATGAGGATGAGGATGGATGTCACCATGGATGAGTGGGAGCACATGGAAGATATAGGGTTAGGAGGAGTGTAATGATATTTCCATGTTGCACATGATGTTATCTTGATGATAACTTTGACAAAGAGGTGGGATCACACCACCAACACTTTCCATTTGCCTACTAGGGAGTTAACTATGACATTAAAGGATGTTTGCAATATTTTATAGTTACCACTCTAGGGTGAGGATATCTTCTCTTATTTAAGAGAGGAGAATGGTATTCATATGGTGACATTATTCATAGAACATGTTAACAAGGTGACCTATCACTTAGTGAGCTTTGATTATGAGCCACTATACACTATCGATGAGGAGTAGCACTGATTGAGTATCCTGATGATGATAAGTATTATAGTATATGCACTTCCAAACATGGATGGGGGAGATTTTTTATTACATTGACAGGTGTGTTAGCATAGATGGTTGAGCAGTGGATAGTGTATGCATGGGGTCCAACTTTTCTTGCATAGTTATATAGAGAGTTATGGGGTTTGAGGCTATGGTGATGGTACAGTTTGTACATCAAGTATTTTCTCCATTTTTGGGTATATGAGCACATCATGGTGACATGGCCATTAGGGTTACCCATCATGATTGTAACTAGTTTTAGGGTTGGGTTCATATGATAGAGAGAGGATATGGCCAATACACAAGTAGACAACATAGTTTAGGACATTTATTATTATAAGTGTATGATAGATGGATTTATTCCCATAGATATTGTTTAAAGTCCCTACTTGACATACCCTACATTCAAAGGATAGGTAGAGCATCTTATCAGTTATGGGTCAGAGGGAGATGAGTTGGAGAGTTAGAGATGATTTTCATGGCACATGTTAGGAGATAGTTTGTCTTACTATAAAATGTGCCTCTTACCTTTCCTTTATATAAGAGGGATGATATAGAGGCACCCCTACCTTTGCCCCAAGAGATAGATGGGATAGATTTTGAGAAGCTACCATGAGGCCTAGGTGTGGTAGATCTTGGATGCACTATGGCTTATCTTATGTGGTGAAAAGGTCTACATCTTGTCATTTAGGTTAAGAGGCCACCACTATATTTATAGGAAGTGATGAGAGAGAGAGATATATATATATAGTCATACAGGCCTGAGATGCAATTGTATAGGCCTAATATGTATCATATGCATAGGTTTTAGTCTTACAAGGGTAGGTTATGACATTGTAGGGATAGGTGATTACATTGATGGGATAGGTTGGTGCATTACAAGACCAAGTTATTGCACTGATAGCAGAGAGATAGTTTGAGAGTAACAGGATAGGATACTCCTCCTCCTTCACCATAGGGAATAGTATAGGGTCCTACATTAGGTTTGATGGGTCTACCATAGATTGCATCTCTATCAAGGTACAACACTACTTTAGATGATATTGCATACTATGAGAGAGACATCAAGGAGTTCTCATAGATTTAGAGGTATTTTAAGGCTAGAGAGCAAGAGAGATCAGTGACATGTGGCATAGATTCTAGCTCACATAGATATAGATAAGTAGAGGGTGGTGATGATACTACTACTTCACAACCATGACTATAGCCTTAAGTATTCTGAGGGCTAAATGATATTTTTGATGTTGTTATATATGTTATATACACACAAGCTTATGATTCGAAGATGAAAGATGTACTTTTTGAAAGAGAGAGATGATACTAATATGATTCATGGATGTATATTCATATTCAACATGTGTGTGTGTGTGTGTGTGTGTGTGTGTGTGTGTGTGTGTGTGTGTGTGTGTGTGTGTGTGTGTGTGTGTGTGTGATAATTTGTTATTTTGAGATGTGTTTATTCAATGGTGATGATGTTGAAGTTATTATAATGATGTGGATGTTTATGTTATGTTAATGTTGATCATGTTAGTTGAGTTAGACTAGCATTTCCCATATGTGTGATGGTATATGCATAGTTGATTGGTTAGCTTCATCTTAGCATTTTTCCATATTTGTGATGGTGTATGCTTAAAATGAATAGGTTGGGTATGTTTTTTTATTTTAGCATTTTTCCATATTTGTGATGGTGTATGCTTAAAATAAATGGTGTAGGATTGATAGTTTTACTATTTATTTTTGTTTAGAGAAACTATGGTTGCATGTTTAGTGTATTTCACATGGGCTTATATGAAATGGATTAATGGGAAATGGTTTGTTAGTTTTAGTATGATTTTGGGTTTTTATTTGAGTATCTTGGCTTGAGATGGGTATGTGAGTGATAATATTTGTTAAACACATAACTCTAAGAATCAAAAAAGATTGGTAGAAAGGCGAGAAGGTGATTGAATCTTATTATGAGATGAGATCTCAGAAGAGAAATCGACATGTGATTAATATGGGAAAGAAAGAGGCACAATGCTCACATATTAGCAAAGACCACAATCACAACATAAATAGGATTAGGAGTATGAGCCTCTTTCATGTTTTACATCATTTTACCATTTCTTTGTTAGAGAAGCATCATACTCACCTTGTGTCAAGTGAGTTCAAAGTCCCTTGAAAGAGTATGAGGGGAAAAAGGTAAAAGGAATGAGAGTGTTTGGGTAGCATAACCTTTTTAGTGGGGATGGTACATCATTTGACCATTTCTTTGTTAGAGAAGCATCATACTCACCTTGTGTCAAGTGAGTTCAAAGTCCCTTGAAAGAGTATGAGGGGAAAAAGGTAAAAGGAATGAGAGTGTTTGGGTAGCATAACCTTTTTAGTGGGGATGGTATTCCCCTTTTGTGGGTGACCTGAGAGCTATTATGGGCAATTCCATGACTTAAATTTTTTTTGGGTGTAAGTTGATCAATGTGGGAAGCTTACAATGGGATTTTGTTTATGTTGAGGCCATATGAAGTTAATCAATATGAGAAGCTTCTAAGTCATTATTTCCCTTGATAACAAATCTTATCTTATCCATCTTTTAATGGAGTGGTCTAAGTTTTTTTTTAATAGTTGTCCTTCAAGGGAGCAGTCTACATTAAGAGTCATAACCTAAGAGATTATAACTTATCTATGTATCCCATTTGTTTTTTGTTTGTTTTTAAACTTTAGTCATGGACATGACTATAGAGGCTTAGAGGTTTTCTATTTTCAACGCAAAACCATATCAATTCGTAGGTTAAGTGTGTAGGAATAAGGGTTTAGAGGAAGGGAGATGAATGTAATAGGGTTTATCAAGGGATGAGCTCAAGTTAAACACAAGGTGAAGCATCACTTGATTAACAAAATAATGGTTGTAGGTGCAAAGCATTTAAAGGCTCAAGTTCTGGTCTTCCTCTAAGAAAAGACAAGAGATAAGTTCTTGAGTGATACTTGTGAGTTATGATGTAGTGTCCAAGCTAATTAGGAGAAAACTTACCCCATTTGCTTTTCTCCATGTTCATCACATGTTGATTTTCCTTCAAGATGAGATTGTTGATATTAAAATCTCACTCCTTAAGGTTTTTATTGTAAGCACATTTGATACGCTCTTGATAGATTTCGAGGTGGTTGAGGGCTATAAGATGTCATTCATCAAGTAACTCAAGTTGATCCAAATGTTCTTGGAAAAAGTCATAATTGATAAGTATGTCCTATAGAGAGATGTGAAGAGAAGGAATCTAGACCTCAAGAGGCAAAACAACTTCCATCCCATACACCAAAGAAAAGGTGTAGCACTTATAGGGGTTCAAATGCTAGTGTGGTAAGCCCATAAAGCAAAAGGAATGGGTGTGTGATAATCTTTGCCAGTATCATTGACTACCTCCATGAGGATTTTAGTTAAGGTTTTTTTAGAAGCTTCTGCCTATCTATTTGCTTATGGATAGTATGGTGATGAGAAGCTTAATTTGATTCTAAAAGCATCACAAAGCTTTTGGGCAGTCTTATTTTTAAAAGATTTGCCATTATCTATTATAATTTTATGGGGGATACCAAAACTATAGATGATATGATGGTTGATAAAGTCAATAATTTTGTCAACCTTAGTGGAGATGAGATGAATGGCCTTGACCCACTTGGTGAATTATTTAGTGGCAGTAGTGATGGAACAGTGACAGAGAGATGAATGAGGGTTAATCTCACTAATTAGATCCAAACCCCATTAGGAGAAGGGCCAAAAGTCTTTGGTTACTTGCAAGGCATGGCTTGGAATGTGAAGGAGGTTAACATGTTGTTAACATTTGACCCAACATCAAGCGTAATCACTACAGTCTTGATGGAGAGTTGGCCAATAGTAGCTAAGTCAAAGGATACATTTGGTAATTAAGTTACCATTTAAATGTCCACCAAAAATCCTATCATGGACTTCCTTAATGATGAAGGGGATGTCAGTACTAGTGAGGCATCTAAGGAGGATACCATTAAAACCTCACTTGTAGATAAGTCCCCTTAGCATAGTATAACAAGTTGCACATTTCATGATTGCATGTCTCCTATTATTGGAGAGGTCAGAAGGGGTAATAAAAAAGGAGAGGTAATCCATGAGTTGTTTGTACCATAATTCATGAGGTTGTGTGTTACATTTCCTATAAAAAGGATGTTAGTTGATACATAGGAGGGCAATGTTAAGCGATACACAGTGACATAGATTTTTGAGGAAGAGGGTGAAGAGGGTATGTGTGAAGCAAGAAAAGCCATTGTGTTAAAAAACTTATTTGTAATTTGAGGAATAGTTTACAAGAGGTAGGTGTAGAATGAATTTAATATCATATCTACACAATGTTTATATCGTTTCATAATTTTTTTGCATAGGTAAGAACTATTAACTTGATTAACCACTAGCTGGGAGTCACCAAAAATGGTTATTGATTTAACACCCAAAAAAATAGCCATTTGAAGCCCTAAGATCAAAGCTTCATATTTAACCATATTTCTAGTACATTCAAAATCTAGTTTAAATGACAAAGGCATAGACTCATCATCAAGAGGGATGAGGATGACCCCCACAACCCCACCATGTTGACATTTAGACCCATCAAAGAACATCATCATTTGATAGGAGATGTCATCGGTGGAGAGCATTGGGATAGATTCATCAAGGAATTTGAGGTTTGAAGATTGGTTTTTAGGTAAAAGGGTGGAAGCTAACTGGTCAACAATCATTTTCCCCTTGATATACTTTTGTTGAATTAATTCCAAGTCAAATTTAGCAAGGAGCATGATCCACCGAGCTACATGTTGGTTATGATATGGCTTGAAATGTATGTATTTAAGAGGATAAATATGGGTGATGATGTAGGTTTTGTGATTTAAGAGGTAATGATAGAGCTTAGAAGCTAAAAATACCAATGTGATACAAATCTTTTTGGTATGGGTATATTAAGTTTCATAATCAATAAGTGTGCAGCCTATGTAGTAAACCACTTGTTCTTGATAGTGATCATCTTGATGTCTAATCATAGCACCTAAAGAATGGTCTATTATAGAGATGTAAAGGTAGAAAGGATAGTTTTCCTTAGGTGGAATAAGAACTAGTGGGGAAAGGAGATACCTTTTGAGTGCATCAAATTCTTCCTGGTAATTTGTATTCCAATGGAAGGAGACATATTTTTTGAGAAGATGGTGAAAAGGTTTGCAATGATCTAACAACTAGGAGATGAAGTAGAAGATTGACTTAAGGTTGCCTTGTAGGCTATAGAGATATTTTATATTAGTATGTGGAGGCATGTCTAATATTTCTTGAACCTTAGTAGGGTTTACTTCAATACCATGGAGATAAATGATAAAGCCTAAGAGCTTACCAGAAAGGACACCAAAGATACATTTCTTTGGGTTTAGTCAAATGTTATATTGGAAGAGATGAGTGAATATGATTTTGAGAATTGTCAAGTGATCTTAGTGAAGTTTATACTTTCTAAGTAAGTCATCCATATAGTCTTCCATTATTTTGTGTGGGAGATCATGGAAGATGTAAGTCATGGCATGTTGGTAAGTGGCACTAGCATTGTTTACACTACAGGGCATGACCTGATAATAGAAAGTCCCCCATGGGGTAATGAAAGTTGTCTTATGTTGATCCTCAGGAAAAACCAAGATTTGATTGTAACCTGAGAACCCATTCATAAGTGATAGTATCTCATGGCTAGTTGTTAGATCAACAAGTTGGTTAATACTTGGCAAAAGGAAGTCATCCTTTAAACAAGTAAGGTTTAGGTCATGCTAGTCAGTGCAAATGTAGATTCCCCCTATCACTTTTGTGATAGGAACAATATTAGAAACCCATTTCATGTAGTTGATGGATTGAATAAAGTTAACAGAAAGGAGGTGTTGGATCTCTTCTTTGATCAAGAAAGAAATACAAGGATACATTTTGTGAATCTTCTACTTAACAAGTTTAACATCTCAGGTGGTGAGAATGTTATGGGTGATGATAGAGGGGTCAATACTAGGCATGTCATTATAATACCAAGTGAAGGCTTTGCTATGGTAATTAATAAATGTGGCATAATTATCTTGCTTAGAGGATTCTAAATATTGGCCAATCTTAAAGATGTAGGGGTTATCGTGAGAGGGCAAATTAATGTCAATGGTTGATTCATTTAACATAGCTTATGTTTTGGATGGGAGTCATCATTGGATATAGGAATAATTTTTACCCATTTATGTGAGAATAGAATCATCATCTTGACATTGGATAGTATTGATAGTGGGAGAGTCTTCATTAATCATTTTAGGATGAATGAGAAGAAGGGACCTTGTTTCCTTACCTAGGTGATAGGTGAGGGGGCCAAAATGGATGGTGTTTATTGGAAAAAAATTATGAGGTATAGATACCTCTAATTTAGTAGTAGGTGATGGTGGAGGAGAGGATGGAAAAGGAGAGACTAGATCTTTGATGATTGGTATATGAGAAGCTTTGGTGAGTTTATTTGATTCATCAAAACCCACCCCATGTTGCTTTTTAAAATTTTCAATGGTTTTATTGGTGGGATATTCAATGGGCATATGAACACCCTACTCATAATGATCTAAACCAAATCCTTTATAAGCACACCTATAAAGATATGTGTGAGTGAAGCTAGGATTGCCTAGGAAAGAGAAGTGATAGGTAAATGGTTTTGGTTAAGAGGATGGATTGCTAACAGTAGGAGCTCGATCAATTCCCCCATAAGTGAGATTAGTTTGAAGGTTAGACAGACCATACAGGATGACCATCTCAATAAGAGGATCATAATTAGGGTGCATATGAATATTTCCATACTCTTTTGGAGTATCGAATATGTCAAGTGTCAACAAATGATATTCTCTGAGTGATAGATACAAGAAAGTTTCTACCATAGGGTCTTTGTCAAGAATTTGTGTTATCAGTATTTGTGTAACTAGGGTAGTGGAGCTTATAGAATATTTAGAAGTATAATGTAGAGGAGATGATGTCTTTAATGGAATCAAGAAATAATTGGGGCTATAAGTCATGTTACATGTTTTGAAAGGAGGTGGGTTAGCAGGAATAACATGCACTTGCCCATTGTGCTCAAACTTAATGTAGCAGTGCAAAGTCAAGGGCACACATGCCATAGCACATATCTAAGGTCATCCAAGTAATATGTTGTAGTATAACTCTCTTTATACAATTTAGAAGAGCTTAATAATTGTGTGGGGACCCACATGAATATGTAAGATAATAGTGCCCATCATAGTATTTTTGGTATCGTTAAAGAAGTGGATCACCACGTCGGTTTGAAACATGCAATTATCGAGAAGGGATAGCTATTTGTATGCATGGGTGGAGATAATATTAATACTAGATCCTCCATAAATCATGACTCTTTTAACACTAGTTTGATCCATATATGTAGTGATAAAAAGGGAAAAATCTTGATCTTTGGGGTGTTGAAGTGGAATTTTTGAATCACAGAAGGAAATCAGGGAGATGGTGTTAAGAGAACTAACCAAAGTTATAAGAGGCTAGGGATCATTAGGTTTTACCTCAATTGCTTGTAAGTCACTAATAAAATCTTAATGGTGTTGGGGTGATTTTTGGATTAATTCATACAAGGACATTTTCATAGAGGTTTGGTGAAGTTGTTTCACCATCAAGTTTTGAATAACTTCTGAAGATGTTGGTTTTGGGACACCTAAGATGGAAATCCTTGGATTTAGAGGAGTGTATTTTGAGAAGGGATGAGACCAATGGGAAATGACTTTTTCCTTTCCTTTATCTTTTTGATTTTGTGACCACATGGTCATATTAACCATGTTGATTTGAAACATAGGTGAAGAAGGTGGCAAAGGGGGTACAACATTATCTTTGGGTTTGAATTTAGGTGGAGTGGTATGAGGCCACAAGTGAAATATCAAGAAGGTTAATGGGATTATCAACAAAGAGATTGTTGATATCAAAGTGTTGCCTAATGACTACCATGAGAGCTTTACAACTCTCAATATTGTGTCCAGGTCAAAAAGTTAATATGAACTTGTGTATCATCAAACCAAGATAGCTTCAGTCTAAGAGGGTTATAAGGCTTAATGGGAGGAAGATTTATTATAGAGGATTGTAGAAACTAGTGTAGGAAAAAGATCTGAGAGCCTAAAAGTGGGCTAGCACTTGTTTTAATAGGGGTAGACACCTTCTTTTGTTTAGGAGTCATGGGGGTGATTTTATGTGGCACATTTTTTGGTAATGGTGGAGCCATATGTTTTGTTGACACTTTCTTGGTGGTAGGTGTCACAGTGTTAGATGTGAAAGGCCTATCAAGTGGTAGAGGTAGTAGTGCAGGTAACTTAGCCTTTAGTTTTGCTTGGATTAGTGATACCCTAACTAAAGTAGAGGGATGTATTCCTAAAATTGAATGCAAAGTTGAGGGTGGAAGAGGGAAGGATATACAAGATCTAGGAAGCTTAACATTCTTCCTTAGTTTAGGCCAAAAAACTCTAACTTGTGGTTGGAGAGTTAGATCTAATTTCACCTATGGATGAATTATATTAAAGACTAGGTGAACACCTAAGGACCTAATCTGCTTTAATGTGGTAGATGCCTATGAGGGTGAGGGCTCTAACATAGAAGGATGAGCTTTTGGTGATTTTAGTGAAGAAGCTCTGACTTTGTCAAAGACCTTAGGGTAAAGGGTAGTGTGAGGATTGGTGGTAGAGGATGACACTTATTGTGTAGGATAAAGAGTTTTAAGTTAGTCCCAAAATGTTGCATGATCTAGCTTTATGGAATTAAGAAATTCTAGATTTCCCACTAACTTTGAGAAGGGTTTTGATGAAGTTTATGTAGGCCTTACAGTTACTTATTTAAAAGGATTAGGTGATTGAGAAAGAGATAAATTGTTTGCCTCTACTACCTTAGGCCAAAGAGGAGGAAAAACCATAATGGCGTCTTCTTCGACAGAGATGGGAGAAGAGGCATGGTCTTCCATAGG
This sequence comes from Torreya grandis, assembly GCA_037957365.1. Lineage (NCBI taxonomy): Eukaryota > Viridiplantae > Streptophyta > Pinopsida > Cupressales > Taxaceae > Torreya > Torreya grandis. The sequence continues at coordinate 303,161 of JARHVA010003404.1, read as the reverse complement.
TGGGGGAGAGGTAAGTGAAGACAGCTCCTCAAGGGGGTATAACATAGATATAATTGCTCCCTTAACATGGGGGTGAGGAAAAGGTAAAGTATGAACTTCCATAGGTAAAATAAGTGGTAAAATTGGTTGAATTGGAGTAGGTATAATAGGTCTCTCATCTAATGTAGGTGTAGATAACACTAGCTCCATTAGTAGAGGAGAGGTAGGTGAAAAGGTTCCTGAAGAGGGTATAGCATAGGAATGATGTTCCCCTCAACATGTATTTGAGGAATGGGTAAGGCATGTTCCCCAAGTGGTAAGAGGATAGGTAAAATGGGTGAAAAAGGAATTGGCAATACAGGCTTCTCTTGTGGCAAAAGGAGAGGTAGAGGAGGCCCTTCCTCATGTGAGAGTGGAATGGGTGAAGTAGGTTCTTCTACCCAAGGAGGAGGGATGGGAAAACTAAACTCCACTGATTGTGGGGGAGGAGTAGGTAAAATGGGTGCCTCTTTTTGTGGGAGAGGTTGGACTGGAGGTAAAGGAAAGACCATATTTACCATATGGATATTATGATCACATGAGTTATCAGTCATGGTCTAAACATTATTTTGATTGGGTGAATGGTGAGGAAAAGGTTATTTGAACACATCCATATTTTTATTAGTAGGTGCATTCATTTTATCCAAGATGAGATCACCCCTGTCAAGCATGTCTTGAAAAATGTTCTTGAGTGTTTTGCAATTATTAGAATTGTGGCCTTTGACTCGATGGTAGCCATAAAACTCATCCTCATTATACCAAGAAGGAATAGGATTGGAGGGATCAAATTGTATAGGAGGCTTGATTTGAAGAAGGGTTATGGCTCTTTGTTACAATAGTTTTTCCAAAATGGAAGTGTATGACTCCCCAATAGGAGTGTATCATCTTTATTCATACCGTTGTTAGAATTTCTTAGTCAGATTTTGTGAGGTCAAGGAATTAGGTTGGTTTATGGTTGTGGAAGAAGCTGATTTAATGACCACCACATTGGTGGAGCCTTTAAATTTTTGGTTAAAAGGAGAAGGTTTAGAAGAAGAGTTATTTTATTTGGAATTGGCATTCTTACTATGTAGCTTGACTATGTCTTCATCTATAGCCTAGATCTTGAGTTTCCATGCCATTGTAAAAGCTTCATCAAATGTGTGGAAAGTTCATACTGAGAGTGTGGATGAATGTGATTATTAAATTCCTTTGATAAAAGCTTAATAATCTTAGTTTGGGGTAAATAGGAGGATATTTAATTGATTAAACCTCTCCAATGATCGACAAAATATGCAATAGACTCGTCATCAAATTGTTTAATAGAATAAAGGTCCATAATAGAAACATTTTTATAAATGTTGATAGATAAATGGTCTAGGAATAATTGTGTGAGTTTTGTAAATGAGAAAAGGGAGTGTTGAGTTATAGAGCTATACCAATCTACAGCAACACGCAAAAGAGACATAGGGAAGGTGTGAAGTAGTAATGCATCATCGTGCCCTATTAAATAACAAGCATGTCTAAATGCTTATAAATACTACTTGGGGTCCTCTTTACTCTAAAAGTGAGTAAATTTGGGGACTTACCATTGGCTTCGATAAGGGTGAATAGGCATAGAAGGATGGATGGGTTCATTTCATATTTGATCATAAGATAACACATTCCTTAAACCCAATATAGATGTCTCTAGACTAGACATCTTGTCCGTCAGCATCCTAATGAGGTCTAGAGGATGATTGGTTTGGGAGATACCCCATAAGATATATGGAGCTTGATAAGAAGTAGGGGTAGAATATGACGTGGCTTTCTATAGTTGTGTTGATATAACATAGGGGTAATGAGTCATAGGCTAGGGGGAAGAAATGAAATGGGCTTGTCCCATTAGGTTAGAAGCAATTCTTTGGTTGAATGTTGTTATTATAGGTTGGGTTGTTGGCATGGTTATACTAGATGAATGATGATTCATAACTCATGAAATTATAGGTGTGATAGTAGAAGGGATGGGTACTACCAAATTTTGAAATGGGGTTAGACTTGACTAAATTGCTTTTGGTTGTGAAGGCAGGGAAGTCATGACAGAGGTTAAGTGAGAATGAGTGGTTGGTGATGCTAAACTTTGGGCATTGTTTATGGTTGGGTTATTTGTCAAAGTTGTGGTTTGAGTAACCATGGGGAACATACTAGATTCAGTTGAAACTAAAATTGTTTTCATCAGAGAATCTGGCATACTATATAGTGGGTCACCTAAAGAATTATGGGTTTGGCTCATGGTAAGGTAATGCTGAAGGGCTACCACATTACGATCAAGAAATCTAGAAAAATATTTATCTCCTTTAGGCACAATGGGAACTTGGTTGGGGTTTGGAGTATGATCTATGTCTGAAGTATGCTCCATGATAGAATCAATGATAGAAGTGGAAGGTGGAAGTGGTTGCTGGCTTGCATAATCGACAAAAATTTTGGCTTGGCTTCATGTCAATACCATGCAAGAAGAAGTATAAACAGTCTTAAAACTCTATATTAGTGATAGAGTGAGGAAAAACCAAGTTTTGGTATAGGTAGGTAGGTTATTTTAGCTTGTTGTTTTGAATAAACTAAAAACAACCAAATTACATAGTCACTGGCATTGATCACTTGACTAATGTCGATAGGTTAAAGTCTACCAACATTTAACTTTTGTTGATCACTATGGAGTCCTAGGAGATGAAAAATCTAATGTTTTAGAAACCTAGAGGCAAAGTATAGGCAAAATAGAGGATGCAAGATGTCTATATAAGGAGGATGAACACTTAGAAAACTTGATATAATAGGTTATACAACTTGAGTATTATGAATAGTGTTGATTTTATAAATCAATGAAAAAACATCCTTACCAACTCAAAAATACAAAAGGCAATAGAAAAGTAGAAAAAGAACATACATCCACTAATTTTTAACTCCTAGAGATTAATTTTAGTCTCATGTTGGCTTATTCCTTAATTAGATAGTGAGATGAGAGTTTGGCTACCAAAGGTACTAGAAAGTAATCCAGAGATGGTTTCAGGTTAGTTTTGGTGCTCAAGAGGAAATCTATATTAGACCAAGTGCATTTCTTATTATAGGGGCTTGATCCCCACACTTCATAGACCTAAAGATAGGCCAAACCAATTAGCTAAGATATACCTTATGTCTAGATTTTATACTCTACCAAAGAATTGAGTGGGTTCTCCCCTTGGTGGTGAAATCCAAGTAGGATACCCAGGTAGGGGTAAGGTGATCCACTAAGTGATGAAATCCTAGTGGACCTTGTCTCAGGTGATTTTATATGTTTGTTTTTTTAATGTGATTTGTTAGTGTAACATAGGTGTACTATAATTCATTCATAATGTTTGTAATTAACTAGGTGAGTTAAATATGCAGTAAGCAAACAATGAAGTGCAATGACTTTTAAACCCAAATCTAAAGTGTTTTGATTTGAATGAAAATAATGATGAAATAGGAGAAGAGAATGAATTTCACTATCCTAATGTGCATTTAAGAAATAGATAAATAATATATTCTTTTTAACTTGTAAGAAAAATGATAAGTTTCTTGTAAAGGCAAAAGAAAGAGATGAGTGGTAAGGAAGAAGAAATTTAAGTTTATTACCTTTAAATAGAAAATAAAATGTTGAATATTTCATTTTGGGGAAAAAGAGAGGGAGAAAGTGCAAGGAATGAAATTTTCACTATAATTTACCTATATGAATGCTTAAAATAAGCAATGAACCCAAGGAAAACTCCAAGGTCCCACCAGGCATGCCAAAAATGTTTCATTGAATTTTTAATCTATTTGATTTTTAAGGAGAAATAGAGAGAACCTAGATTGGTTGCATGTCGTATCCAGATGATGTTGAGCACTCCTCTTTGTCTAGGGAGGACTACCTATGAATAAGAAAGCACTACCACCAAAAATATTTGTTAGTAGATATATGAGTGGGCTACCAAGCTACGCGCTTATTCTTGGAAGCGTCAAACTTCCTTAGGGATGACAATCCACTTTTTAAAATAAAATGGTAATGAATAAAAAAATGAAAGACAGAGTAAGATAGAGATATTCATACCATTCTTTCAATCTGAGTGTAGTAGAGAGTGACATAGTGTAGGTAATGTGAGTTATTTGTGTTTTTTGAGGTTATTTAAGTAGGCTCAAGGAAGTTAGTGGAAATACACAGTCACTGAAATCAGTTACGATGTTGATGTTGATAAGGAAATATGATCGATTTCGGTTATGTGACATTTTTTTAGGGTTAGTAGGTTCTCAAGAATTTGAAGGAGATTTTTTTGAGCTAGGAGGTAGATGTTGGTCAGGTTTGTGAGGTTGGGAAGAATCATAAGGGAGTGGGTAAGACTCAGGTGGGTCTAGATAGAGGGTTGGTATATTTGAAGTAGAAGGGAATAGGTGGAGTTTTACAACTCCCTCATAGGGAGAGTCAAGACATTCATAAAATTATAAATAGTATAATGTAAATTAATTATAAAATGATTATTTAAAGGGATTACAAAACATAGAGATATACTTAGCTGGTGAAATGGATGAACCATGAGTGATAGATAGATAGCTCTAATGAGGTGTGTTGAAGTAATACGTGAATAGAAAAGATAAGCATGTGTTGTCAGTTCTAAAGAATCTAAGCTTTGTACAGTATATCAATTCCTAATATATACTGATTTATGTAAAGTAATGATAAGCCTAGATGTAAAAATTTGAAAGCCAAATCCTATACATGATTTATTGATTTTTATGATTTGTGTTGATCTAAATATTAGCTTGGAATTTGGCTTAAGTAATTGACATCGATGATCTCACTGACATCAACTAAGGGTTAGCCAATGTCAGTGGCATAAGAATAGGTAAAAGGGCTATTTTTACCCTTTTTTTTGTTCCTTCTCTTGTTAAGTGTGTTGTTTGTTAGAAAATGATAGAAATGAGAGGTTAAGAAGAACATAGTTATGAATTTATGTTAGGGGTGAGAACAAGTCATGGGTAGTTAGGATTAGGGGACTAAGTCTTAAGGTGACTCAGAGGGTAAGAATTAGTCTTAGGACAAGATAGCTAGGTAAGGTGGCATAAGTAGTTTTTAATTAACTTAATTAAATATTTTTAAATTAATTAAATGTGTGAGGGGTAAAAACATGGGATAATAAGGCTAATTATTAAAAGGGGATCAAGGGGGTTTTGACACAGGGAGTTACGCATGTATGTGATGTAATTTTGGCATCTACAAGATCAATATAATACCTCAACTAGAACCATTTATACTCCTTGAACCATGAAAAATAGTTACCATGTACCTCCAATATCCTCTTGTGACATTACAATATTTGGTAGAATAGATTTTATTAAGGATGCAATAGGTACCCAATCTCATCTCTTATATATGATAATATGGATCAAATCCATAGTTATCATTTGCCCAATCATCAAGTAAGATTTATGTAACCTCCTCTAAATGTTAGGTAGTATCATGAATGACATCATTCTCCTCTTGATCATACATGGTGTAATTCATGGGGACTAAACTAGGGGAATATGGCTTAATGTGGTCTCTAGAAATAGGCCTAGCTTTGATGGTTACTTTGGCTCCATAACTAATCTTAAGCAACATGTGTGACTAATTTTAGGATAGATACCCAACCATATTTATAGTGAAGTCCCTATAAAGTCATAGATAGAATTAGGGAGGGAGGTCTATGATTAAAATATCTTGGGAGATGGAGAGGCTTGGGAAAGCATGTGGGGTAAGATTCAAATTCCTAATGATGCTAATTATTTTAATAATTATGTTGGTTCCTAGTTGTACACCTCTCACACTTGGCCTTGCACACTTGAAATAAAATGGCAAAAAAATATGAAAAACCTAATGATATTTCATTGTAGCTAGGGGAGGGTTTGGCATCTAGAATGAACCAAATGGAGAAAATGACTGAGAGGCACCTGTAAAGGGTATGGTTAGCTCCCTACTATTTTTGGCTCTGCCTACACCAAGGTGAGAGGACCTATGGGTTAGATTTATCACATGGAGAGATTCTATAATTCAACCTCCATGGGGATTATTGGCACACAAAGACACAAATATGACCAAGGCACAACCAAACTTGCACACTTCATCTAAGAAGGGTTGTCACAAGGAATACACAAATGCTTTAATTCACATACAAGCTATTGAAGATAGATATAAAAGTGATTACAACCTTCATCATAAATAATTATCAATATCATAGATGAATGAAAGATTTTAATTCTAAGCTTTAAAACAAAAGATGTAAATACATGTTATGTAAGCAATATCTTATGAATTTGTGGGAAAATAACACTTATGATATTCAACAATGATTGTATCATTTACAGGGTAGGACAATTTGTTAATTATAAATAGGAATGGCATGGTGGTGTCCTGGTAGTTTTAAATTAGTAAGGGATCTTAAAACATTCATGACATCACTTATTATAAAGACATAGCAGATACTCATAAGTGAGTTAATGAGATATATCAAATGATCCTTAAAAGATATAAAACATATAGTAAAACTAAACCTTCAAACACTTTTCCCCATAAAATCCATAAACTTAGGGTTCCCTAACAAGTTATTTAGCAACATATTCTAAAATAATGCAGAAAGGTATTTATAATATAGATTTAAGCCCAAGATGACAACCAGTAATGAGCATAGAACAAGATATCCAATCAACAACATATAAAAAACACATCATTACACTTCATCAATAAGAAATAGTAGAGAATCAAAAGCATTTTCATTATCTTGAAAAGAGATACTACATACATTAGTTTTTCAAAATGATGTCATGGGGACAAGCATGGTGAGATTTATCCATGTTAGATAGGGGAGACATAAACATGCTCTCATAGCTTGCTAATGGTTGTACACTTGTAACCACCTTAGCAAGAGAAAATACATTCACTCATAAATTGATCCCAAAATTTGTAGAACCTAGACTTGGAAAGAAGAAAAGACCAGCAAAAACCAACACAATGACCAACCCCTAAATACAGGAGAAAACCCCCTATTTATACATTTTGCACTATTCTTTCAATTATGGGACTATAGGTTTTAACTTGCAAATTTGGATAATAGCCCCCCCCCAATTCTACCAAGATGCTCCTAACTAGAAAATATTCATTTGTCCTCATTTGAAAATCTTCATCCATTTACAATAAATCATCGCTCTAACTACCTAAACAAGGTATGATGAAGATTTTTAACAAACCTTTGGATTGGAGATACCTTTTCTCATGATCTATAAGGTGAACTTCATGGTGGAGGTTGAACAAACTTTTTCATTATGTGAAACTACCTAGAGATGCCCTTGACTAATTGCTTGCATAGCTAAAACCTCTTAGATAGTTATCTTTCCTCTTATGCACACCATGGAACAACCTACTCTTACAATGATGTTTACATTGGAATGCTCAAGCTATGGTAGAAATATAAAATGATTCATGGTCATTATTATATGATCTATAATACCCATAGACCCTCCTCTATGATTTGAATCCTTTCCCATCCATTAAGGAGCATTGATCCTGACACATAAGCCAAATTTTTCCACATATTGACACATATCATGCCACATAAAATCTAACTAGGCACCCTTATATCTTCAAAATATACTCTATCTTTAATTTGTTGAGATGTCCACCTTTGATCCCACACCATTGATCTTATCTACATGGATTAAGCATGAATCATAGATCTATCTCTATCTTATCATAGTAGTGACACATGTCACTACCACACTCAACTAGGACCCTTTGAAAAGTCTTAACCCATATGCATCATCAAATCTTGATCTAACCAGTAGAATGTCATTGGTTAACATTTGCACTTGGTAATCAATATCATGTCATTTGGTAACTCCATGAGCTCTCTACACCTTGCATAGCCAATCTTTAGCAGGCTAGAATCCTTCCACCATGTGGTGGCTCCTTATTTGGCTCGAGTCCTTTGACAAGTCATTTTTCACTCACATCATTGATCTTGATTTGCATGATCAAATACGGACCATCAATCTATTAGATTATTTGGATATAAATAGATATCTATCATGGCATGAAATTGATGTCCACACTCCCATCATTTTATGTCCATGTGACTATCATTGACATTCATATGATCATTAATTTTAATCCATGGATAATTATCAAGATTAAAATTGACATCCACATACCCCTCATTTAACATTCACATGACTGTCACTGACATCTACATGATTGTCAACTTTAAGCCATGGATAATTATTGAGATTAAAATTGACATCTACGTAACCATCATTTGACATCCATATGGACATAAAGGACATTTGCATAACTATCACACTTTGACCCCCAATGGATAATTTGTTGAGCTTAATTTTGATGTTCACATGACTGTCAATGACATCTATGCGACCATCACACTTCTTGTTCAACTTTAAAGGCACTTAGTATAAAAATAATTAGCCTAAAGTTTTGGGACATTAATAAACATGATGTAAACTTTAGGACTTTGAGCTCAATTTTCAACAAAGGGACTCAACATTACTTAGACCACACTAATAGATAGAAAGGGACTAAGGGCCACATAAATAAAAAGGGACCAAACATGAATTTTATAGTAACATTTGGTCATGTTAATAAACACAACCAAACCTTAGTATAAAATTTAAAATAAGTTCATAACATATTAAAAGTGTTACCACTTAAATTTCCCCCACCAATTTGAAATTAAATCAAAGGACCTAAGCTAGGGAAATTAGAAGCTAGGTTTTAAGGTGCTTAGACATGAATTCAGCTTGACCTCTAACGAACACTTAAAAATATGAAGTGGTCTAAATAAATTAGGCATCAATACTGAATAAGGGCTCAATTTCTTTAGTGAAATTTTGGGAACTAAAATTAGCTCTTGATCAGGGATGTATACCCCCTGTCAATAAATAAAGAACCCCAAAATGTAAGACCAGGTGACAATTCATTGGGTCATAGAGTCAACACTTAGTAATTTATCATCAACACTCATGAAGGTTTAAAAAAACATGGTAGATTGACAAAAATAGATTAGGAGGATATGAAAATGAACACACAATAAAAAACATGAAAGGAAACCATATAAGTAAGGCCCAAAGTAAAGGAGAGACAAAGCAATAAAACAAAAAGACTATATACTATAAAATTATGTACACAATTATAGACTCAATCTAGGAAGTGTTTTATATGCTTGCCATTGACTAGCAACTCCAATATTTTACCATTTAGGTCTCTTGAGAAGAAAGTGTATTCCCTAATATAATAGTCAATGGAATAGGGACCCATCCACAAGGCATCAAACTTTCCATGCTTGCCTTTTCTCCTCATGAATTTTATCCTAAAGTAGAACAAGATCACCTACCTATAAGGTTCTTGAAGTGACCTTCCTATCAAATCTCTTCTTTATCTTTTCCCTAAACTTGAGGTGTCTTTCATGGGCTTGTCTTCAAATTTCATCAAGCTTAATAATTTGGGTCATCCTACTTTTATAGTTGTTGATTTTCTTATCATCTTCTAGTTGTTGCATGAGCTGATAGGTTGGAAACTACAAATTCATAGGCAAAATTGCAAGAGATCCATAAACAAGCTCAAAAGGTATTTTGCTTATAGCTCTCTTTGGCATGATCCTATCAACCCATAAAGCAAACTTTTATTATTCACCCCACTTTTTATTATTTGCTTCTAATGTTTGTCTAATAATTTTTAGCAAGTTCTTGTTACTAGATTCTACTTGCCCATTCCCTTGAGGGTTGTAATTGGAATCATAGTTAAATTCAATCCCATACTCTTTTCATAATGCCACTAAATGTCTAGCTTTAAAACTCATGCCATTATCATCAATAATTTTGACAGGCACACCAAATCTGTAAATAATTTGATTTAGCAAAAAATCCATAACCACCTAGTGTGTAGCCTTCTTTATAAGAACTTATTCAACCCATTTGGTGAAGTAATCAATTGAAACTAATATCCATCTATCTCTAGTGATTGATGAATCAATAATTTATCCAATAAAATCCATTCATCCTTGTCTAAATGGGCCTCCAATCATCACATGATACAAGGGAAGAGAACCTAAAGTTTTCATCCTCCCAACAAAGAACTGGCATTTTTTGCATTTTATGACTTTCTGAGCAACATATTTAAATAGTGATGGCCATCAAAAACCAGCTCTAATTTTTTTATGAGCTATAACTTTAGGCTTAAAATGGCCACCACATACTCCACTATGGAATTAATCAATCAGGTCAGCAGTTTGTTCCTATACCAAGCATCTTAAGAAAACCCCATCCAGATTCTTCCATGCAAGTCCATTTTTAGTCAAGAGGTATTTTTGGGAAACAAGATTAAGAGTCCTCCTTTGATTCTTGTCCAAGTTAGGGACAATTTAAATTGTATAAGTAATAGACAATATCCTTATACCATGGAGAGATGTGAAATTGATTCAAGGAATCATCAACATTACATACAACAATATTTACCTCAATGGCTTAAAAATTGGTCTCAACCATGAGGCTGGCTAGACCCATCCCTTGTATTAAATTGGTGGTTTGAATATCCATGTCATACTCCTTCAAATTATTGACCCACCTACATCTTTTACTGGATACTTCAGTTTGAGTCAAGATGTCCTTCACCATGGTATGTGGGACATAAGCAACAATATTTGAACTTATAATATAATGTTTGAACATCTTAGCAACCATCAAGAGGAGAAAATATTTTTTTCATGATGGTATAATTTAGTTCAACACCTTACATAGATTTTCTAAAGAAAGCTATGGGCTGCTCATGCCCATCTTTATTCTTTTACAACATGATAGTATCAATAGTATTATATGATGTAAAAGAGAAAATATGAAATGGCATAGTGTAATCAGGGCTAGCCAAAATAGGGGTAGACTTTAGAGCTCCTTTGATTTAATTGAATTCCTACACAACCTTCTCCTCTAACTTGATGGTCTAATCTTTCTTCAACATGGAAGTAATAGGCAAAGTAATATCTAGAAAGTTGGACATAAACATCCTTATGAAATTAATTTGTCCAAAGAAGGATTGAATTCCCTTCTTGGACTATGGGATAGGCATTTTTTCAACGGATTATACCCTTTATGGATCAATCATGAAACCATTTTTGGATACTATATGTCCCAAAAAATTAGCCTTTTGTACTCTGAAGTGACACTTCTTAAGATTAATCAAAATTCCAAACTCCCTACATTTGATCAATATTTTCTCAAGATGATCCAAATTTTCTTCTATAGTCTTCAAGTACACAATAATATCATCCTAATACATAGATATAAACTTATTAATTTCCCTTATAAAATCAACATCCATAGCTCACTAAAATATTGCACTGACATTCATGAACCCTAAAGGCATCCTCATATATACATGTGTGCCCCAAGGCATAGTGAATGTAGTCTTGGGTCTCTTGTATTCCTTCACCACAACCTAGTTATAAACTAATAAGCCATCTAAAATGGACAACATCTTTGGTCTTGTAACATTTTGGAATAGGTTATCCATATTGGATAGGGGATAAATATCTTTTAAAGAAGCTATATTCAAATTTTATAAATCCACACACAAGTGTATATCACCATTTTTCTTTCTCAAAAGGATTAAATTTTTAACCCATGATGAATACTTGAGGGGTTGAATAATACCACCTTCCCTTAGCTTATTTAACTCATCTTGCATCTTAGTGGCCAAGATGGGGTTAATAGGTCTTTATTTCTACCTGAAAGGCTTATTATCAAGTTGTAATGGGATGATATGTTGGAAAAGGTCTTCCCTATATGTTTTCAACTTAGAATAAGACTATTCTAAACAATCTTGGTACCTTTTTAGTAGCTACATATTAAAAAAATTCTCAACTTCACTTGGGAGAGTACCTAGCCAAACCTTTCTTGGGTTCTCACGAGAACCCAAATCACACTTAGTAACATACTTTAAAATAGATGAGTTAAAGTCTTGATTCTATCCACTCCATCAAAAGATGCTTCTAAACTTACCAAACCTTTAGGGAACATGTTTGTCTTCAACTAGATAATGTCTTTCCCAAATAGGGTTTCTTTTCTATCACAAAACTAGACTATAGATTCCAAGTCTATGAGTTGATCATGGAACTCAAATTCACAATTTAAAAACCTCTTAATTTTTTTATCATCATCAAACACCTACCAATGATGAACATTATTTGGGATTGAAGGCCTGACAAGTACCTCTACCTGATAATGACAATAAGGGCTCATATTTGTAATATCAGATTGAGTACCTAACCTTGTAAGTTTGTCAGCCTCTTCATTAAAACTCCTATCATGATAACAAATGTTGAATGCATCAAAGAATTTAAGAAAATCCCAAATATCATTTCAATATTATTTTAACCTTTTATTTTTGGTGGCATAAGCATTGCATATTTGCTTAACCACTAGCTCAATATCACCCTTGACAATCAGATTTTTAATTCCATATTCACAAACAATCCATAAACCAAGAAAAAGTGCCCCATACTCAATAGTATTATTCATGCACCCAAAGTATAACTAAAAATAAAATTTAAAACATTTACCATTAAGAGTATAGAAGACAACCCCCTCTATATTTCCAATATTAGAGCAAGCCCCATCAAAATACATCCTCAAAACTATACCTTCACTGTTAGGTTCAACATCAAGAATAGTAGGTTGTTCAACAATGTCAATATTCCCCATAAATCTACCCAAATCAACATCTATGTACAACACTTCATTTAGATCATGCTTCAGATCTTTAATGGCATGTAACATAGTTGGCTCTCTATAAATTTTGACCATCTTACCCTCTAATGGAATAGTGGTATAAGACAAGTCCATCCATACGCTTTCACCCATGCTAGCAGTCCATTTTTTTGACATCAACATCCCCCACTTAGGAAGGCAATCTAAAATTTCCATATCCATATTCAAATACTTACTTGGATGCACTACCAACTATAGTACCAACCCCTTGACTTGTCCAACGACTAGAACTTCTCATGATTCCATGGCATAACACTTGCCAAAGGCTGATATATTATTCACCTTGAGCTCATTTAGGACACCTAAGGGAATCACATTGTAAGAATCACTAGAATAAAACCTATAGTTATGAACAATTAAAACATTTATCAAGAGAGTTGTATAAAATGAGTCCACAATTAGTTGACTCTCTACTAATGCATTCCCCAAATAGACTTTCAGAGCTGGTTCAACAACCTCTTTAGATTCTTCATATTCCTTTAGGGGTGCTTGGGGTAAATCAATCTCATTTATAGTTGATTTATCACCAAATTCTAAGTATTTAAATGTCCTCTTACTATGTTCAGGTATTCTTAATAATTCAACAAGTGGCATGGTGATTTTTAGTTGGCTTAATAATTGGGCCATATCACATATGTTATATTGAGGAAGAGGAGTATTTGGTGGAAGGGTAACAACACCTTTAGCTAGAATTCAATCACTTAAGGTTTGAAGTGGAGTATGTTGGGGTGGATTTGCATGCTTAGGATCAGCCTTCAAAGGATTATTTTGTTTAACATCATTCACACCCTTAGGAATACTAGATAACAAAGGTAATTTATTTTTAGTGGGAGCACCTCTAGGCTTAATAACTTGGGAAATGGGTGCTAGTTTATAAGTATTAGGAATTGTCTTAGTATTCTTAGCTTCCTTATTTTCATCCCCTATCTTTGGATTTGTAGGGGTAGTATCCTAAGGATTAGCAACCTACTACCTACTTCTCAAGTTTTATTCTTTTTCTTAGGCAATTGTTGTATTGATTAGCAGTTGCCTATCCTCAACTGATGGAATTCCCCCATCATAATTTTTAATCATCATTAATCTTAAAAAAATTAAATCATGAATGGTTAATTCATAAGCCTATTTCATATTAACTTCACAATAAAATTCACAAGTTGAGATACATACCTTTTGTAGTACACTCCAAAATTGATCAAAAGTGGTATCACTCAGTAATTTCATAGAGGTAAACATCTTTCTTCAGGGAATTTGACAATCAAACATCATAATCTCATTCTTGGATGATATAGACTTAGGTTCATTCACATCTTCATCAATCACTTCAGTTATATCACGTGGAGGATGTGAAAGGAATCACTTGTCACACCAATAAATATCATTGTCACAACCTACCACATTCACTTTGGCATTTAATAGATTAAGTACTTCTTTCCCAGCCCCTTTATTATAATTTCTTTCTATTTTTTCATCTCATGTAGTCCTCTTCCCTATATCATTATCTCGATGGTGGAAATTAGACCTTCTTTGTACTTGATTCAAATTTAAATCCCTCTCTCGACTAGTGGACACATGAGGGATTTCCTTTTCAACTCTAGCCAATTTTTATGACATTTCTTTGACATCAGAGGCCAAAGTTTTAACAATATCCTCAAATTTGGTTGTCTTTTTGGACTGTGTCTTCTCCATATTGACCAAATTTACATCAGCCCACTTGTTCATGGTCTTTCCCATAACCTTTATGTTATTTTTAATTTGTATCTCCATATTGAATGCCAACCATAGGGGTGTGAGAGCCTTATCTCTCAAGTAGTATGAAACCTTCTTGTCAAAGGTATCATAATACTTTATCAATCATGTTATATCATTGGGCCTATTGTTTTTAGATAGTTGAATCATAGTTTTGTTAAACCATGTATTGAATTACTGAACACACTCATTAGGGTTCTTCTTGATGTTTTTAAATTTAGCTAAAATGAATCTCAGATTAATTCTATCTTCATATTGAATTCTAAACACATTCTTCATCTCTTCCCATGAATTAATACACCCATAAGGAAGAGATTTGAACCACTCTCAAGCATCTTCTTCCAACATATGCACAAAAAACTAAATACACACATCCTCATGCTCAACCTCATATTCTTCAATGATATTATCAAAATACCTCAAGTGTTGATCACCACTCACTACATTATTCCCTTGGAACTTTAGAAGGTGGTTCCTTACTTCATTTGGGAATTCATTTGGATAACCTTCCATGTCTTCAAAATTGATAGGTCTAAATCTAGGAATGTGGAATGCAAGATGTTCATTTTCATCTAGGTCTCTATGCCTCATAATTGGTTCAATGAAAGGTTCAATAACTAATGGAAAAGGGATGTGAGGGGGTGAATGAGTTGGACTTTTTGGTTTACACCTATGAGGGGATTTAGCTGGTTGAGAAGGAGCTAGATAATAAATTGGACTATAGGTTTAAAAGTTTTTAAGAGAGATATGATAGTCCTTAACAATGTGGATTTCAACAAAATTTTCAATATCATCAAGATCTTAAGAGTCGACCAATCTTTTACAGCTAAACTATGCCCTTCAACGGGCCTCCAAACTTGTTTCCTTCATCTTTGATGCAAACTTAGGGGTGGGACAAGTTATTTGGATGAGTCACCTTTGAAAGATGATCTCAATCCTTCCAACTTTTCAAACAAGAAAATACTCAAAGCTAAAATTCAAGATAATTATAATAAGCACCAATCTTCCTTGAAACCAAAAAATAAAGTTGGAGTTGCCACTACAATCAATATTCTAGAATATAACAGTTAATAAAATGATTGTGATACATGCTAAAAACATACTTTCTAAATTTAATGATGAAATAAAAGGCAAAGACACTAAAATTTCATAATATGTTCAAAATGGGATAAAGTACCTTCCAACATGTAATTTTAACAGCTCTTTGTAATAAACTTAGCAGAAGTCAAATTGTCAAATATCAAACAATTCTTAGCATGTCTCCAGTGGAGTGAAGTAGTGTTGATGGCCAAGATAGTCCTAATATAGCACAAATTAGTACATAACTTCACAACATTAAAAACTTATAGCTTTAGATCTCTGCAAGAATTTTCAGCAACATGGGTGAAAAAAAGTGTCCCCAACAATAGTGTTAGTAGCATGTTGACAAACCAAAGAGAATCAAAATAGTACAAAGCTAGGAAGAGAAATTTTAAAATAAATTATTTAAAACTCTCTGCAAGAGTCCCCAATCACACAAGTGCCAAGATTTAATGTTTTAATCCCCAACAATGGTACCATTTGAGTGTTGGTTGCCAATTGTACACCTCTCACATTCAGCCTTGTACACTTAAAATAAAATGGAAAATGAAGATGAAAAACCCAATTATATGTCATTGTAATCAGGGGAGGGTTTGGAATATAGAATGAACTAAATGGATAAAATGACTAAGAGGCACATACAAAGGGTATGGTTAGCTCCCTACTACTTCTAGATCTATTTGAACCAAGGTGAGAAAAACTATGGGGTAGCTTTCTCACATGGAGAGATTTTGCAATTTAACCTCCATGGATATTATTGTCACATAGAGACACAAATATGACCAAGGCACAAACAAACCTTCACACTCTACCTAGGAAGGGTTGTCACAAGGAATGCATAAATGATCTAAGCCACATACGAGCTACTAAAGATAGATATAAAAGTGATTACAACCTTCATCCTAAATAATTATCAATATCAAGGTTGAATGAAAGATTTCAATGCTAAGATTTAAAATACAAGATGAAAATACATGTTGTGTACACAAGATCTTATGCATTTGCAGGAAAATAACACTTATGATATGCAAGAAGGATTGTATCATTTATAGGGTAGGATAGTTTGTTAATTATAAAGAGGAAGGGTATGTTAGTGTGTTGGTAGTTTTGAATCAAAAGGGGATTTTACAAAATTCATGACATGGATTATTACAAAAACATTTAATATACTTATAATCAAGATAATGAGACATACCAAATGATCCTTGAAATATATAGAACATACACTAAAACTAAACCTTCAAACACTTTTCCTTATCAAATCCATAAACCTAGGGTGCCCTAAGAAGCTATTCAACAACATATTCTAAAATAATGTAGAAAGGGATTTATAATCTAGATCTAAGCCCAAGATGATAACTATTAATGAGCATAAAACAAGATATCCAATCAAAAACATTTGTAAAAAAACATCACTGCACTTTATCAATAGGTAAACAATAGAGAATCACAAGGATTTTTATTAACTTGAAAAGAGATACTACATTCATCAGTTTTTAAAAATGATGTCATGGGGACAAGCATTGTGAGATTTCTCCATTTTAGATAGGGGAGACATAAACATGCTCTTAAAGCTTGCTAATGGTTTTACACTTGAAACCACATTATCAAGATAGAAAATACATTCACTCAGTAATTGATCCCAAAAAATTTAGAACCTAGACTTGGAGAGAATGAAAGACCAACAACAACCAACACAATAACCAACCCTTGAATATAGGATATAACCCCCTATTTATACATTTTTCACTATTCTTTCAAATCTAGGATTATAGGTTGTAATTTTAAAAATTGCATAACAACCCCCCCCGGCAAATTCCACCAAGATGCTCCCAGCTAGAAAATATTCATTTGCCCTCATTTAAAAATCTTCATCCATTTGAAAGAAATCAATGCTATAACTACCTCAACAAGGTATGATGAATATTTACATTAAACCTTTAGATTGGAGATGCCTTTTTTCATGATATATAAGGTGCAATTTATGGTGGAAGATGAACAAACTTTGTCATTATGTGCAACTGCCTGGAGATGTGCTTGACAACTTGCCTACATAGCTAGAACCTCCTGGATAGTTGTCTTTCCTATTATGCATGCCATATAACAACATGTTCCTGCAATGATGGATGTATTGGAATACTTAGGCTATGGTAGAAACATAAAATGATCCATGGTCATTATTGAAAAATATTCTCTATAATGCCTCATAGACCCTCATTTGTGCTTCAAATACTTGCCCATCCATGAAGGAGAATTGATCTTGACTCATAAGCCAAAGTTTGACACATTAATATGTAGTATGCCATATTAGATCCAACTAGGCACCCTTATATCTTCAAAATATGCTTGGTCTTTAATTTTTTGAAACATTCACCTTTGATCATGCACCATTAATCTTATCTACATAGATTAAGCATGGACCATATATCTTTATCTATCTCATCATGGTAGTGACACATGTCACTACCACATTCAATCGAAACTCTTTTAAAAATTCTTAACCCATAATCACCATCAGATCTTGATTAAACCAATCCAATGTCATTGGTTGACATTTGCACCTGACAATTGAGATCATGCCATTTAGTAGCTCCATAGGTTCTCTATACCTTGCATAGTCAATCTCTATTGGGATAGCATCCTTCTACCATATGGTAGATCCTCATTCAGCCTGAGTCCTTTAACAAGTCATCTTTCACTTGCATCATCAATCTTGATTTGCATGATCAAACATAGACCATTGATCTTCTAGATTATTTGGATCCAAATGACTATCTATCATGGATTAAAATTGACATATATATGTCTATCATTTAATGTTTGTATGACTGTCATTGACGTCTACATGACCATCAATTTTAATCCATGAATAATTATCAAGATTAAAATTGTTGTCCATGTTCCTATCATTTTATGTCTACATGATTATCATTAGAATCCATATGACCATAAACTTTAAGCCATGGATAATTATCAAGATTAAAATTAACATCTATGCACCCATCATTTGACATTTATGTGAACATCAATGATGTCTGCATGACCATCACACTTTGACCCCTAATGGATCATTTTTTGAGCTTAATTTTGATGTCAATGTGACCATAAATTATTTTTGTACAAGTGTCACACTTCTTTTTCAAATTTAAAGGAACTTAGTATTAAAAAACTTAGCCTAAAGTTTTGGGACATTAATAAACATGATGTAAACTTTAGGACTTTGAGCTCAGTTTTCAACAAAGAGACTCAACATTACTTAGACCACACTAATAGATAAAAAGGGACCAAGGGCCATGGAAATAAAATGGGACCAAACGTGAATTTTAGACTAAGGTTAGGTCATGTTAATAAGCATGACCAAACCTTCGTTTAAAATTTAAAATAATTCCATAATGTATTGAAAGCATTCCTGCTTAAATTGCTCCCACCAAATTTAAATTAGATAAAAGGGCCTGAGCTAGGGAAATTGGAAGTTGGGTCTTAAGGTGCTCAAACATGAATTCAACTTGACCTCTGATGAACACTTGAAAATTGGAGGTGGGATAAACAAATTAGGCATCACTGCTTAATAAGGGCTCAATTACTTTAGTATAATTTTGGACACTAACAAATTATACCATCTAATTAGATAACTCCCTTTGTGATTGGAGTTTAATCTAAACCTAGAAAGTCAATAATATTTATAGGCATAACTGAGCTACTTTCCCTATAATCAATCATAGAATTGTGTATAAGGTGTTTACCAATAATCAAGGAGATGTATAATGGAGGCGGTTTGTTGATCTTGCCACTATCTCCTTTCAGTTGGCATAAATTGGTTGGAAAAATTGATGCAATTTATTTTATTTCATGACCAAGGTAGCTTAAGGCCTCTTTAAATAAGTATCTTTGGGTTGGAATGGAGATATCCTCCCACATAGTGACATTTAGGTTTGTTCTCTTTATTTTCTCAGCTATATTGAAAGGGATTTGTCTTCCTTTTGATTGAAACTTTGGAAAAACTATCTCTTCTATTTGATGTTGGCTAATTTTAGGATAAGTTTATTTTTTTAACAACCTAATTTAATTGTAATTTATGCGTCCCAATAACTAATTTATCCTTGATATATTCATGAGGGGCTTAGGAAGTTAGAACTTAATCAAATGAGGAAAATGGCTCCACCTCCATTGTTATTTTTTTGAGCCTTGTGTTATAGGCCATTGGAGTGTTTCCTTTGCTTGAGACCTAATTCTAATTCAATGCATAAAAATCACTATCTTTCCAATTCAAAAGAGTATACTCACCTTGCACTTGTTCTTTCTCATTCACTTCTCCTCTTTGTGAAGCTTATTCTCTTTATTACCCTTGAGAAGGTGACACACTTTGGGCCATCAAGGCTTAATTGATAACTTTATTTGGACATGTGGTTTGGTTTTGAATCTATTTTCATGGAAATAACCACTCATAATCTTGAACTAGGTTATTTTTCATAGGTACAATGGCTTTTAAAGTGCTTACAACATTAGTATATTGACTATTGAAGGGCCTAGCATATGTGATTTAGCCTTAAGCTTGTGTATTTACTTGATAAGGCTACATCTTAGATTGATATGGATAATTTAAATGTTGGTATGATCTAATACATTGAGTTTGATGCCTTTTCAAGGCCATTAATTCATTTTAAAAGATTTGTAATAATGTCTTAACTTTGTGAAACTCATTGGGAGGCATAACAAGTGGAGTTGATTGGCTGGTTACTATAGGAATGAGTGCCAAGGTGGGATAAATAGGTGAAGTTTTAGTAAATAGGGGCATTGGATGTCTAGATGATATCTTTCCTACTTTAATTAGGCCATTTTTATCCCTTATGACAATGTCATATGTAGCTAGTAATATAGTACCTCCCATGGACTGAATCATGGCATAAATGTAGCTATTTAAAGACCTCAAGTAGTACAAAAATGAATTATTTAGAATAGGCTTGACCAAGGGTGGGATTCTATCCCAAGTCTTTTATAACCTAAAGTTTGATTCCACCATGAATTCATGAGGATCTCTCTTATTAGTAGTAAGTTTTTCCATAAGAGAAATAAGATCACTCTTATCTTTAAATTATTAGCAAAGTCTCTCTCCTAACTCATCCTAATTATCTACAGTGCTAGGTTGTAACCTCCTATACCATTGAATATTATTTCCTTTCAAGGATGTCGCAAGTATTCTCATGGTGACATTGTTCTAAGTAATATTTTAGATTACACATATGTTGGCATTGTCTTATATGTGTTATATGGGAATGGTAGCATCCTCACTAGTGAAAGAAGGTATGTTTTTAAGAAATTAAACTAAAATATCATCATTTTATTTAAGTACCATAGGTCTTTCTCCATTAAATTTAATAAATAATTGATTTATTTGGATTTCCATATGAATAAAAGGATTCAGCCTCCCCTTTGATCTAGGAAATATACCAAAAGTAGGTGTGGATTGAGCCTTTAGGGAAGGTTGTCTAAAATTTTATCTCCTTTTTCAAGAGGATTTGATAATTTAATTCTTATTATAGGATAAAATGGTAATTTAATAAACTAAAAACTAGTACCTTTTGTAGAAGGCCGTATTTCCTTTGACATGAAAATGTAGGATTGATTTGTGACTAGAAACTTGTGGAGTCACCAGGGGCTTCTAAAATGTCTTCAATTTTGTATCTTTATAATAACATCAATAAGTCCTTAGCTAAAATCTTCAATTGTATACAAATTTCTCCCATTGGACATGCCAAAAACTACTGTCACCTAAATCTTGAACCTATTCACTTAGTGATTCAACTACAATAATGGGATCATCCCCAAGGTGTGGGAATTGGATCCTTGGAATTAACCTATAGATAATTCCAAATTCCTTACTAAAATATGTGCATCTAATATAATATTATCATTATACCTAAAACAATGCTGAAATAGACTTATTTATAGCTAAGACTATAATTCTATCATGGAAAAAAGGAGTATAAATAATTAAAATTCATAACAAATGGTGTTGTGCTAAGTTTAAAGAGATCCTAAACTCACTATAAAAACACATTAAATATTATAAATGATGTTAAATCACACAAATTTTTAGAAACATACAAAATCTTCAACCTTTGCATAAGTAATTTATATGGAGGTAGGAATTTACATAACACAACCTATAAGCAGAGTGTAAAGATGATAGGACAACAACACAAGGGAAGGAAACATCCACAAGTGAAGATCAATAGTTAAAATATACATAATAATCAATAATATTTTTAATTTATAATATGCAAACATATATTATTTATTAGACTCAAGGTATAATACATTATTATAAGACTCAAAATGAGTAGAGTTTTGACATACCAAAGAGAGGGCTCCTAAAAAAAGCATTTTTTGGTCCTATATATCAAAAATAGAGATTAAAGAGAAGAGGAGAGAAATAAGGATACCTCATAAATTTTTCCACTACTTCATCTATTAATCATATGAAAATAAAAGAGAAATAAAAATGAGGGCATTAAACCTTCTTCAATACATTAAACCTGTCTCATGAAGATCTCTAAAGAAGGTTGGCATGGTAGTAGAAGAGGAAACATTATTTTGTCTCTTTTTTCCTTTATAAGGTGGGTTCATGATCAATATGCTTATTCAATATTTTTATATTCTTGTAAAAATTTGCCCTCATATCCTTAATAGCCTTAACTCACCCATGTATTCCTCTCATGCATGCATGCTAGAGAGAATCTAGCCCAATTTTGAATTGTCTCCTTAATTACCATGCTTGTTGAATGTTTGACCTAAAAATAAGTTTCCTTTTCCCATTTAGATATTTGGGTTGACTTTCCATGATTACCACTCCATATATGGAGTACACATTTATAAGAACAATTTTAAATGTCTCCATACCTTCCTCAATCTCTTTATGGCCACATATTCCATTCATATGCATGCTAGATGGGTTGTAGAAGCATGGATTGATTGAAATTTGCCTTGAATTTCATGTGAAGGTCTTTTAGAGGGGTTGATAAACCTACATTTTCATGCTTTAAAGCCCCATTTTGTCTTATCATTTACCTTGTAAACTTAGTGTATAGAGATCTTTAAACTTACTGTATCCCCTTATAGAGAAGATTTGAAACTTGATTCCTTATTTTCACTATATAATTTTGATTTTCCTATTATATTTAGATTTAAAACTTTGAAGCCTTCATATTGGTGGTCTTAGAGATCACAAAATCTACCTTTATCCCTTAATAAGACTTCAAAACTTCCAAAAAACATTGTCATAGGTTGTGGAGGGTCCTTAGGGATTAAGCAAGCATGTCTTCTATCATTTAGGATTTTAAACATTTTGAAGGATTTTAGAACTCACCCATACCTTTATGATAATATTCTAGCTTGTTTGAGGGCTTATCTTATCTTTGTTTAGCCCTATACCTATCAAAAAAGCTTATGAAACCTCTTTGTTATAGGTCCAATTTACCATTACAACCTTTTATAACTATAAACTAGCTCAAATATTCTTAAGAAAGCCTTGAATATAGTTACAAACCTTTTGAACATGCCCACAAGCCTATAGGTAGTCTGGTGAACTTATTAAAACTTGATTTGAGGTTTGAATCCTGTAAAAAAAATGTGTGGAAACGTTGAAATCTTACATGAAGGTTTAGGCAACCCCCCTTAATATTTGTAGGCCTATATGATGATCATTATAGTTCAAAACCTTATTTTACAAGCCTTGATGATGCTGGTAAGAGCCGTATCCCATTACCAAGGCAGCTTGAGAACCACTATAGGCTTGTTGGTGAGGTCTTTGGGCTCAAAAACCATTGTAATTTTATCCCTAGATCTCTTGATCAGTTATGGAGACTTTTCAGTGTTTTACAGGCTTGTTTCATAGGTTTCCTAGGCTCATTCTTACCCCACAATCAAACATGAAGACCTGAAATATTGTAGGTTAGTCTTGAAACTCATATAAACTCTTATGTTTTTTAATACCTACATTGTCATTTAATGCAGCCTTCATATAAAATCTTGCTATGTTTTTCAATACCTCCTTGAAATCCCTTCACAACTTCTTAAGGGTGTCTTTGAAGATCATGTCTCTCAGTTTAAAATACCTTTAATATATCCTAAAAATATTCATTATGATCATGAAAATAATGACACTATCTCTAATAATTACTTCATGCTATAACGTAAGGAGAGTTTGTAACTTTATTTGTAGGCCTTGAGGAATCTTATCCTAGGTTTTGGAAATCATGAAACTAACTTCCTGCATTTTATATGAATTTGGATCATGTTTGAGTTTCTAAAACCCTTCATAAACCTTTTGATATTGAGAACCCCTATTTTCCTTCTTTTCCAAGCTTGTAGCTAGTTAGATGTTTGAACTCTCATGGACATATACATGCAGTTATGTTTTAGGCTTGATAACTTTCCTATAGATGCTTAAAACTTGCAAGGAACTCTTTGAAAACATGTTAAAAAACCCTATAGAATTGTTTTGTTTCCCTTAAAGTATTAAAACCTCATGAAAATTTATATTGGAACCTTCCAAGAGAGTCTTTAGACCATAAAACATGTTTCAGGCCTATGGATGAGATTTTAGATCTTGGTATTCATTTTTCTCTTCATGAAAGCTAATAGAGACCCATTTGAATATTGCAAAAAGGTTTTAATAATCGTATAAATTTTCTTTATAAACCTTGAAATTATCATAATGGATTACAAATTACTAAAAAAAAACCTACCAATAACCCCACAGTCCTTCCTTTGAGTAGTTGATATGTCATTCACAATATGCTTGCATGCTTGGAAACCTCACCATTTTCATTGGTATACCTATAGATGAAAAACAAGGTCATATAAGTTTACAAATATCTCTTTGAGGGAAAAAAACTTGGAAATGTGCCAATACCTTCATGAGAAGCTCACTATAGGTCTCACAGACATTGTATAGACTTAAAAACTTCTTGACATGACCTAGATCATCATGAATACCCTCTAACATGTTTGGAACCTTCCAAGAAGTCTCACAAACCATTAGTATAGTTATGGGGGTTTTCTAATAAACTTGTAGGGATTTAGGTTTTTTTGGATCATAAAATTATTTTAATCTACCTATAAACCCATAGATGAAATTCTTTGGGCTTAAAAGACCTTGTTCTCCCTTGAATCATCAAGAAATCCTTTCTAGAAATTTTAGGATTGTATACAGACCTATAGGTGCATGTTTATTACTTTAAAACCTCATTTTATAAGCCTTTAATATTATAATTTTACTATCTATACCTAAATATTCCATGATATAGCATTTTAGATGAAAGGGAAGAGTTTGTAGACTTGTTTGTGGCCCTTAGAAGCCTATAAAATCATCAAAATGTGTACTCATGGGCTTAGGGTTTAAGATGTGTTTTAGTTTCTTGTAGGGTCTCTCAAGTAGATCCATATGATTATAATCTTCTCATAACTGATGGATACCAATAGGAGATAATTCAATACATTAAAAATACTCTCCAAAACCCTGCAATAGCCGTGCACGAAGAGAATAGGAAAATAATGTGATTGTTTGTTTGAAAACTATGCAACTTCCATGCATTTTAGTTTGCAGTCTTATAGGTTGAGTCCACATTATTTTTTGATTTTTTATACATCTAAAAATAATTATAAATTGCCTTAAGACCCATAGAAATCATTTGTAAACTATCCAATCACCATTAATAACCATAAGTTATAAATAATGTGATATTCTTCTTTGAAAACCCTAAAAATGGCTCCTTAGTTATCTTCTATAATTTTAAACTTGATTTTCTCTTTTGAATCTCATAAACTAACCATGAATAATCTTCTTTCCTTTATGATAGTATTATATTCTTTAGATCCTTTTAAAGTCCCTATAAGCACATTAAAAACCTACAACCTTGTGTTATTTTGCTTATTTTCAAAGGATGAAGACTTTGTTTTAATCCTTTGAAGGCTTTTCCATGGGAGGACTATAATCATTCATGGTATTTTAGTTTATGTAATCTATTTTATCACCATAACCTTCTCTCACCCATAGATATTTCTTGAAACATGTGATACTAAGACTAAAACTTCATGATTTGAATCTTAATACATTGAAGGAGCTTTGAGACCATAGTGAAAACCTTGTATTTAGTGATTTGATCTTGAGATATTGTCCAATAGACCTGAAAACTTTAAAACCATCATGTTGGTGTTCTTTAATATCATAAAATCCACCTTTAAACATGTATTTTATTGATTTATTTATTATTGAAACCTAATATTTATGCCCTTAACAAAGTAGAATCATTACATGAGACATGTAAACTTGCAAAAATGCTCTTGATGACCTTACAACTTGCAACATGTTTTAAAGATGTATTTTATAATTACAACATTAGGAAGCCTATAAAAACATGCTTAAAAGGCTATAATAAATGGAGACTACCCTAAATAAGAGCTCAAATATGGGTAACAGCTTAGTCATAGTTTTTTTCAACACAATGACTAGGGGGTGAATCAACATCTTAAAACTTTCTTTCATAAGTACTTTAACATTCTTTGAACCATCAAATTAATACAAAGATATAGCAATGCATAAAGAGCCATTGACATGATCATAACACAAAAACACACATATGAGTGGGAAACCCTCAAAGGGAAGAAAAAATATTGATCCCTAAAAATGGACTATAGTCTTATAAGTCAAAAGATCATAATTTTGTGAAGTACCAACTCCACATGGAGCACCAACCCCAACTAGCCAAGCACCAACACAACTAAGCTTTAAAAAGAACCAACGTGAAAGGAGGAACCACCCCCCTATATTAATCATCACCAAAATATCCACATAATTATTTTGATCACCTTTATAACACCTTGTTTCTTAACCAACTGATGATGACCACCTCTTCAGCTCTTCACACTCTTATCTCCCTCAAACTGCCTTCTAGGTCTCTTCACTCAACCTGGTATCTTCAAGACATATTAGGTCATATGACCTTAATATTAATATATATTAACCTTTTTATATCTTCATGATAATTTCTCTACACCTTTTTTATGCTCTAAAACACCTCTTTCAGCTCTTGAAAGTGTTATATCTTTTGCTTCCACACTCACATTCTATAACAAATCAATTCAGCCTAATAAGCCTTGGTCTTATACTAGGATCTTTCTCATATACCTATTGTTTGTCCACACACACTTTTCCACCTATATTTTACACACAATATGACTTGTAAAATTATAAAAACATGAATCAATCATTACATTAGGTTGTTTATAGTTCAAATGGACCAAATCCTTCTTTAGGCCTTCATTAGTACATTTTACCCTTTGATCTTATTGGAACACTTTAAAACTTCATACATATAAGGAATGATTTATATGACACTCAAATATACCCCTACTAATTTTAATCTTAGGTCCATGACACTTTTTATCTCTAATCACCACTTGAAGCATGCCATTAGTAATGTTTACATTAGGCCTTCACACACATAAAAAGGTTTGTCTAGAACAATTGAAGATAACACAATGTTTGGCCACACAAAAATGATGATAAATCATATTCACAAAACCTCAAAATCCTTAAAAACTTCACCAAGTGCATTATAATTCATTACATAGGGTAAAAATACTCAAAAACACTCCTATAATTTGCTCACTCAAAACTGCCAATTTTCCTCAAAGACCAATCATGGTGACTCAGACCTCCAACACCTGTATAGACACATTAAATAAATTTTTATGCATGTATATTATCATATGATATAATTATACCATTATCATATAGAATTATGATATATTCAAATGGAAATATTGGTCTTGTAGACCAATCCTACCAATCTCATAACCTTATATCTCACTGTCTCATCTGAACTAGACAGGTCAACTTGTGAACAACTTTTTCACTAAAACCATTGAACTCAAAAAAATTATACAAAACATGAACATGTCTTAAAATTCCTAGAAAAAATCTCTACGTACTTGGTTTTGTCAAAATCTCTACAATTCCATTCTTAAGTGTTCAAATGTTACCTTTAGAAGTGGTTTCGTCAAAATCTCTACAATTTGATCCTATGTAGAAACATATTCAAGTTTGACACTTTATTCACTTACCTACTCTCTTAAAAAATGATACCTAATAGGAATGTGCTTAGTTATTGAGTGTATGATAGGTTTCTTTGAGATTCTTATAACACTTGTATTATCATAATAGATAGGGTTAGGACCATCATACTCTAACTTTTAGTCTTTTAGGGTCTTTCTCATCCATAAGACCTGAGTGCAACATGAATTTGTTGTAATTTACCTAGCCTCATAAGTGGATAATGTTATTCATGGTTTCTTCTTGATTATCCATAAAATTAGGCACCCACCTAAGAAGAAATCTCCTCCATTGGTACTCTTCTTATCATCTAGACTTCTTGCCCAGTCTGCATTTATATAGGCTATCAAATTGAACTCCTTGATTCTTGGATACCACAACCCATAATCCATAGTCCCCTTGAGATACCTAAGTATTATTTTGACTTCTTATAAATGATTCTCTTTTGGATCTTATTGAAACCTTCCCACAAGACCTACTACTTGTATGATGGCAAGTCTAGAGGAAGTGGAGTATAGAAAAATTCCAATCATTGGCCTATATGACATCTAATTAACCTTTGGATGCTCATCTTCCTACTCAGATTATACCTTGTGATCATATATGTACTAACTACCTTGTAATATTCCATTTAAAACTTCTTAAACAAATCTCTTATGTACCTAGCTTGTGAAATGAATATACCTTTTTTAGATTGAGTGATTTTTAACCCAAGAAATAATGATAGTTCTTTGAGCATGGACATCTCAAAATCTTTCTTCATAACCTCTACAAAGCCCTTGGTCATGTTCTCATTGTTTCCACCAAAGATGATGTCATCCACATAGATAACTACTATCAATTGATGGTCATCTTTTAGCTTTATGTATAGGCTACTATCTTCAACTCCTATTTTGAATCCTTGATCCAACATATACCCATCCAACCTGGCATACCAATCTCTAGGAACTTGATTTATACCATAAAGAGCCTTTTTTAATCTACAAACATATTCCTTGTCACCTGATAGTGAGAACCCCTCATGTTGTTCTATGTACACCTCCTCTTTCAAATTCCCATTCAAAAAGGCAAATTTGATGTCTATCTGGTATACTTTGAACCCTTTGAATCCTAAATATTCTATAAATAATTTTATGGTCTCCAATCTTTCTATTAGTACAAAGGTCTCCTCAAATTATATCCCTTCAACTTGTGCATATCCCTCGCATACCAATCTATCATTTTTCCTAGTGACTTCTCCATAATCATTCAACTTGTTTCTAAACACCCATTTTGTCCTAATGACATTCTTGTATTTAGGCCTAAGAACTAGTTTCAAAGTCTCATTCTTCTCTATTTGGTCTAACTCATCATTCATAATACCTATCCAAAATTTGTCTTTGTTTGCTTCTATAAGATTATTAAGTTAAATCTTAGATAATAGATTAATATTCTCTTGATTTAGATTACTTACTAGTCTCTTCCTTATTTACTCACCTACATTCTTGTTTCCAATGATTTGAGACTCAGGATGATCTCTTTGAATCTATTTTGAGGGGACTTTTGAGTCCTATCTCTCCTTAACTTCTTCTTTCTCATCAACCTCTATAGTTTCCTCTTCATTATTGAGGTCTAGATTCTCTAAAGTATCCTTTGACTATGAGTGTGATTTACTTGTCTCATTAATCTTCACATTGGTGTTTTCCACTATATTTTGTAAGATCTTGTTAGAACATATATAAGCTAAGCACATTAATGAGTATCCTAATAATATACCTTCATCAGATCTAGAATCAAACTTTCATAAGTCTTCATCATCTCTTTTAATTGAAAATTTTCTCCTAAACACTCTAAAGTGTTCCACATTAGTAGGTATGCCTTTCCATAGTTCATAAGGAATCTTGTTATCATTTTTCTGTAACTATCCTCTATTCAAAATATATACTACAGTTTTTACTACCTCTCTCCAATATCCATCATATAGCATAGACTCATTTAGAATAGTTATAGCCATCTCTTGAACTATCCTATTCTTTCTTTCCACTACCATATTCTATTGAGGTATCCTAAATAATGATAAATCTCTCCTTATTCAATGAACCTCATAAAAGTAATCAAACTCATTAGACCAAAACTAACCTCCTCTATCAGATCTTAGACACTTGATCTTACCATTCTTCTCATTCTCAACAAGAGCCTTAAATGCCTTTAACTTGTCAAGATCTTCTAACTTTTCTCTCAATAATGCTACCCAAGTCATTCTTGTGTAGTCATCTATGAGTAGTATAAAGTATCTATCTCCTTAAATGATTTTAATTATTTTAGGCCCACAGAGATCAATGTGTATTAACTCCAAGGGTCTAGTAGTAGATTACTCCTTGGATTTGAACCCTCTTATAGTATACTTAACATGTTAACATGCCTTAAAAAGTATGTTTGTAGGTTTGGTGATCTTATGCATGTTCTTCACAGACTTTTTATTTCTTATCTTGACTATACATTCAAAGTTTAGGTGACCTAACATTATGTGTTATAACCAACTTTCATCCATCTTGATCATAAAGCATCTCTCCTTCTTCAACTCATTCAAGGCATATATATTATTCTCAGTCCTCTTAGCATTGGCAATTAGCTTTCCTAATTTGGCTCTCCTTATCTCACATCTTCTATCATGAAAGGTTAGTGTGTATCCTTGATTGCACATTTTAATTACACTAATCGGGTTATGCTCAAGCCTTTCACATACAACACATTTTGTGTCTTGGCCTTCCCATTGTCCAAACTTAAGATACCCTTGCCAGCTATATTGGTAGTTGTGTTGTCTCCAAACCTCATTGAGAATTCATATTTAATGAGAAAAACTTTTTTTATCTCTTATTATGTGACTTTATAAACCACTATCTATATACCATTTCATGCCTTCATCTTTAAATGTGAAAGGTAGTCTAAGCTAGCATAGAATCCACTTTAGTCTTTTATTCTTCCTTAGAAAAAAGTCCATCTTGATTCTTGGTCTAAATATGATCAATCCTAACTTTCTTTGGCTGCCATACCAATGTTTGACTCTTTTCAAGCACTCTAGGAGCTTCATATATCTTGTTGAATCTTAAAGGCCTTATAACTTTATTAGAACATAATCTTGTAATGTGTCATATATTATGACAATTTTAGCAAACAATATTTATGTACTTACCTCTATATTGATTACTCAATTTCACATGTTTTCATGATAACTTATCCCTTATTTTATTGGGGTACTTTATTGGTATTTTCATGTTGGTAGTCGTGGCTTCTTCTATCTTCTCATGCTCTTTCTCAAGCTTGTTCATCTTGTATATGAGCTTCTCAAGCTCAACCTTTAATGAATCTAGCTTTGTCTTCAATTGGTCATACTTAACTTCCTTTGTCCTAAACCTTGTGTTGGCACATTCTAACTAATTATTGAGATAATTTATAGTATTATTTTAATGCTTAAAATAATCAAAGGCACTTATGAGCTTAGCTTCAAGGTCTACTTCAGCTTCTCCTTCTTCACTATCATAGTAGACTTCTTCATAATATATGTTATCTTATCCTTTTTTATCACTAGACATCTTATGTTTCTTAGGATCACCTTCAAGTTATTAGACTTGATTTAAAGGACCAAGATCTGATACCAATTATTGAACACAATGACTAAGAGGGGGGTGGGAGGGGGGGGGGTGTGATTCAGTCTCTTAAAACTTTCTTTCACATGTACTTTAACATTCCTTGAACCATCAAAGCAATACAAAGATATAACAATGCATAAAGATTCATTCACATGATCATAACACAAACTCCACATGGACCATAATTCAAAAGACCATAATTTTGTGAAGCAAAAACTCCACATGGAGTACTAACCCCAACTAGCCAAGCACCAACCAGCTAAGCTTTAGACAACACCAACTCAGACACCTACTTATTTTTATCACATTTATAATAATTTTTTCTCAACAAACTAATGATGATGACCTCTTCATCTATTCACACTCTTATCTCCCTCGAATTGTCTTCTAGGTCTCTTTGCTCAACTAGGTCTCTTCAAGACAAATTAGGTCATATGACCTTGATCTTCATCTATAATACCCATATAATATCTTAACTATAATTTATATACATCTCTATGCTGGTCTAAAATACCTCCTTTATCCCTTCAAAGTGATATATCATTTGCTACCACATAGACATTCTCTAACAAGTCAATTAGGCCTATTAGGCCTTATTCTTATACTAGGCTCTTGATCATGCACCTCTTGGTCATCCACACACACTTTACCACTTATATTTTACACATAATATGTCTAAATCCATGATAAAAAATTAATCAGTCATTACATTAGGTTAGTCATAGCTCAAATGGACCAAATCCTTCTTTAGGCCTTAAGGAGACCTAATTTAATTAAGCCTTCATTAGTACAAGTTACCTTTTGATCTTTCTATAACACTTTAAAAATTCATAAATAGAAGTAACACTTCATATGACACTAAAATAAACCCATAATAATTCTCATGTTAGTTTCATGACACTTTTTATCTCCAATCACCACTTGAAGCATGCCATTAGTACTATTTACATTAGGCCTTCACACACATAAAAAGTCTATCTTGAACAATTGAAGATAAAAAAATGTTTAGCCACAAAACCATGATAATAAATCATATCCAAATAATATCAAGGATCTCAAAAAATTCACCAAGTGAATTAGACTTCATTACACATGGAAAAAGGACTCATCAACACTCTTGTAATTTGCTCGATTAGAGCTGTCAATTTTTCTCAAAGACCAATCATGGTGACTGAGACCTCCAACACCTATATATACATATTAAATGACTTATGATGCATTTATATGATCCTATGAGATAATTATACCATTATAAAATATAAATATAATATGGTCAAAGGGAAATATTGATCTTGTAGACCAATCTCATAACCTTATATCTCATTGTCTCTTTTGAACCAGATAGGTCAACTTACGATAAACTTTTTTACTAAAACCACTAACCTCAAAAAACTAATACAAAACATTAATGTCTTAAAATTCCTAAATAACATCTCCATGCACTTGGTTTCATCACTATTCATGATAACACATGCCTGATCATCTTCTCACTGCTACTTGAATTTCTCATTATTTCCACCATTAGGCCTGTTAGCAATTAGCTAACTTGGATGATCAATTTAGAATAATTTATGGATATAAAATATATATATAACTTTATTTACATTAAAAATTAGTCTCAAAATTCATCCTCCATCCATTTGCATACTTTGACTTGGTCAACTTTGACTGCTATAGCAAATCTCTAGGAAATGTGCACTTTCCTATAGAGTCAACTCACACACCTAAAAACTCAAAAAACTCTTAAAGGTGCCTAGGATAGTTGAATACAACCTCTAATAGCTTTCATAATCATACAAATCCATTCTATGCACTTTTTATCAACATCTTCAACATTGGGTCCTTATTGGGGTTCTAAGAGGGTTTAAACATGTTTCCATTCTTAACAATCATTCATAAATCATATCCTTTAAATATAAAAAATGCCTATAATTTTGAGTTAGGACACTTCCCCATATATCATTAATATCTTAGGTTCCCATGTAAAGTTTTGATGAGCTAATGAGCACAATAAAAACCTTCTCAAGTAGAGAACCCTTCAATCTTTGCACTTGAGAGACCTCAAAGCCACTTTTCATGCATTTTATTGAAAACCATGACTTTAAATTTTTTTAACATGCTTGAAAAAACATATAATACCTATAAATATTGGGTTGAACTATAGTCTAATTTGGTTACCACTCACATCTCAAATTAAAAAATAAAAGTTAATGACTGATATAATGAACAAATAAATAAATTTACTCAATATTAATCAAATACTTTGTAGGTTTTTAATATGAATAGAAGTGTTCCAGACTTAATCAACACATGTCATCATGTAATCCAAGCAAGATCTAGACAATCCCAAAGGTAAATATGTCAAAACAATGAATTAAATAACTTGAACATAGCAAAAGGTACTACCATCTAAATGGTGTTTTTACATTATGTAATTATTCAAGTTCACTGTGGTAATTTGTTTATCATTTTTACCTATTGTGGATTTTGTTTTATTTGTTCATTTATTTCATTTAATTACAATCTCCATTATGAAATCAATTAAAATAGGGATCACCAATGAACAATATCAGTTTTCATTAATCTCTGCATAGTGTTTCAATCTTCAATTCGATTTTTTAGTTGAATTCATGTTGCCTCTATGTGTATTCAATTTTGTTATTTTATGTGAATCTTTTAGTCATTTTAAATTACTATTATGAATTAATAATGGGTGTTAAATTTAACACAATGTCAATGAAACATCTCTTTCATCCATGTGTTGAGATCTTGTGGCTTCAAAATCACAAAATTCTATCTTGTTCACCTCACTCAATGTGCATACCATGGCCGGTCTCATGTGATTTCTTCAAAGTCATATACCCCATTAGGCCATACTCTCTCTTTGCTTGCTTAGACCTTGACCTAGAAACTAAATTAAGCCTTAAAATTGACCTTCGTGCCTCTTTCCATGCACTCTCCATCACACTCACATACTCAAGAAAACTCATAAAATATTAAACACTATCATACATCCTTAATATTCCTTTAAAATAGATCATGATGCCTCATTGGTCCAAGTAGGATTTAGGAGTGGTCTAGGTGTAAACTTGGTCTAAAGGTCTTAACCCTATAAGCTTACCCTAAGATTATCATGAGTGATATAATGCCTCATATACATGTTAAATAAACATTATAAAACATATCATTCCTTTATTCATCTAACTCACCAAGCCAATATACTATTTTATTCATAAGACTAGGCATCCTATACACATACCTTCTCAAGACACTACTAAGCTCAATCACTTGATAATTTTGACAATAAGGACCTTCCATGATGACTTTCACATCACTCATGCAGTCATAATAACATACATTACATTCTTATAAACACTACAACACTGATCAATATTCTCTCTATAAGTTACATTCTTTAATGACCTCATGAAGACCTTCTCAAGAATCTTTGACATTAATGAAAACATCAATGCCAAACCTTAACAATAGGAATAATGATCAACAATATGCCCCTTTTTCATTGATGTAAAAATATATTAAAACTAATTCCTCATTCTAGTATTTCTCCCCCTTTGAAATAAAGGAAAAAGTGATGTCTGTAACTACTTGGATCACACTCCTTACAACCAAAATACTCAACATAAAGAACTATGAGTTTATGAAATAGAATATAAACATGTTCCCCCTATCTCCATGTATACCTTCTTATAAAAACTCACCTATTCTTGGAGCTAATGGAAATTATTAGTTCCTACTATGTGCTTGGATTCTTCGATGATTTCTAAGGGTAGTAATTACACCCAATTACTATCTTAAGTGTTCAAATGTTACCTTTGGAAGTGGTTTGGTCAAAATTTCTGCAATCTGATCCTATGAAACATATTCAAGTTTAACACTTTATTCACTTACTTTATATCTTAAAAAATTATATATTATGGGAATGTTCTTGGTCTTTAATTACATGATAAGGTTATTTTATATTCTTATATCACTTGTATTGTCATAATGGATAGGCTTAGGACCATCATACTCCACCTTGTAGTCTTTTAGGGTCTAACTCATTCATAGGACCTGAGTGCAACATGAAGCTATTAAAATATACTCAGCTTCACAAGTGGATAATGTTAATGATGTTGTTTCTTTCTTATCCATGAAACTAGGCACCCAACTAAGAAGAAAGTTCCTCCAGTAGTACTCTTCCTATCATCTAGACTTCCTTTCCAGTCTACATCTATATAGGTTTTCAATTGAACTCCTTGCTTCTTGGATACCACAACCCATACTCCATAGTCCCCTTGAGATAACTAGTATCCTTTATACTACTTTCATATGATTCTCCTTTGGATCTACTTGAAACCTTCACATAAAACCTACTACTTGCATGATGTCAAGTCTAGAGGCAATGGTGTATAGAAAAATTCTAATCATTGACCTATATGATTTCTAATTGACCTTTAGAAACTCATATTCCTTTATTCAAATTACACTCTATGATCATAGGTGTACTAATTACCTTGAAATATTCCATCTCAAACTTATTCAACATCTCTCTTATGTACTTGGCTTGTGAAATGAATATACCTTTTTTAGATTGAGTGATTTTAAACCTAATAAAGAATGGTGGTTCTCCCAACATGGACATATCAAACCCTTTACTCATAACCTTTGTAAATCCCTTGGTCATGTTCTCATTATTTCCAACAAATATGATGTCATCAATATAGACAAATATTATCAATTGATGTTCATACTCTAGCTTTATTTATAGGTTACTATTTTTAACTCCTCTTTTGAATCTTTGATCCAACAAACACTTGTCTAACCTGACATACCAAGATCTGGGAGCTTGATTTATACCATAAAGATTATTTTTCAATTTTCAAACATAGTCCTTATCACCTAATAGTGAGAACCCCTCAAGTTTCTCTATGTACACCTCCTCTTCCAAATTCCCATTCAAAAAGGTAGATTTGATGTCCATCTATTATACCTTGAACCCTTTGAATCTTGTATATGCTATAAATAATTTGATGACCTCCAATATTTCTACTAGTGCAAAGGTCTCCTCAAATTTTATCCCTTCAAATTATTCATATCCTTTTTATACCAGTATATCCTTGTTCCTATTTACTTCTCCATCTTAATTCAACTTGTTTCTAAACACCCATTTTGTCCCAATGGCATTCTTGTTTTTAGGCCTAGGAACTAATTCCCAAGTCTCATTCTTCTCTATTTGGTCTAACTCCTCATTCATAGAACCTATCCAAAATCTATCTTTGCTTTCTTCTATACTATTATTAGGTTCAATCTTAGATAATAGAGCAATATTCTCTTGATTTAGATTACTTACCAGTTTCCTTGTTTGCATACATGCATTCTTGTTTCTAATGATTTGAGATTTAGGATGATCTCTTTGAATCTATCTTAAAGGGCCTTTTGAGTCCTATCTCTCCTCAACTTCTTATTATTCCTCATCAACCTCTATAGTTTCCTCTTCATTCTTGAAGTCTAGATTCTCTAAAGTATCCTTTGATTGCGAGTGTGATTTCTTTTTCTCATCGATATTCACATTAATTCTTTCCACTATATTTTGCAACCTATTGTTATAACATCTATAAGCTAAGCTCATTGATGAGTATCGTCAGAATATACCTTCATTAGATCTTGAATTAAACTTTCCTAAGTATTCATTTATTTTTATGAGACATTTTCTCCTGGACCCTCTAAAGTGTTCCACATTATCAGGTCTACCTTTCCACAGCTCATAAGGAGTCTCATTGCTATTAGTCCTTATTTGTCCTCTATTCAAAATGTAGACTACATTTCTTACTTCCTCTATCTAGTATCCAATAGATAACATAGACTCATTTATCATAGTTATATCCATCTTTTGAAATATCCTATTCTTTCTTTCCACTACCCCATTCTACTGAGGTGTGCTAGCTATTGAGAATTATCTCCTTATTCCATGAACCTCACAGAAGTCATCAAACTCATTGGATAAAAAATCATCTCCTTTGTTAGATATTAGACACTTGATCTTATCATTATTCTCATTTTCAACAAGATCCTTGAATTCCTTGAACTTGTCAAGATATTTTTACTTTTCTCTCAAGAATGCTACCCAAGTCATTCTTATATAGTCATTTATGAGTAACATGAAATAACTATCTCATTAAATGCTTTAAATTCCTATATGCCCACATATATCAATGTGTATTAATTTCAAGGGTTTATTAATAGATTATTCCATGGATTTGAACCTTCTTTTACCATTTTTACATGCCTTGCAAAATACTTTTGTAGGTTTGGTGATCTTAGGCATGTTCTTCACAGACTTATTAGTGATTATCTTGACTAGATTGTCAAATTTTAAGTAACCTAACTTTATTTTCCATATCCAAATTTAATCCATCTTACTCATAAATCATATCTCCTTCTTGATCTCATTCAAGACATATAGATTATTCTCGATCCTCTTAGCATTGGTAATTAGGCTTTCTGATTTGGCTCTCCTTATCTCACATCCTCTATCATGAAAGGTTAGTTTGTGTCCTTGATTAAAAATTTAACTTACACTAAATAGGTTATGTTTCAAACCTTACACATACAACACATTTTATGTTGTATTCCTCACATTGTCCAAACTCAAGATACCCTTACTAGCTATATTGGTAGTTGTGTTGTCTCCAAACCTCACTATTCCTGTAGCATTATTATTTAATGATATGAATATATTTTTGTTTCCTATCATGTGACTTGAGAAACCAATATCTATATACCATTTCTTGCCTTCATATTGTATATGAAATGCAATTTGAGCTAGTATAGAATCCACTTTAGTCTTATGTTCTTCCTTAACAAATAGTCCATCTTGATTCTTGGTTTCAATATGATTAGTCCTAACTTGATTTAGCTTCCATACCAATGTTTGACTCTTATCAAGCACTCTATGAGATTAATATATCTTGTTGAATCTTGAAGGCCTTATAACTTTATTAGAACATAATCTTGCAATGTTTCCTATACTATGCAAATTTTAGCAAACAACACTTTTGTACTTAACTCTTGATTGATTACTCCTTTTCCCATGGTTCCATGATAACTTATCCCTTATTGCATTCAGATGATTGATTGGTCTTTTCATGTTTGTTATCATGGATTTTTATGAATTATCTTTCTCTTTCTCAAGTTTTCTCATCTTGTTTATGAGTTACTCATGCTCAACCTTCAAGGAATCTATCTCTATCTTCAACTAGTCATACTCAACTTTCTTTGACCTAAACCTTGTATTGGCACCTTCTAACTGACTCTTGAGATCCTTGATAGTATTTTTTTGATGATTAAAATAATAAATGGCACTTATGAACTCAGATTTAAGGTCTACTTCAGCTTTTCCTTCTTCACTATCATAGTAGACTTCTTCATCATATATGATGTCTTCTCCTTTTTGATCACTAGATATCTTATTCTTCTTAGGATCACCTTCAAGTTTTTAGACTTGCTTAAAAGGAATAGGATATAATACCAATTTTTGAACATAATTATTGAAATGGGGTTGAAT
Source organism: Torreya grandis (assembly GCA_037957365.1). NCBI lineage: Eukaryota > Viridiplantae > Streptophyta > Pinopsida > Cupressales > Taxaceae > Torreya > Torreya grandis. The sequence continues at coordinate 264,196 of JARHVA010003404.1, read as the reverse complement.
TAGTATCTTAAAAATTTATTTCACATGTACTTTAGCATTCCTTGAACCATCAAAGTAATACAAAGATATAGAAATGCATAAAGAATCATTCACATGAGCATAACACAAAAACACACATATGAGTGGGAAACCCTCAAGGGTAATAAAACCCATTGATCCTTGAAAATGGACTATATTCATATAATTAAAAATATCATAATTTTGTGAAGCACCAACTCTACATGGAGCACCAACCCTAGCTAGCCAAGTACCAACCCAGTTAAGATTTAGTAAGCACCAACTTGAAAGGAGGTACCAACCCCTTAGATGAGTTAGCATGAAATCATCCACATAATTATTTTGATCACCTTCAGAACACATTTTTTCTCAACAAAATTATGATGACCATCTCTTTATCTCTTCACACTCCTATCTCCCTCAAACTTCCTTATAGGTCTCTTCGCTCAACTAGGTCTCTTCAAGACAGAATAGGTCAAATGACATTGAAATTCATCTATAGTACCCAAGTTATATCTTCATGATAGTTTATATACACCTATTTTATGGTCTATAAGACCTCCTTCATCTCTTTAAAGTGATATAACCTTTTCTTTGACATTCACATTCTCTACCAAGTTAATTAGGCATATTAGGCCTTGTTCTTCTACTAGTCTCTTGCTCATACACCTCTTGTTCAACCACACACACTTGCACAATTATATTTTCCACACAATAGATATTAGAAGATGATAAAAATATTATTCAATCATTACATTACATTGGTAATATCTTAAATGGATCAAATCCTTCTTTAGGCCTTAAGGAGCCCTAATTCAATTAGGCCTTCATTAGCACACGTTACCCTTTGATCTTATTAGAACACTTTAAAACTTAATAAATAGTAGGAACACTTCATATTCAACTCAAATATACCCCTAATAATTATCATATTATTTTCATGACACTTTTTTATCTCCAATCACCACTTCAAGCATGCCATTAGTACTATTTACATTAGGCTTTCACACACATGGAAAGGTTTGTCTTGAACAATTAAAGATAACACAATGTTTAGATACATAAATATGAAAATAAATAATATGAACATAATATATAGGACATAAAAAAATTCAAAAATTATATTATACTTCATTTAATATGGCAAAAGGACTCAAAAACACTCCTACAATTGCTTACTTAGAACTTCTAGTTTTCCTCAAAGACTAGTCATGGTGACTAAGACCTCTAACACCTGTATTGACATATTAAATGACTTATTATGAATGTATATGATCATATTATATCATTATACCATTATTAAACATAAATGTAATATGGTTAAATGGAAATATTGGTCTTGCAAACCAATCTCATAAACTTATATCTCACTATCTCATCTGAACCAGATAGGTCAACTTGTGAGCGACTTTTTCACTAAAACCACTAACCTAAAAAAACTTATACCAAAAATTAACATGTATTATGTATTAAATTTATTTAAAAACATCTCCATTAAATTTTTTTAATCACTATTTAAGGATAACACATCCTGAATCATCTTCTCACTGCTACCTAGATTTCTCACTATTTCCACCATTAGGCCTATTAGTGACTGGCTAACTTAGATGATGATTTTAACATAATTTAGGTATAACACACACACACACACACACACACACACGCACACACACACACACACACACACACACACACACACACACACACACACACACACACACACACACACACACACACACACACACACACACACACATATTAATTTAAATTAAAAATTAGTCTCAAACTTCATCCTTCATCAATTTTCATACTTTGACTTGTTCAACTTTGACTGCTACAACAAATCTCTGAGAAATGTGCACTTTCTTATAGGGTCTGCTCACACAATTGACAACTAAAACACAAATATAGGTGATTGGGAGAGTTTAATACATCCTAAAATATATTAATTTAAAATACCAATCCATTATAGGCACGTTTTATCAACATATTCAACATCAACTCCTTATTAGGGTTCTAAGAGGGTTTAAACCTATTTCCATTCCTAAAAATTGTTTATAAAGCATAGCCCTTAAATCCAAAAATAAATGCCTATAATTTTTAGATAATATCCTTATACATATAAAATTAATATCTTAGTTTCACATGTATATTTTTGACTATCTAATGAGCACAAGAAAAACCTTCTCAGGTAGAGAACCCTTTATTTTGTGCACTTGAGAGACCTCAAAACCACTTTTCATGCCTTTTCTTGCAAACCATGACTTAAAATTTTTTTAACATGCTTGAAACAAAATATAATACCTATAAAAACACTCATTTTCCCATAATTTCCTTGGAAACATAACCCCATACCCCATTAGTCTGTACTCTCTCTTTTTTCTTTCTTAGACCTTGACCTGTAAACCACATTAGGCCTTAAAATTGACCTTCGTACCTCTTTCCATGAACTATAAACCAAACTAAAATAATCAATAAATATCATACATCCTTAATATTCCTTGACAAAATATCATGATACTTCATTGGGCAAGGCAAGGTCTAGGAGTGGTCTAGGTGTAGACTTGGTCTAAATGTCTTACCCCTATAGGCTTACCCTAAGATTATAATGAGTGATATAGTGCCTCATATATATTTTAAATAACCTTATACAACCTCTTAATAATTTTTTCATCTAAATCACCAAGCCATCATACAATTTTATGCACAAGACTAGGTATCATATGTACATACCTTCTCAATACACTATTAAGCTCAAGCACTTGATAATTTTGACAAGGGCCTTTCATGCTAACCTTAACATCACTAATTAACTAATAATAAAATATATTACATTCTTTAAAACACTGCAACATTGATCAATAATCTCTCTCATAGTTACATTCTTTAATGACCTCATGAAGAGCTCAAAAACCTTTGACATCAGTTCCAAACCTCAACAACAGGAACAATGCTCAACAAGTTTGAATGTAATTTTCCAACACTGGGAGATGAAGAATCCCAATAAGAGATAGGAATGGAAGGAAAACCAAGTCAAATATTCCATTTGAATAAGAATTAAATACTTGGGAACTTGAGCAATAGTTTTAGACCTCTAAAAGATCTCAATGAATGACTTTTAGAACTTTCATCCCTTTTATGACCTTATGAGTGATTTTTAAGACCTTTTTGATCTATTTCACATTTTAAAGTAATTAAATAGACATATATAAGAATAATATCAACTTATGACCTTAATAATGGTTATTAGATCTTAACTAGAGAAGAACAAATGCATAAAGAACCTTAATGACTCCAAACATACCTATCCTTAGGCCAACATAGTCAACATAAAGGTGATTCTAAGACCCTGATTAGTTGCGTTTAGAAATAAAAATGATTTTTCTCAACCATATCATGTATTATGATAAAAAGGTGATTTGAATAGTCAATAGTTTTATCTATGTTCTTTTCTTGAAAATTAAGCAAATTAAGATTGTGTAATTCAATAATGTGCTTATAGTTAATTTGTAGAAAGTGTCTGTGATAGGTTAGAGAAAATAAATCTTCCTAAACATTGAATTGAGGTAAAGGTAGGGGGTGTACATTCAAACATATTGGATTAATTTTTTTACCCAATTTGGTAGAGATATTCTCTTAGTGGCAGCCATTTGGTGAGTCACTTGTTAGTTGATTCTTGATTAATATGGATGCTTTGATAGCATCCACCTTATTCTACCCATCATCTAGAAGGATTGGGCTTGATTCTTCCCATACCAATAATAATCTATGTATATCATTAGTGTCTATAGTATGTGGAGGGTTGTATTAGATCAATGTATTTTTAGCTCGCTTCTTTATAGGCATCATCTCTTCATCTAAGCCACCATGTTCATGATTTTTCATTCCAATTTTTAATGACTATACTAATGATAGGATCACAAAGATACTACCATTGAGTTATTAATCATATTGAACCAGATTTGTAAATGTAAGACTAGTATCATATGATAATAATTCTTTAGATGCATAGCCTACATCTTCCTCATCTAATTTATCTAACTTTTCTAATTCTTATTATGGTTGTTTACAAGAGATTTTTTATTACTCTTTTAGTGTAATTATATCATTACTACTTCAACCTTATGAAATTAAATCACCTAAAATGACTATTATAGTATATTTTAAAATTTTAAGAATTAGATGGTGTAAATCCTATGTTGTTAAAGGGATGAGTATAACAATAACCTAGAATGAAAATTAAAAATAATTGATTTGACAAACTTTTTTCAAAATAGCAAGAATGGAGAGAAAGAGCACTTATCTAGAATGAAATAGGTATTTATATGGATAAAGAGGCTAAAATAGACTGGATAAATAAGAAGACACTTTTTATTATATGATTATATCTAAAATAGGGCTTTAGATAGTAATGCCCTTATATGGATAGTAGTGCCATGTGTTGTTAATGTCTAATTATGATGTTGGTATCCTTATTGGAGGAGTTGTTTAGAACTTTTGTGGAGGTTGTGAGATGTTATAGGGGACCTGTTGGTGGTTATGTGTCTTTTAAAATCTCACTTTTGTTATTATTTTAGCTAAATATATTTTAAAACCCTAATGAGTACATGCTCACAAAAAATAACAACCAGATCAAATGCAAAAGACAGGAAAAAATTGGGTTGTGTGATATTACGATCATGCATAGTACAACCCCTATTATTTTGGCCACTATCTACATTAATTCAAATAATAGGTGTCTTAGATCACATGTAATTATCCCTTGGTGAATGTGCATAATCAACGTGCATGGTATACTAGAATAAATTTCACTTAGGTCCTTCTTTGATTAGGCATGCAATGTCTAGATGTGATAGCTAAGTAGTATGCAGAGTATTGATTTGTACTATTGATTTATTTTAAAGAATTATGTGAAAAAATAGTAAGTGCTAGATTTAAAATTCCTTTTGAGGCTATTTATATATAAGGAACTTTGATTTTAATCTACAACCTTGTTCACTAGCCGACAAGTCATAATAGGGGGATAAAAAACATAAGAGAAGGCTCAAGGTAGGGTTAGGACCCAAAATGTGAGAAAATGGCCATCAAACACTAGATAAATAATTAGACACTATCACCACATGGTGCTACTATCCAAAAAATGGCACTAATATATTAAGACCAAAAAATAGAGCTATGACTAAGAATGATAGGCTTGATGCCCCTATGACTGAGAGGAGGTGACTTAAGACCACTGGGGGTGCAACAAATAAGGAAGATAAGACATAATAAAGATCAAAATACCCAAAATGACCACATGAACAAGGATTTTATTCATCACTAAGACCTTCATGTTAAATAGGAATAAAATACATAGTACTTATGGTTGTTTGACCAAATTAGGGTGTATACTTTTCCCCCTTTCATTATAGTAATGCAATGAAATGAAAGTATTAGATTAAAAGAAAAAGAGGAATGTGTACATGTACTTACATTTGTGGGTTTATTTATAGACATAAATTACTTATTGGCCAAATAAGTAGATAGGATTTGGAGTGAAATATGTGAAGAGGAACTCCATAATGTGGATATCATTTGTACTAAATCTGAATAGTGAACTAAATCATGAAGAAAAAACCATGTTTTATCCCCACCCTATTATCTGGACTAAATTTGAGTATGTAAGTGAACATGTGGAGAGAAAAGGCTTGTTTTCCCCTACTCTAATATCTAGATTGAATCTAAGTATGTAAATTGAATATGTGGAGAAATAAGGCATTTTTCCCCACTCTGATGTGTGTACTAAATTTGAGTATGCAAACTAGGTCTAGTGGAAGGCTATGGATCTATCATTATCGATGGTCATGTGACCCAAAATGGTGACATCCTAGTGATGATCTAAGTATAACATGGTACTATAAAAATAAATATCAAGGATGTGTGCTCTGCATCATGCCCCCAATCTCAATATCTGAGTAATATAGCTATGTATCTGAACATTTGTATATCTAATCAAACCTATATATCTAAGTCAAATTATATATCTCAATGAATCTATATAGCTGAGTGAACCTATATATCTAAGTGAGATTATATATCTGAGTCACATTATATATCTAATTAGTTGGATTTAAGTGAACATGTGTATTTGAAAAGTTATAGTGAACATGTGTATCTGAATATCTATATCTAAGTAGACATATGTGTTTGAAAATGTGTATCTAAGTAGACCTGTGTGCCTAAATATTTGTATCTGAGTGGACCTATGTGTCTAGATATTTGTATATGATTGGACCTATGTGTCTAAATATTTTCATCTGAGTAGACTATGTGTGTTTGAATATTTATATCTAAAATAATTTGTGTGCTTGAATATTTATATCTAAATATACTTATATGTCTAAATATTTGTACCTGAGTGGACTTGTGTGTCTAAATATATATACTTAAGTGGACCTGTGTGTCTAAGTATATATATCTTAGTAGAACTATGTGTCTAAATCTCTACATTTAAAGTAATTTGTGTGTATTTCCCCCCCTTTTGGTGAGATAACCAAGAATGAGGTGAGGGTGTCTAACTAAAAGTGGTAATGATCATATGTGTCAATTTGAATTAGATAGGGTGATGTTGTTTTTAAATTTGAATAGATTTTTTATTGTGACAGAGTTGATTATTGAAATTGGTAATAGGATAAATGTTTTATCTATATTGAGTTTATTATGGTAATATATTTTTCATCATTTTTAGGGTTAAAATCAATTAGTATATTGGTTTAACCAATATAGGGTGAGGCACATTAAGTTCAAGTCCCACGTGCAATAAATGGCTTACAAATCAAAGTTACAGCTCTCTAAATATCATGCTAGCAAGAAGTTGGTATTAGTTGGTGAAATTAGCATGAAAGGAATGTGACTTAGATAGGTTACTTGATTAGTTTGAAAATTAATTTGAATCATTTGAGTTGATAGTTATTGTTTTTTTAAGCTAGATAATATTCCAAGGAGATGAGGAGCAACTTTGACCTGATATGAGGACATGAAGGTGCTTATCTAGGCTGGAGAGGTGATTACCCTAGTAAGTACCTTATACTTTTTCCTATTTTTGTTAGTTATAGTGAATTTTTACCATTTTTAATAGAAATATATTATTTAAGGGCCTATTTTTATAAATTTTTCACTTGTGTCCTTATATTGGTACCATTATCTAAGACATGGCACTAGTGTCTTAGATATAGCACTATTATCCAATGATATTGTTTTGTATGCAGCACTAGTGTCCAGTAGGCCTAGTTTGTGATGTTTATTATTGATGACTAATTTTTGATACATGTTGTTATCTATTGGACTTATACTTTATGTTTTTAATGTCATGTTTAGTTGTATTTTTGTAGGTTGATGTGCATATGAAAGAGTTCTAGACTAGTCAAATAATGGAGCCTTTATGGGGTTTACCCCTAACAGACACCAAGATGGCCATGCTAGAGTATCATGGTACCATATACTGATGGGGACACATTATTCTAGTCCACCTATACTAAGATTTATGTCATTTTAAATAGGAGATGTGTGGTGGAGGTATATGATCTTTTACACTATTACACTATTGGGTATATTAGCATATAGCGATGAGTAGATCATTGTTACCTCTATGAGCTGATTGGGCCCACCCACATTAATTTATAGAGAGGTTTAATGTGATGACCCATATGTCCATGAGGAATGCAATACAATGTCAACATGTGCTAGATAATTTGATAGTTGAAGACATTATCTTGAGGCCCTATAGGAGCTATGAGGGATGACCTAAGAATGATGCTTATTTGAGATAGGCTCAAGTGAGTTGTTGGCTACATGACCATTGGGTTAATTTATATGAGATGTTTTAATATGATTGGATGACATGATAGTTTAGTGTTACTTAGGATGTGACCCCACCATCAATGGTGTGGTTGAGGAGTTCTTAGGCTCTACTGAGGCTGAGTAGTAGGCCTAGATCATCAGTTGTAGAGTTAGCCCTAATTTCATTAATAGAGTGTGATTTCATGATTGACATATTAGATATGGATGATGGAGGAGTTAATGATGTCTATACAGCCTAGTGGAGAGATAATAGATAGGCACGTCTATTTTTGAGAGGTGGGATTGTTGTAGAGGATGTATTGGATATAGATCCCATTATGGCTATCAATGGTAAGTTGTCATTGTATTTTTTTACATTGTGTATTTGGTTACTCATTTACCTTGTTATGAATCCCATGTATTGCATGGGTATGTGTAGGTTTAGGTGATGATGAATATTAGGAGACTACCATTGAGTCTGCACTCTATGTATATATTCTTGATGATGTCATAGAGGATGGATTAGTGGAGATGGCCACTTATGTTCCTAGTGTTTATGCCCATTTATTTGATCAATTTATGATAACTACTATGACATATAGATGATTGACTGAGGATAGAGATGAGGAATGCATGAAGTTACATAGACAGGCCATGCCTGCACCTAATGCTCTGGGTGGGTCCAATATCTAGATAGTGGATGATTACATATGCCTACAGTGAGAGCATGTAAAGTATATGGTTGAGCTAGGTATATATCCTAAGAGATAGAGTAGATGTATTTATCGATCAAGGTCATAGAGGGAGAGTAGAGCCTCCAATTTGATGATGGATATGTCTAAGAGTAGGAATGAGTGGGGTGGTCCTAGTGGACATGTCTGTATTATTGAGTGATATATTATATTTGTATTGAAACTATGTTATATATATATATATATATTATATGTGTATTATGTATATTGGTATCTTGATCTGGTTATATTGTCTATGTTTACATGTGTCTAATTATTTTGATTATGTTAAATGGTTATACTGGTATATGGTACTTGTTTAAGTAATTGTAATGAGTTTTTTATCTATTTACAAATTCTTTAGTAGACATGTGTATTTGAATAGGAATGTTATTTTTAGATATAGGTTTTATAGGTGTTTTGTAAGATATCTACATGTAGATCATGTGACTGTGATATGCACTATCTAAACTCAGATGGCATGGTGAACCAAAAACCATAATGATCATGTTATGTCAATGTAAAAGTAGACTCTTGAACTAAAATGTCACATGATACACTGATAATGGCTAGGTGTATAGATTATGTATCAAAGATATTAATTAGCTATCATGCAAAAACTATACTCTAAGCTCTATGATCTCTATCAAATATATCGATTGGATACTAGACTATATTTTAATTTTTGTGATCTCTTTAAAATATTTTGATCAGTGTTCAAACTAAGATTATACTCTGATCTCTATGGTTTTTTCCTAATATCTTGATTGGTGTGAGAATTGAAGTTGTGCTCTAATATTTATGGTTGTTTCCAAATATCTTAATTGGTGTGTGAATTAATGTTTTGCTCTAATATTTGTAAAGAAATTTCCATCTCTGTTGAATCTTTGGTGTAAGATCTCACTCATAAATAGGTGTCCTAGAAACCACATGTCTCATATGATGAGTAACCAATGTCTCCTCAAAGGGAATTTCCTGGGATAACTCTATCATAAAGGAGTGTGATCTAGGAGACTATGGAGACTGAGATCTTGGTTCCCCTTGTGTGAATGTTATAATTCCTTGATTGACATATTAGTCAATGTGGTTTTGAAGTGTATAAAAATGATTTTATTAATTTCCATTTACCTTATGAAAATTAAAATATAGCTTATTTTGTACCCTTTTCCAATGGTGTGTTGGATGATAATTATTAGGAGGAAGTGTAATCATCTCCTTATTTAATAATATAAAAAACATGTCATGAGGCCTATCCCTATCTAAAAATTGTATAACCCCCTTGTATGTGTCTTATGTTCTACTCACTATAGGAGGTGTTATCTTCCCTTATTGGGTATCTTTATCAATTATTTCCATTTCACTAGTTTTTTAATCAAAAGTGGGGTAGGTTATTATACCATGTTAGATGATTACGTCTCTAAGAAACCTACATCCAAATCTACCTCTAAATGTGTAACCACTAGTCCCAATTCTATCTCTAATGTTATAACTTCATTACATATATGCCTAAATGATTTGGATGTCTGATATAATAATTTCTCCTTAAGAGGAAAAAATAAGCCTCTAATAAATATGTATTGTACCTCTAAATCCTTTTGTTGGTAAATCAACTGATACAAACATGATTTGAATATTGAATTTTATTCGATTGTTGGTTTTATCCCACCCTAGTGTAATGAATGTATATTTTCATGTGTGACTTGAGGTTCCTTATTCTATATGTAGTGCCTAAGAAAGATTGCTTCTAACTCCTCATATGTATGTAGTGACCCAATAGGGATTACATGTTGGAACCAATTTAGTGCTTCCCCATCTAATGACCTTGGAAATAATTTTATTAGAGTAAGCTTATTGATGGCATGTGTCATGGTTTTCTCATAATCTTAAAGGTCCAATTATGGGTCTCCATAGCCATAAAATGTAGATAACACTAGTATCTAAAAGTTAGGTGGCAACATTGTAGTGAATATTCTACATGGAATAGGATTGACATGGATGACATTAGCATCATCCTAAGATTAGTATGCTTTATTCTCGAATGTGAGATGGTGTACTTGTTGTTTTAAATCACCCAAAACTTACATCAAATAAATTACCACTTGTGAATGTATATTATCATCATCAAGGGGTTAGTTTAAATTTTAAATTTATTTATTTATCTTAACCATTAGTATATTGCATTGGTAATTTTTTTTAGGGAGAATTATTTTCTTCTATGTAACCTTTGGAGGTGTGATAGTTGGGACTTGGTCAGAGGGAAATGAGATATCACCCTCATTTAGGTTAGGTTGAGAAACATATTATATTGTAGTAAGGGAGGTTGAGGGAGATTCATTGGTATCTCTTAATTTGTTAATTTGAAAATAATTATCACATGATAATTGATTATAAGGTACTTTATTATCATGTGAATATAAGTTATGTAGATTATGAACATAATAATGTGTGTGTGTGTGTGTGTGTGTGTGTGTGTGTGTGTGTGTGTGTGTGTGTGTGTGTGTGTGTGTGTGTTTTTACATGTGACCTAGCATTTTTTGAACAAGATAAATATATGAAGTAGAAAGAGAACTATAAGGTATAGACTCCATGTATTCTTCATAATAATAATATTAATCATCATTATCCCAAGTTTCATAAAAAATTGAGTTTAATTCACTTTTAGAAGTAAGAGTAGACGAAGTATCATTCGCATGCTCACTAAGAGAGAGAGTAAGATAATATTTTAACTCTCTATGAATATGAAATCTATCATCATGTATGGGTGTAATTAAATTCATTTCTTCACTATGTATGTGTGGAGTGCATTAATGATTATTAATTTCAATCTTGAAGTCAAGGGTAGAATAAATAACAATCATATTTTCATTTTTCATATTGTGACATGTAGAAGAAGAGTTAGAGACATTTGCATTATCAATATGTTATAAATAATTATTGAAATGAGCTTGGAATGTAAAATACGGTGATAAAATAATTTCATGTACCTTATTTTGTGCATTGGCAAAAGGTGTAATATCATCGGTACATGCTTTTTCAAATTTAACTGAGAAGGATAAAGAAGATACATTTTTATTGTCTACTTTAATTGAATTATGCGAAAGTGGATTTCATGTATTAAACTTATATTATTTTAATTTGAATAAGGAGGTAGTGAAATTATTTGAAAATCTAAGATCAAATTGGAAAAAATCACTACCAACAAGAGTCTCTTTCGGCATTATATTATTAATTTGATTTTGAGGTGTAAAAGAAGAGGGAGAGGAAAGAGAAGAATATGTATCTAATATATCCTCATAAACATTTTCATTTTCATACTCATAGTAATCATCATATCTATAATTACAACAATATTAATTATCATGTTATAATGTACGATCTTGAAAATTTATCTATTCATTATTATAATAATGAGAAAAGTTCAAAATATCATCAATTGGATGAGGGATAGGAGACTTCTTAAATGTCATTTTAAACTTTCCAAAGAAAATAATGTAAATGATGAATAAAAATCACACAAGAGGTAGAATTTAATCTAACATAAGTATATGTGTAACTATGATAAATTTTTGACCTAGTATGTAGATGAAATTAGGATTATAAGTGAAACCCTAATTACTAGTATTTGGATGTATATGGGCCTAGTATGTGGATATAGGGTTTGAATGAGGGTTGTTTTGAAAAAAATAAAATTGCATTAAATTAATGAAACCCTAATATAGTATTAATTTGAATGAGTTAAGTTATGCCAAAAATTAGGGAAAATAAAAGTTTGTAACCCTAATTTAGGGCACAAAAAATAGAAGAGGGCAATACTAGGTTTTTAAGTAATATTTGAAGATAGATTCACAAAAAGAATTAACCTTTTAGGACTTAGATGGTGTAAATCCTATGTTTTTAAAGGGATAAGTATAATAATAACCTAGAATGAAAATTAAAAATAACTAATTTGATAAACCTTTCTCAAAATATCAAGAATAGAGAGAAAGAACACGTATCTAGAATGAAATAGGTATTTTTATGGCTCAAAAGGATAAAATAGGTTGGATAAATAGGTGGACACCTTCCATTCTATGACTATATCTAAAATTTGGCTTTGAATAGTAATGCCCTTATATGGATAGTAGCATCATGTGGTGCTAGTGTCCAATTATGATGCTAGTGTCCCTATTGGAGGAACTATCTATAACTTTTAGGGAGGTTATGGAAGGTTCTAGGGGACCTTAGGTGGTTTTTTGTCTTCTCAAAGCTCACCTATGTTACTATTTTAATTGAATGTCTTCTAAAACCCTAATGAGTACCTACACATAGGAAAAAACAATTGGATTAAATGCAAAAAGAAAGGGGAAAACTAGTTTATGGGATATTATGATTGCATAGAGTAGAACCCCTATTTTCATGGCTACTGCCTACATTAACCCCAATGATAGGGGTCTTAGATTTCTTTTAGTTCTCCCTTAGGGAGCATGCATAATCAACACACATGGTATGATATAATTACTTTCACTTAGGCCCTTATTTGATCAAGAATGTAATGTCTAGATGTGATAGCTAAGTAGTATGCAGAGTATTGAGTTGTACTATTGATTAAATTTATGTAATCATGTGCCAAAATAGTAAGTGTTAGATGTAAAATTATTTTTTATGCTCTTTATATAGAAGGAACTTTTATTTGAATATAATAGCTTGTTCTTCATCTAACAAGTTGTAAAATAGGGATAAAAATCATAAGAGAAATCTCAGGGTAGGAATAGGACCCAAACACAAGGAGAAAATTATTGTCAAACACTAGATCCATAATTGGATACTAACACCACATGGTGATATTATCTTAAAAATGGAACTAGTTTCTTTAGGCCAAAAAATAGAGATAATGCTAAAAAGGATAGGCTAGGGGCCTTTGTGACTAGGAGGAGGTGACTTAGGACCATTGGGGGTTCCAAAAACAGGGAATATAAGACATAAGAAAGATCAAAAGACCCAAAATGACCATGCAAATAAGGAATGTATTCATCACTAAGACCTTCATGTGAAATAGCAAATAAATACATAGTACTTGTGGTTATTTGACCAAATTAGGGTAAATACATGGTTTCATCATCAAATTCATCATAATCACTACTCTCTTATAGATGTGCATGATTCATGAATGGAATATTATTATTCAGGAAGAATTCTTCAACATGATGTCTAATTCCCCCTATTATTCTCCAAAATATGAAGTTGGTAGTTTGGTCTCATAGCCCAGATTGCATATTACTTATTGGGGATCTCCTACAATAAATGGCATTTAATTAAAAACATCATCAAAATATACTAAATCACTAAAATAGAATGAAGTAGCCTATTAATCATATATTGAATTAAAATAAATATATACATTTAATAAATAATTAGGGTTTTCATTTGTTATAGGCAGATATGACCAATAAAAATCCTGAGTCAATGCTTCCTTATAAGCTTTAAACTAATTCATTTGTTGGATTGTAGGTAGGTAACTTGAAGGGTTTTGGGTGTAAACACACTACTATCTCAAATAATAGGAAGGTTGAACACCGAATACCTAAAACATTGAATATTATTCAATGGTTAAATCCTCTTGATAGGTAAAATCCAAGGATGAAAGGTTAGATGGATTCTATATACGAAGGAAAATATAACTAACATATTAATCAATCCTAGATCAAAGAAGATAAATTCTACTTAAACTTCAATTTGTTGATAAATTTAGACATTTGGGTTCATGACCGATGGATATGGTAGACCTAACTAAGGGGTCTATTACCATTATAACATCGCTAGAGAGGGTTCCAAAGCCTCTAGTCAAGAAAAACTATGTAATAACCCTAGCTAGGTCCTATGTTTTCATATTCACTAAGTATATGCAAATTAAAGTAAAATCTAAGCTAGTGGTCACCAAAGCTTGTGGCACAAAGTAGAGGTAATAAACATAAAAATTAAACATGAATATAAGATCTATACTCAAGTCAATTATGGAAAATCCTAATGCATGGGAGATAAGTACAAGTGTTAATCTATCTACTTTAACAAAGGAGGAACAAAGTTAGGAATACTTACCTTTGAATATAAACATATCAAGCCTCAATATCTCCCTTGTCCAAGGTGATTTAAAATAGGTTATTATGGTATGTAAGTATAACAAAGATAATTTATCACTAAGCTACAAAACTTCTCTATATATCAAAAATATTTATCCATAAGACAAGATCTGTATCTCTAAGTGTAGTATTGGAACCCTAAGAAATGTGCCTCAAGTAGAATGGTGGATAAGCAAATGTTTGATATAATATTTTTATTTTCTTCCTATATAAATGATGGAAATGGATGTGTATATATATTTTAATCTTACCCTAAATTTTTTTGAAAGTTTAGCTTATAGGGTCTGCCCAATTCAACTCTACATCATCAATTGATAAAAATAAGTTAGGTCTCAGTCTAGATCAACCAAGGTTGACCTAGACCTGTAACATGAAAATATAAATTAGAATATAGGGTCATCCTAGGCTGACATTGTTTATTAAATGTTAAAAAGGGTTTTAGGTTTAGTTAGGGGCTAAGTAAGGTAGTAAATTACTTCAAGGAGTGTGTAAAGAGAGGATGCAAATCTTACAAAAGTGTATAGTATATTTTCATGTAGATAACAAGTAGTGGTATAGGGGACAAAAATATTTTAAAGCACCAATGGTTTTCCCACCCCTTTCTTGATACACCTTTTAAGGCATGCACTTAGAGATATTGAGACACGATGGGTTCTTACAAGAGAGAAAGCATCAATAATTGATAAAGTTTTAAAATATTATGTGTATACATATGCCTCACTCAAAACTCATCATGTGTCACATAGGTGCAACATGGAATAGTGCTTCAATAAAAGAACATAGGAACACATAATGTTCAAGATAAATAAATTTTAATAAGAAGTGAATAAGATAAATGAAAGGATAGAATTAAAAAATACATACCTTTACTTACCTTAGTGTTGTAGATAAATAATGAAGTAAGAGAAATGTGAAGGTGTCCAATATAGGAAACATTAGGTGAACTTAGATATATTAGTGAAAAAGAGTGAAAAAATGAAAATTTTAAAAAATATACATGTAATTTGTGAAAAATATCATTATAATATCAATATTCTAGAACATCTTATGGTTCGTACAAGGAGCTAGTAGGAATAAAGATATGGTTAAGAAACAAAATCTAACTATAAATATTTGACAGGTAAATAATTTTAAATAGTAAATATAAATAGGGTGAAAATTAATTCATTTATTATTGTTACTATTCTAAGAAAATATTGCTCTAAGAGACCTAGTGTGATCCTAGAGAGTAACCATGGTGAGGAGATGATATCTATGACATGGAGGATGTGTAATGGATGTATTAGGTGTAACACAAGTAAGAAAGCATTAATTTCAAAATTTTGAGAAATTTTTAAGTTAAGCTAAATATATAAAATTTAAGGGTAGGTGAAATATAGACACCAACCCTAGGAAATTTTTAGGTAAACTAGGGGTAGAATGGGGTACTAGGTAAGAAAAGATCAGGCTAATAAATGTCAAATGCATTTATGGTAAATGGTCAAAAATTCACTATAGACAAAGAATAGAGTCGACACTATTGACTTAATTCATAAGTCAAGAGAGAAATAAGGGATTGATTATGTAGAAGTAGGCTGATGTAGATTGAAATAGGGAGATGGCTGACATAGTACCCTTGAGCCATGTAGTTTGTACTATGTGACCAATATAATTTACTAAAATAGGTGAACTACATACCATTGGGCTGATATAGTATGCTATAATTAAAAAATGGTTGATTTAGTATCAAATAGGCCAATAGTGTCTAAAATAAAATGGTTGACTACATACCAGTGGGCCAATGTAGTATGGCAAGACTATGACAGGGCTGATTTAGTATCAAATAGGTTGATTGTGTATAAAAATAAGAAAATAAGGAAATTAAATCATGCAGATGAAGTAGTTAATTTTTCAATTTTTGAGAATATTTAAGAATGTATTGTAATTATTATGATATCAATATCTAATACATCATCTATCAATTGATATTTTATAAAGACACTAGAGATTTTGGTGCCTATTAAAATTTCATGGCTACCAAATCTATTGGATCAAATGGCAGACAAGGATAGGTCTTGACTAATCACCTTAAGCTTTGAAGATATTATGGAGATGAGATGGATCCCTCTAATTTTGTATCTCATTGTCATGTTCCTAAGAGGATGGGAACATTTGACCAATAATTTTCAATGGGAGGTGGATGGGGATACCATAGAGGTGGCAATCACCTTGGAGGATGTCCATATATTGCTTGGACTTATTATAAGTAGGATGTTGGTAATTTATGATACACCAAAGTCATAGGATAAGAGTTGAGCCTTAGCTCAGTGGGTTATAGGCTTGAATACGATATATCCTAAATTACATATGAGTTTATTCAATATTTATCTCATGACAATTCTAGATATCTAGAAGATTGTGATAGGGATTGTGACATCAATTGATGTGTCACAAGTTAGATGGAAAGGTAACATTATATGTAATAGCCTTTTGCCAATCAATTTTAGATTAGGGAGGGTTGTGTGATCTCACTTTTATCATCTGGGTCTAGTTTATGCATGATATTCATGGGATGTTATTTCAAGGATAGAAGATGATGGGACCTGTTATCCTTTTGAGTGCATGGATATATGAGAGATTACCTATGTATCATCCAATTGGGTTTCCCCATCTGATTGATGATAAGTTATATCAGGTCATTTGATATAGGTAGGACCATGTAGCATGGGTTATGCCCCATGTTCTAAAATTATAGACTATCACATAAGGGCAAATAGTGTGGCAGTCATACATTCACATAACTACCATATGGCTAAGTTGTGATACTATTGTTATAGGTTTTTCATGTGTGTAGATCATGGGCCACTACACTTCATGAGTGGAGCTTCATCCTATGTCTCATGTACCTAGATATTTGGGTCTTACTCATTTGATAGATCCTCTAGTAGTGCTTGCTTATTGGGCATGACATGCTAGAAATCTGAGAGGGAGAGGAGGTAGAGGGGTACCTATTGAGATACTAGTGATTAAGCCTTGATGAGGTAGACCATGATTTGGTCAATCATGATTACAAGAGGTAGTGGGGCTTGGAGGAGATGATAATATATATGTGGATGCATGGGAGGAGGAAGCATAGTAGGGACCATAATAGAGGTGAAAGTGTTTGCCATAAGCTCACTAGAGATGGAGACACTATTAACATGAGGGGGCATAGGCACTAACTATTACACAAGGGGATCTTAAGGTATTTTTAGGATATATTTGGTCTATAAATATGCCACTAAGGAGAGAACCACAATGGGATTGGGTAGTGATGCCTAATTTTGCACTGGTGAAAAGGCAATCGATGGAAGAGGTACTTAGAGGGTGAGTAGATGATGATACCATGGTCAAAAATATTGATACTAGTGAGAAATGTTTTAATTTGATTTAAGTGTTTGATATAGAGCACTATTTTCATCATTTATTATGACAGGTAGATGATTTGAGATATATATGCATGTGATCTATTGTATATTTGGTTTTTATTTTTGTAGATCTTGTTATAGAGTAGGTCAAATGGGGAACCCTGGTTATGGCTTCACATCATGAAATTTTGAATGAGGTACTATCATCATATAACCCTACCACTTTGGATGATCATATGGTTTCATCTACCCTAGATTAGGTAATTTGGTTTAGACTAGTGGGAGAGGCCACAAGATAACTACAAACACAAGGTGATGGGTTACAACCACTGGTAGGGGTAGAAACTAGAGAGGCTCAAGCCTGAAAAGCCTTATCATAGGACAAAAATACATACATGGTGACTATGATCCAACTTAGATAGGTACAAACCCAAGTGTTTAACTTATATGGATAGATTACTAGCTTAAGATACCAGACTACGTCTTTATATTGCACCATTTAGAGAGGTAAATCATCAGCATCTATGGGTAGCATGGCTAGGCCACAAGATAGACATGATGGAGCACATGCTTATATTTGTATCTATTTTATTTTTTAATTTATATTGTATAAAGCACACACACACACACACACACACACACACACACACACACACACACACACACACACACACATATTGGTGTTGACAATTTATTGATCTTATGAGTTTTACTTGGAATTGGATGTGAATGCATGGATATATTTGTTTTGTATCACATATATTTTTCTTTTATTATATATGCTATGTGAAATATATGATGTGTGTTTTATTTTATACTATTATGTGATACACATGCATGGTTAAAAAGAAAATGACAAAAATGATTTGGAAAAGTATAATTAATCAAAAAAAATGTAATACACATTATATCATGATGAAAAATGTGTAAAAATAAAAGATGAATAAATATAATAAACCAAGTATGGTAAAAAGGTTAACAAATGTTTTCAAACCATGTAAAATATTTATACCAAACTAAAACAAATAATAATCATACTATATCACATTTGCAAGTATGAAAAAATTGTAATAAAATGGAAAACACATGAAACCCAATGGTATAAAACAAAATAAGTGAATCAATCATACTATATCAATCTAGGTAATATAAAAATAAAAAAAATGTAATTGGAAATCAAATAAATCACACTAATTCAAGCTATGAATTATGAAAACTTTAATAAAATGGTTGTAAACACACACAAAATCAAAAAATAAGAAGATAAAAATGGACTTATGAAGTAAGCATAAAACATACTAAATCAAGATGGGAAGTATCTCAATGATGTGTAACTCATAATCAAACACTAGTTATCTCAAATTTGAAGCATGTAATTTCATTATGACTTGGTTATAGTATGAATTGGGTATTGGAATATTTTGTGAGAAGGGTCTAGTCCTATCTATAGTCTTACACTGTAACTCACAAAGGGAACACCAATGAGGTAGAAACAACTATAGGATTAATTTAAAAGATGTTTATAATATGGTAATTTTTTAGTAAGACCTAGTCCTATCCATAGTATTACAATGCAACTCATAAATGAAACACTAATGAGATGGATGGTGATAACTAAATATTTTATTATGGTAATTTGTGAGGACATCTTGATCCCATCTATAGTCTTACATTGCTACTCACAAATGGAAACCCTAGGGGGATGATCACTTAACAAAATAATAGTTCTCAAGGGGATATATTAATATTTTTATAATGAAAGAGGGAATGTAAAAAGTATGGCATAGACATCAATGAGAATATCTTAGGAAAATTAGGCATGTTAGATACAAAGGAGAGACACTAATAGTCTAGTGACCATCAAAATATAAAGGGTACCTGCTCACAATAAGCACAATGTTATATAGTCAAATAGGTGAGATACTAAGATTGACTTATGTTGGTTATATAAACAAGAAAATTAAAATGGACCTACCTTCCCAAAGCATGTTCCTTATTCCTAAGGACATCTTAAAAAAAATTTGGTCTACTGCAAAGATTGGGTAATTGTGTGAGAAAGTAGGTATCAATTATAGATTTTTAAATTATCATAGCCCAATCTACTAGCCTACCACCCCCTAATAGACCTCGACTCTATCATAAGGCCAACATTGAAGTTTGATATTTTATTAGAAATAGTATATGTCTTATAAATCATGTCTTTAAGTGTGATTAGACTTTTTAATTTATATGTTTCCTTTTGAATAATTGCCTTTTAATTTAAATGATTTGGATTTTAACTTTTTTATGGATTTTATGATTCCTCCTCAACAAGGATTTTGAGTATCCAACATGATTGATATAAGTGATACACATGAATGAACTTTAGACTTTGGTTAAAGTAAGGTAAGTATCCAAATATATGAGTGACTAAACACTTAGGCTTACCTATGAACTTGTATGTAATCTCAAGTTTCAATCATATGTATGCTTAGTATGTGAAATGAATATAAAGTAGTAAAGTGAGATCCATAGTATATCAGTAAATAGAAGTAAAATGAGATGTTTTATTTACTAACTAATCATATGGGAGATAAATATTACTAACGGAATCAAGGTCTGTATAATCAAGTCAAAATAATATATATCTGTTTTTTGAGTGAGATAAGATAACAAACAATCATTGTAAAAGAAAAATAATCGATGAAAGAGGTGAATTCATAAACATAAGTGTTTAATCATGAAAATAATGATAAGAATCCATAATAAAGGTGAAAAATGAAACTATATAAAACACATAAATCATAATATAATGATCCATGTAAAATAGATAAGTGAAAGCAAATTTGACACATAGTCAAGTGTATACGATATATAAAAATGGATCACAAATCTAATCAAAAACCATAATGAAGAAAAATTTGAAAGAATACCATGTCATGTTCACAAATACTAATAATTTTTCCCAAAAATATTATCCATGACATCTAAAACATCTCTATGAAGTTGGATCCTAATGGTAGCTAGAATATCATCAATCCTCATAGAAAGTTATGCAAAGATTTCTTTTTGAATCTACTCAATTGAAAATGTAGGTGTAGCTAAAGCATCATACTCATGAGGGATATCATGCATAGGATAATCAAAGAGAGTAATAAGTGTTTGAATGGGAATAGTATTTGTGGGGTGAGAAAGAGATGCCACTGATGGAGAAGGAAGAGCATTCTTGCATGGGCGACCTATGGAAGGAGGAATAGCTAGTGTGGGTATTGACTATGGGTGATCATAAAAGTACTATAGGAGACTATAGTAATGATTATTATAATGGGTATCATATTGGTTCCAAAGATAATATACCTCTATAGATTTATGGATATACTTAGGTAATAGATTAGGAGGAGGTATAGCCTTATCTTTGGGCTGAGCAATGACAGGATGCAATGTGTCAATATACTACCTAGGTGTATGAAAATGAGTGAAAGAGTGGTTATATATCCCATCAAAGAAATGGATACATTTTTTATTTGGATTTTGGGGCCTACTAAATGAAGAATTGGAAGGGGAAGCTGGGGATGATTGATATAACTAGCAGTCTTTGGTTTAATGACTGGTAAATTTATGGATATCACAATAAGGTTGATCATCCCTTTGGGCAGGCATGGGATCAAGTTGTGGCAAAGGAATAATTCCATCACCAAGGGAAATTGAAGTTGGTAAAAAAAACTATAATAGGCACATCTGAAGGTAAATCATGAGTAGAAACTAGACTACACTCAACTAAAGGTGAGGTTGGTCATGCAGAAGGCTTAAGAATAGTAGCTAGCATCTCTAGGGGAAGTAAACTATAAGGATATTAGTATCTATAAAAGTGGTAAGGACCTATCAGGGAATGAGCTATACACATGCTCTTGAGGGGATCTATTGTAACTGGAGGTGTACCATGTGAGTGTTCCATCTCTACCCTATGAAAAATAGGAAGAATACTAGTATTAGGTGCTATAAATAAATGAATGTTAAAAGATGAATTAAAATACTAAAATAAATGAGTGTGGTATTAAAGAATTTAGATATTTATAGCTTAGAAAAGCCTAGATAAAAATGGATTGTCTAAAGTATAACCATCATCATAGTCAGGTGTATGAAAGTTGATAGTATATGTAGGTATGACTTTGTCATCAGAAGACATGTGATGGATATAATGTCTAGCCTTGGTTAAGACAATAGGTATATCATTGATAGGTGGTTGATGGGATTGAGTTTACAAAAAGGGAGGAATTTTGGTGATGATATGAGGGGATAAATATGAGTTTTTGATCTTGAGGCTAATCTCATATGGTTCATCATCATCAAAATATAGGAGGTTAGGTGGAATATTCCCAATTAATTTGGGGTGACTATTATAAACTTGAGTGGAATTGATTGGATAATTAAAAATTTGAGATTCCCTA
Organism: Torreya grandis; assembly: GCA_037957365.1. Taxonomy (NCBI): domain Eukaryota; kingdom Viridiplantae; phylum Streptophyta; class Pinopsida; order Cupressales; family Taxaceae; genus Torreya; species Torreya grandis. The sequence continues at coordinate 241,721 of JARHVA010003404.1, read as the reverse complement.
AATGGGATACTAGGCAAAGGTTCAATGGTTATATTTTAAAGACACCACATTCTTGAAATTGTTTGAAATTCTAAGGGTTCATGTATCTTTGAATCTTATAAATATATCCATTATGGGGGAATTTGATGCATTGGCATGTAGATGAGGTGATTGCTCTCATATGATGAGTCTAATGTCTACCAAGAAAAAATTTATAAGATAAATGAAATTTAAATTTCATAACTTTTATATGGGTGGTAATAGGAGGGATGGTAATGAGAATCCACATGCAAGCTAGAGGAGACATTTTCCTTTTATCATATCCTTGACATGTGTTATGTGTAGAATTAAGGTTTCATTTAGAATATCTAAGTGTATTTAATGAAATTAAGGGAGGCAATGAAAGTACCTAAACCTTGATCAATAAAGGCATGATTAACTTAGATATCAATGATGTGGATGCTAATGAATAGATGAAGATCATCTACATGAAGCAAAATCTCATCAGGAATCATGAAAGCAATTGGAAACTTAAGGGAAAGAGAAGTGTCCACTATTTCATGAACATGTATGGACATATCTTCACATTGTTGAAGGATATTGTCTTTGAATCTAGATAATATAGCTTTACATCTTAGCTAGAGGAGGATGTAGGATGTTCATTACAAAAAATAATTGCATTAGATTATTTTGATGATGGAGGGAAGTTTACATTAGTTTGAGGAAGGGTATTTGAGATGGGAGATGAGAAACTTCTACAATGGGATCCCATTCATCATAACCCATGGGTGGATTGATATATATAGGCACATAATGTTGTAATATCTCTTATGAAATAGGGTTGGAAGTGAAATTAAACTTGTGTTGATAGGGTGTAGTTATCTTGGGTTGATTTCAAATGGGTTGATTAACTTTAGGTGGTATAATGGTTGGTTAAAGTAGTTTTTGTGGTTGGGTTGAAGAAATACTATTGGAAGTTTGGGTAGCATTGTCTTAGTGTGTGGATATTGGGGGAAGAGTAGAGATAGTGTGAGAGGTATAGTCAGGTTGAGTTGTTGAGAGTGGTGATTCGAAGGTTATAAGGTCCTTTTGCTCCAACTCCATTAGATAGGATGTGGAAGTATCCTGAATAATATAGAATGGTTAAGAGGTATGATGCATGGGTGTTAGATTGGAGTCAATAAAATCAACTAATATTCACATGTTAGTCATGTTAACCACATTTTATTCATTAGTAGTGAGATTTATAATATTTTCAACATTGTTTGTAGGAGTAGGCTTCTCAGAGCTATATTGGTGGTTGGGAAGAGGACCTTTGTATATAGTAAGATGAGCATTAGCTTGATTTAAAGCTTGGTTGTTGTTGTTGTTTCATTTCATGGATTTAAAAGCTATGTCTTATGATTCTTTATGCTTATGAATGACTGATTCATGATCAATGTTTGGTCTAAGAAGAAAACCCATATCTAGATTGAGTAATTATCTACAAGTCTCATGAGAGTGGCCCCAACTTGCATGAAACCAACAAGAATTATTTGGATCATACTATTATTTCTTTGGATGATTGGGGTCAAGGTATTATGGTAGATGTCTTGTAAGATGCTTTTCAATCTCAATTAAGGATAATGTTTTTTGGGCATTAGTGTTTTTCATTTGGGAAAATGTAGGAGTAAGAGTGTTGTTGGGAAGGGGAGCATGATCCATAGTATTGTTTGGAATGATTGATTAAATGTTTTAAATAGTGTTATAGGTATTGGTAATGCCATCATTAGTTGAATGATAGTTTTTGTTTTTAATGAGCATAAGAGTGTCCATTTTAGGTTAATATGGTTTGAATTGGCACATGAGGAATTCTTGTCACTTAGCTTGGTCAAGGGCTTTTTTCAAAGCTCTTGAAGAGAGAGTCCTAACCCGATATTATAATTTAAGGTAGATAGCATTAGTGAACAAGTGGAAGAGGTTTCCATCTACCATATTATGCTCAAATTTGTGAGACAAGTACTTCCATCATTTGATGAAGGCTTGTGTCATTTTAGTTTCATGTTGTTTATAATTTATAATTTGAGCTAAGTTATTCTCAATAAGATCATTAGTTTTAAATTATTGGACTAATGAGTTAACCAAGTCTTAAAGGCTAGTGATAAAATGGATTTTTAATTGATTATACCAATCTAAAGCATCATGTTTGATTATTTTTTGTGTTTATTTTATCTTTTTAGAAAATAAGTAAAAACTTAAAAGAAGGGTATGGTCTATAAGAACCTGGATTTAGTTGTGCACTCATGATCCAGTTGATGTAGAGAAATCATCTTTGGCTTGGGAGGATGACCTACAATCAGAGAGAAACTAGAAAAGGGTTAGTTATCAAGATAGATGGGTGGATTTCCTAGCAAATGTTATATCTAAGAAGTACTAGACTTTCATGAGGGTTGTCAATCCACTCTTTAAGCAAGTTAAGTTTAATAAAATGAAAATACATGTTTACATGTAGTAATAGAATGTACTAAAACTTAATGAAAGAAATATTTTGAATAGAAATGAATGCTTTTATGAAAATAGAAATAACTTGTTAAAAACTAATGCTAAAATGTTAAAACCTAATTAATAAAATAGTTTAAGACTCTATGATGTGATAGAAATAAAAAAACCAAAATTTGGGTGAAGGCTAATAGGTGGAATTATCTTGTTATTTTTCTGAAAATAAATCACATAATGACTGATGTCAGTCACTATGCAATTGATTATAGTTAGGGGATGACCGATGTCGATTAGAGGTGATTGATATTAGTTTTTATGGGTTTTGGCTTTGGATAAAATGGATGTTGGGTTGGTTTACAAGAGGGATTTATGGGTTAATTCTAGATTGGATGTTGGTTATGAGGATAGAATAGATTCTCAAAGGTATCAAACTCAAGGATTTGGCACTCGAGTAAATAGGCATGGTCTATAGGTATTTGGTGGAAGATGGAGTGTTTGGAGTTGTAGAACTCTAATAGAAGGGATGGTATGAAGAGAGATGGGAAGTGGGTGCAAGTAGTAAAATTAAAAAAAACTAATAACTAAACTTGATATAAGTGTAATATACTTAGTTATTGGAGTTTATTGGCCTGGAGAAGTCCTAAGGTTGGATGTAAGTTACTTGAGATCCTAAATCCATGTGGATAGACTGACACGCTTGAGCTCTTTGTAGTGAGGTGATGGGGCACTTTGATGTCTCTAGTTTGGTTTTTTGGTTTACCCAAAAGATTAGATTATCTTGAGAGTTAATATTCTCACTCTAAAAGTTCACCCTCTTGAGGTAGGGTCTTTGGGTTACCTTAAGTAACTGACATCGATCCTAATCAACCGATGTTGATTGAGGGGTGACTGATGTCGATCAGGGAGAAATAGTCTAAGCTTGCCAAAAATAGTCATTTTTAGTTAATTTTTGTCATTAAGACCAATGGAAATGGTTTAATATTATTTAAGGTTGCATTGGTATACATGAGGAAGAATTCTAGGAGGTTACGGCATTAAATTTCTAGATGGGAAATAGTCATAAGGCTAGGTGTCAATCATTTACCCATGGTTTTGGGTGAGGAGGTAGAAATAAGATTATTTAAAATAATCGACTAATTAAATTAGCTAATATGGGGTAAATGGGTGTTATAATGGGTTTTAATAAATATACTAACCCAAATGGTCCAAGGGGATGTTTTACAATGACTAGAACTGTGTGGTGCAATTTTTTAGTGTCTACATTTTGCCCCTTTTTATTGCATAGGTTGCATCCTCAAGCTACAAAACAAAAACAAGTGCATTAGAAGTTTGGATTCAATAAGTATGAGAGGAGGTTTTCCCCCTCAAACCAACATACAATGAGATGAAAATGAATTCAATTATAGGTTTGAAAAGTGTCTATATGAGTGGCAAAGTAGGTAGGATGGCATGAAGTGGAAAATAGTGCAGCAGTGAGGAGGACAAGTGATAAGTGAACCAGGCAACAACATTAGGCATAGATAATGTGGTTTCACTTATAAATTAAATTATCCATACTAAGGTATCCATGTTCATATAAGGATAAAATTAAGGTGATCCTAAGAAGGCAAAATTGGTCATATTTGTTGGAACTACAAGTCAACATGTTCTAAGGTAGCTAAAAGGTCTGTGCAAAAACATTTTGAATGCACATAATGTCATGGATCATGGAAATGTGGGTGAAATTGGTAATGTAACTAAAATAAAGGTATTTTATTATAAAAATGATGTGAATAAGTGGTAGTAATAACTAAAGGTGAGATCCAATGGGTGGTGATTATCTTGAAAAGAGGTCTCTTAGGGTGGTTAAGGGTGTTAGGGGTTTAAAACCCCTAATTAGGTTGACTGATGTTGATCAACATCAATCACCCTAACCCTAATTGATGATTGGCATTGATCACTAAGCAAAACCATAAAAAGGGGGATAATGATCATAAAGGTCAACCACATTCCATATTTGGCATATTGCTTTGATTTATCAGTTTATCTATTGGGAAAATGATATGAGTGAATAAAAACTTATGATTTTGAGTAGCTAAGTGCAGTTGATTAGGAATTGGAGTGGAGTGTGATTTATTAGAGAGTGTTCCAAGCGGGCCAAGTGGGATAGAGGTAAGTGAGGATGCAAAGGTCTAGAGGATAATCTAGGGGTGAAGGATGAGCAGTGGTTATGTAGTGGGTTCCACCATGGAGGTGCATGTGGAATGAGGTAGGTGTTTGGCTTTGTTTTGTCTAGTTTATTCTAATTTGGGTTGGAAGTTATGAAATTTATGTGGTTAGGTGATAGAGGGAATTTTTTAGGGTAAGGGAAATTAAATTTTTTAGATGGAATTATAGATGGAAATATAGAATTATATCTTGATTTGTTGGAGTAGATTATGGTTTTTTGGGTGGTTTAGTGTAGTTAGAGAGAAAATTAAGGTTTGGGGGTCATCATCCATTATACATAGTGATCAAATCTGATCATTGTCAATTAATGTTGATAATAGGGGTTAGTTTTAGTCAAAATAGGGACCAACACTGGTCCTCAACACCTAATCAGTATCCGTCTAGGGTCAACTGACATCAGTCTTGAGGAAAAGGGTAAAGGTGTGAAAATGGGTTAAAAAGGTAGGAATAATGTCTAAGGTAGCTTAAAGTTTGGGTAGGATTAGCTAAGGGGTATAATACCTAGGATTAGGATTATTTATTAGATTTAATATTGGGATAGGTTAAATGGAAGTAAAGAGGTTGGTAGGGATAGTGTGATAGGTGGAATATTTACATTGTACTAGAAAGTGTAGGGTAAACTAAGTCACTTATCTAATCATGTAGGTAAGGGTGATGTTGATGATATGAGATCAAGTGATGTTTTTCCTAAAGGACATACACAAATATGTGACCAAATAAGATTAGGAGTATATAATAGCAGTGGATTTGGGTGGCATGCAGTATCATTGGTGCATGTCCTGAGATACTATAATGTTTGTAGCCCTCATCAAGAGATGGGATCCAACTACCAACACTTTTGTGTTTTCAACAAGGGAGATTACTATTATTTTAAAGGACATCCATAATATTCTAAGGCTACCCATATAGAGTAGAGTGGTGGAGCCTATCTGTCATGAGGAGTAGGATGCCTATATAGACTAGCTCTTTGGAGAGGATTTTTTAGAGGCTTAATGGCATGTAAGGGGATTCTACTTAGAGGATCTATATCACATGGATACATGGGTGAGATAACTTATGACCATGATGATGATATTTATCGCCTATTATGCACTTCTTGACTTGAGTGGGGGTAGATTTCCCTGGGCTTTACTAGGTATGTTGGTAGATATGATTGAGGACTAGATAGTATTTACATGGGATCTAGCACTAATAGTTTAGTATTATCAGGAGCTATAGGTACATTGAGAATATAGGTGATATGGGATGAGTGTATGCTTCCTACTCCACTATTGGGCATATGAGCATATCACCATATTATGAATAGTCAGATTGTCATGGCATATATAGGATTATGCTAGATTTATATTAGGTTTCATGAGATGGAGATTTGACATGGCATTACCATGAGCAAGGGAGGAGATTTGAGATTTGGTTTGGTTTAGATAATTGTTAGATGCATTGGTTGATGGTGAGGTCATCTAGAGACCATACATAGGGTTCCCATCATAGAGGGGGATCGATAAATAGCTCTTTTTAGTGTAGAGTATCAGATGGATATATGGGAGGTGATAGTAGGAGATAGAGTTTATTCCCTTCAATCAAGTGAGGATGTAGTATGGCCTAGTATAGGGGGTCTTGGGAGTATTATTAATATATAGATGTAAGGATGCAAAGGCACCATTACCTCCACCACATCCAGTAAAGGATGATCCATTATATGAGGAGTTACCAGCTCTTATAGGTGTAGATGATGTTGGGGTGACATAAGAGTATATCTTTTGGTGGTAAGGACATTATGCCATAGTAGTTAGGAGATATGGGGGACAATATCAAGCTAGAGGTGATGGTGGATAGTAGCAAGTGATAGATGTAGAGATGGAGTAGGAATTGATAGAGGTAGATGTTCTTATTAAATATACTATGGTCACAGAGAAGGACCAGGTGAAAGTGGCATTGTCTACAACATAGGCAGCTATGGATTTAATGACATTGAAGAGGTACATGAAACATAGGCAGCTAGTAATGAGGACTTAGGAGAGAGATAGTCTCTATGCATAATTAAATACTACCACCCAAGAAAGGGACTATGTGCAGGGATAGGTAGCCACCCTTACATAGGAAAGGAATTATGCATAAATATATCTAGCCACAATCACACAAGAGAGATTTTTCATAAGGTCAGCTAGGTACAAACATGTAAGAGAGGGATGGGTTAGAAGCATAAGTGACCTTGATATCATATAATCAAGATACTCTAAGGTAGATAGGAGGATGGACATATATAGGACCATCTCAGACTATCTTAGTGTCGATATATGTGGTGATAATGGAAGAGCTAAAGTATTATGATTCGCATTTCTTTAAAAATTTACTAGATGTGCCCCACTATGCAAAGTATGTAGTAGAGTGAGTTTTGCTAGGGAGGATTAGTATCACAACACTCAGTGGTAGTACAACATTTGTAAGTGATCATATAGGTCTGACAGATGGACATGATCTAGGGGATAGTAGTAACCCTACACCATAAACCATTGACTCTTTTTTTATTGTTATGATTTTGACTCTGACCTATGAACCAATGCAATGAGATGTATATATGACAATGTCCATGTCTCTCAAAATATATACATCTCATTGCATTGGTTCATAGGTCAGAGTCAAAATCATAATAATAAAAAAAGAGTCAATGGTTTATGGTGTAGGGTTACTACTATCCCCTAGATCATGTCCATCTCTCAGACCTATATGAGCACTTACATATGTTGTACTACCACTAAGTGTTGTGATACTAATCCTCCCTAACACAACTCACTCTACTACATACTTTGCATAGTGGGGCACATCTAGTAAATTTCTAAACAAATGTGACTCATAATACCTTAGCTCTTCCATTATCACCACATATATCGACACTAGGATAGTCTGCCATCTCTCAGACCTATATGAGCACTTACAGATGTACAACCATTGAGTGTTGTGATACTAATCCTCCCTAACACAACTCACTCTACTACATACTTTGCATAGTTGGGCACATCTAGTAAATTTCTAAAGAAATGCGACTCATAATACCTTAGCTCTTCCATTATCGCCACATATATTTTGAGAGACATGGACATTGTCATATATATATATATATGTATGTATGTATGTATGTATGTATATATATGTATATGTATATGTATGTATGTATGTATATGTATATATATATATATATATATATACATATATATACATATATATACATATATATATATATATACATATACATATATATATAAATACATATATATATATATATATACATATATATATACATATATATATATATACATATATATATATACATATATATATATACATATATATATATATATACATATATATATATACATATATATATATATATATATACATATATATATATATATATATATATATATATATATCATTTTGATTTGAGCTATGATGTTATTATGGTTGGTTTATGATGTTATGGTTAATTATGCTCATGTAATGCTTTATTTCATGATATTTATGATGTTTATAACATGTGTAGATGGATTTAGCAATTTTCCTAATAGTAGGTGTATGATTAATTTAATATTTTTAAATGTGGATATTTAAATTAATGAATCTATGCGATCCCATACTTAGATAGATATGTGATTAGATAACATAATGGTTTGATTCATTCATCTAGTTATAGAAAAATAATTAAATGTGGTGATTAAATTTATGGTAAAAGCTATAATGGATGAAATGTGATATAATTGAGTTGATTTAGGTATGATGGTAAACAATATTACTTAGATTGATGAGATTTTAAGATAATTAATATGAGATTTTGATTTAACATATAATGATAGTTATGATAAATAGAATGTTTTCATGATTAAAAACACCAAAATCAATTATGTGAATGGTAAATGACAATCATTTAATAAAACACATAATGTTATTTAAATGTTATGATTTCAATTATTTGGATGAGAGTTGACTTTAAAATGTTTAAAAATATCTTAACATATAGATTAATTTTGTACAACAAAACTATATGTAAGAAAAGAGAAGAAAGCTTAAACAATAAAAAAGTAAACATCTTAATGAATGCATCAACAAGTAGATAAGAAAAAGGAAGAAGGAGACATGATGATATTTTGATGGTGAGGACCAAAAATATTAATTTTGATTGGTTTATGAACATAAGCCCTTCACATTAGCATTCGTTGGTTTGTTAAGAAGTTTCTTGATCACATAGTGTCAAGTAAGCTTAAAATCCCTTGTTTTATGGATGGTAAAAGGGAGATGGATGATAATTGAAGTTTCTTGTGGGGATAACTTTCCCCTTCTGTAGGTTACCAAAGAGCCATTATAAATAATTATATGTCTTATTTGGTGTAGACTAATCGATGCAAAAAGTCTACTTTTGGACTTTTGTGATAGTTGATTGCAGTTCCTAATTTTTATTTTATTTTATTTTTTTGGCATTTTTGAATTTTGAATATGGTTCCTTTTGGTGTTGTTTCTATTTTTATGGGCTTGGGAATCTGATCAATGTGATAATGTTTTTGAGGTCAACATACCTCCATTTTTGAAAATAGGGACCCCTATTTCAAAAAAAATTAAATTTATGCTTTGAATTGAAAAGTGCCACTTGATCAAAATGCTTAATGTGAAGATCATCCACACATGGTTTTCATTTAGCTTAATTAACATGTTTCTATTTGATCCTTATCTTATTTTGCATAAGGTTATTAATGGTTATTTCTTATGTTTATAGGTTGAATATGTAATGAAGTCTCAACATTGTGAATAATGTCTAGGGTTTTGAGCTTTAATGATAATTTGACCCTTTGATTAGTCGTTGGTTCTTAAGTGTCCAATTGAATTCATGTTTGAGCATATAGAAACCCTTAGTCTAATTCTTTTAGGCTAAGCCTATTATATTTGAATTCAAATTTACATGGGTATTTTATTTTTTTAAATGGGGGAATGCTTTATACTTAGCTTATATTTTTTCCTAAGATTTTATCATGTTTATTAACCTGAATAAAACCTTAGTCTAAAATATTTAACCTAAGTTCTTTATATATTATTGAGCTTGACTTAATATTTTCATTGACCGTAGGATTAAAAATATGCATTTACTTAGGCAAGATTGATCTAATGATGCATGCTAAGTCAAGACTTTAATAGAACCCCATTATGAGTGAGAGAATGAAAAGTGTTGCCATCATAGGAACCCTGTTAGAGATACAAAAGTATGCAAAGTGAAGGATAGAACCCAATGGATAAAGATCTATAGATTATGATTAATTCATGTAATCAAGATCAATAGTGTGAGTTTAATGTTGACATTTCAATGAAACTTAGAATGAATGCAAAAGTGACAAGTGTCATAACCATGGGAGAATATAACAAGCAAACAATAGCGTTTAAGTTCTCAAATCAAGATCAATGAATTGCATTGATCCAAGCAAATAGATTCAATGGCACAAGGTGAGGTAGACTTTTCAAATGTCCTAGAATAATTGAGAAGCCACCACATGGAATAAAGTAATTCAAACTATCATACCCAATTATAAGGTACTTAGAGAGATCCTATATCTACCAAGTGGCATGCTCATGTTCCATCATACAGATGAGGATCTGATGGTGGGAGTCTTAGGTGAAATTTTTAAAGATCTAGACCCAATGATGTATTGACACATGTCTTAGAGACAATGGTCACATTTTAAGATTAATAAATAGAATGGCATAGCATTGATGCATAGATATAACAAGTGGATCTTTTGGATCTTGAGTTATAATGGTCATCAAATGCACAATTATGGGAAGTTAGTCATAGTTAAATAGTGTCATTGGAGGATTATCATTATAAAGGGATACTTATCTTTGACATGTGTCTAAGTTTCATTTGAAAATGGATAACTTAAACTATCTCATAGGTTTCTCTCACAACGTATAAAAGGATGTAATGTCATTATAAAAAGGGGGGAGTTCTTAGATCCAAAATTACTTTGTAAACTTAGAGTAAGCAGTACAAGCAAGGAATTCTACAAAGTTTGTCCACTATTTATCTATGTGTTTGTTATCATAGATGTTTCATCAGTTATCTAGTTTGATATTCATATTTGAAATATTTTTACGGATCCTAAATGTGCACATGTTAATGTAGATTTATCAATTTGTGCTTATCCTAGGTTGATTGAAAGATCTTTGATTCATTTCATTCTCTTTTGATTTTCTTAAAGTTGTGCAAAAGCTAATTTCTTGTGGAAATAAACCTTTAAAGTGAACCTAATTTATTATTTGCATTGCCTTTCTTCAGACATTTGCCTAATATGTATTAGTATCTATGCCTATGCAATTTCATGTCTTGAATGAGATTTAAGCTTTATCATAATGTCAAGATTGAAGGTCAAAACACCTTTCTACCCTACCCTCCCTTTGCTCCTTTTTTATCAGATCATTATAGTTTAGCTTTTCATTGTAAATATTCATGTTAGATTAGGGTTAGACTTCAAGGTTTTGACATCATTTATTAGACTTAGTTTAGATTACGTTCATTTTCACAAATATTTAGGACCATGGTTGCTCCCAACAACCATTTACATGTTCATTTTATGAAACAGTCATTTAGCTTAGTCTCTACTCCACCATATATCTCAAGAAGATCACATCCAACAACTCATGCAATGGATTATTTGAATCCAAAAATGTTGTATATGTGTTTGCTAGTATGTTTGCTTCCTTAGTTAAATAGTTTTATATTCAGATTTGAACTATTTTTATGGATCCTAAATGTGCACATATTAATGCAAAGTTATCAATTTGTGTTTATGCTAGGTTAATTGAAATATCTTATGTTTGTTTTTATATTTTTCTTTTCTTGAAGATGTACAGAGATTATTTTCATATGAAAGTAAACCTTTAAAGTGAAGCTAATTTCTTATTTGCATTACCTTTCTTTAGACATTTGCCTGATATACAGTAGGATCTATGCCTATGCAATTTCATGCTATACATTGGTATAGTGCATGTCTTGATGAAATTTTAGCTTTGTCATAATATCTATATTGAAGATTAGAAACACATTCTTTTTTCCCTACCCTCCCTTTTTCTCCTTTTTTATCAAATCACTATAGTTTAGCTTTTCATTGTAAATATTCATGCTAGATTAGGGTTAGACTTTAGGGTTTGGACATCATTCATTGCAATTAGTTTAAATTAATTTCATCTTCACAAATATTGAGGACCATGATTACTCTCAATAACCATTTACATATTTATTTTTTGAAATAGTCATTTAGCTTAGCCACTACTCCACCATAGATCTTGAGAAGATCACAACCAATAACTCATGCAATGGATTCTTTGAATCCAAAAATGATAAGTGTTTCTTAAACACTATATGAACCTGTTGATACATTTAAGTTCATCAATAAAGCTTCCATGATATTTCTTACACTGATAAATGTTTGACTTAGCCATCATTCAAGGGAGTGGTCTAAGATTTTGATTTATTAGGCTTGGATAGTTGTCCTTCAAGGGAGTAGTCTACCTTATTTTGAGTAATTTAGAGTTGTTTTGATATTTGTCCTTCAAGGGAGAAGTTTGAAATTCTAGAGATGACCCATAAGATGTAGTATTTTTTATTTTTTTTATTTTTGTAGGCATATACTTGCTTATATAGGCGTAAGGCTTACCTTTATAAAGGTAAAACTATAGCATAATAAGTTTGAATAGTGGGTGAGAGGATAATTTAAGAGACAATGACCATGGGATCCCACCCTATTAGGGATGAAAAGTATCCATGAGAGTCATAGCATGGGTAAAGCTATGGTATCCATATTTAGGATTGAGACTAAAACTATGATGGATAATCACATGATTCTATGTTACAATAAGTTGTCCTCAAAGTGAGGGGATGAATTTGAGAATATCGTGAAATAAGGGACAAGATTATGTAAGATAGAAGATAAGTTTGAACTTATTTTTAAAAAATAGTGGATGTAGATGTAAAGCATTGAGGGGTTCACATTATGATTTCCCCTAAGAGATGATAACTAGTAAGCTGATGACCTATACTTATGTGTTATGATATATGATCCAAGTTAATTAAAAAAAACTTGCCTTTCTTACTTCTTTTCATATTGGTTACATGTCAATTTCACTTTAAGAAGATGTCTTCGATATTAAATTATTATTATTTTAGGTACTTATTATAATCACACTTGATTCATTTTTGATAGACATGAATATGGTTAAGTGCAGCTAAATGATGCTCATCAAGTAGATCAAGTCGGCTAAATGTTCTTGACAATAATGACCCTCTGAGATGATATCTTTTAGGGATATATGAAGAGATGGAATTCAAACTTTGAGAGGAAATAAAACCTCATCTCTAAAGATAAGTGAGAAATGGGTAGCACCCATAGGGCTTAAAATGCTAGTTTTAAATGCCCATAGGGCGAAGGGAATGTGTAAGTGCCAATCCCAACAAGATACATTGACCATTGTAATTAGCATTTTATTAAGTGTTTTGTTAGAAGCTTCAGCTTTTCCATTAGCTTATGGATGATATGGGGATGAGAATATTAATTTAATGTCAAATGTGTTTCAAATATTGCTTACTTTTTATTTTTAAATGATTTGTCATTGTCAATGATGATTTTAAGAGGAACATCAAAGAGGTAGATAATGTGATGGTTAATGAAGTCAATAATTTTATTGGATTTAGTTAAAATGAAGGTAATAGCCTCTACCCACTTGGTGAAATATTCTATCATAGTGATGATAGAATGATGTCACTATGAAGAATGAGGGTTAATTTCACCAATGAGATCTAATCCCCATTGTGAGAAGGGCTAAAAATCCTTAGAGACTTAAAGACCATGACTAGGAATGTGATGTAAATTAGCATGTTATTGATACTTGACACATTTATTTATGTAATCATAATAATCTTGGTTAAGGGTATGCCAATAATATCCACGGTGAAGGACATGTTTAGAGATAGTTAGACCAATAAAGTGTCCTCCACAAATCCCATCATGCATTTCCTTGATTACGTGAGAGATTTCATGACTATGTAGGCATCTAAAGGGAGACCATCAAATCCTTGATTATAAATAATTACCCTTAGTATGGTATAATGAAAGGTACTATGTATAATGTTCTTTGACCATTTCCAAAAAGATCAGAAGGGATGATGGCTAAGGTAAGGTAGTCAAATTTTGCTTATACCAAATATTGGAATGGGCCTCTTCCATATTATAGATGGAAGGGAAGTATGATTTGGTGTGAGAGGGTTCATTAAGGTGATGGATGGTGATAAATATCTTAGAATTAAAAGGTATAGATAGGATTTGAGAAGCAAGAGAATCCATGGTATCAACAAACATGTTAGTAGAACATGGAGTGGATTGAATAGGGTAATGATCAAATGATGTTAGGAGTACAACTACCAATTGTTTATACTATTCTAAAATATCATTATTACATTGGTAATAACCATTTATTTGGTTGACCACAAGTTAGGAGTCACCAAAAATCTTGATCGATTTGACTCCCAAAGACAAAGCTATTTGGAGACCTATTACTAAGGCCTCGTACTTAGCCATGTTTGGTGCAATCAAAATCAATTTTAAAGGATAAGGGGAGATGATCACCATCAAGGAGGATAAGGATGATATTAGCTCCCCCACCATGTTGACACTTTGATCCATTGAATAACATGGTCATCTGATAAGCAAAATCCTCTTGAGAGAGAGTTGTGATGGACTCATTAGGAAACTCAAGAGGAGGAGGTTGGTTATCTACTAAATGAGCTTCAACCAATTGATCAAAAATTATTTTCCCTTTGATTGAATTTTTTTGGAGGAACTCAAGATCAAATCTAGCTAAAAGCATGATCCATCTAGCCATATGCTAATTTTTATATGGCTTAGAATGCATATACTTGATTGGTTCGATGTTAGTTATTATAAAGGTTTTGTGGTTAAGAAGGTAGTGATGGAGTTTGGAAGCCACAAAGATCAAAGTGAGGCATAGTTTCTTGGTATGGGTGTATCAATTTTTGTACTTTATAAGTGTTTGAATTATATAGTATATTTCTTGATCTTTATGTTTCTCGTCATGATGTGTAAGCATGGCCCCTAAGTAATGGTTTGTGGTAGAAATATATAGGTAGAAAGGTTGGTCCTCTTTTGGAGGAACAAGAATAGGCAGGGAAAGAAGGTATTCTTTAAGTGAGTCAAAGGCTTTTTGACAATATTTATTCCACTTAAAGGAGATATCCTTCTTAAGAAGGTATGGAAAGGCTGACATCTATCAAATAATTGAGAGATGAAGTGATGAATGGATTGGAGCTTCCCCTACATACTTCATAGTTGTTTGAGGTTAGTCAAAGGAGGCATGTCAAGGATTGCCTTGACTTTAATAGGATCAACTTCTATTCTATGGAGAGAGATAATGAAGCTAAAAATTTTACCTAACAAGACCCCAAAGATGCATTTCTTTGGGTTAAGGTGGACATGAAAGTGGATAAGGCATTCGAAGATAACCTTAAGGATTGCAAAATGATCTTTATGACATTTAGACTTTACAAGGAGGTCATCTATGTAGTCCTCTATGATTTTATGGATAAGGTCATGAAAGATATAGGTCATGGCATGTTGGTAAGTTACACCATCATTATTTAGACCAATAGGCATGACCCTATGGTAGAAGGTTACCCATGGGGTGATAAAGGTAGTTTTATGTTGATCTTCTAGGGAAATCAAGATCTGATTATAGCTCAAAAACCCATCCATAAGAGATAGCATCTCATGGCCAGAAGTACGATCAACAAGTTGGTCAATGCTTGGCAAAGGGAAGTCATATTTTGAACAAAAAAGTTTAAGATTATGAAAGTCAATGTAAATACAAAGTCCCCCTATTACTTTGGTGATAGTAATGACATTTGAGACCCATTGGGGATAATAAATTAGTTGGATGAAGTTGATAGATAGAGGAATTGAAGCTCTTATTTGATAATAAGGGTTATGTAAGGGTGTATCCTTCAAAGCTTTTGCCTGATAGGCTTTGCATCGAGGTTGGTAATGATGATATGGATGATTATAGAAGGGTTGATTCCTAGCATATCACTGTAAGACCAAGTAAATGTTATGTTATAATATTATAGAAAGGATGAGAAATCTTGACTCTTAAGGAATCTAAGTATTGGCCAATTTTAACTATGTGGGGGTTATCCTGAGTGCCCAAGTTAATGTTAAAAGTGGCTTCATTTAACATGGTTAAAGTCTTAAGAGGAATGTATTTTTGAATGGAATAATATTTAGAACCAAGATAGGTGAGAATGGAATCATCATCCTAACACTAGATAGTATTAATGGTAGGAGAATCATCTTCTACCATCTCAGGATAAGTCAAAGTAATGGTTCTAGTTTCCTCATCTTTCTGATAAGTCAAGGTTCCCAAACTAATCATATTAATCAAAAATAACAATTTAGGGGGAATGGTATCAAGATCCTCATATTTTAGAGAAGATTTGTTGAGGATGGGATTTCTTTCTCAATGATGGTGATGGGAGGTGGGTTGGTTGTCTCTTCTAGTGAAATTAATCCAAGACCAAATCATTCACAAGGTTTTTGGGTTTTTCATGGTATCAACTCATGTGGTCCATGTTCATAGTGGCCTAAACCAAATCTCTTCCAAGGACACCAATGGAAGTATGTCTATAAAAAATTCATTTTATCTAAGTAAGAGAAATTAGAGGTGAATCGTTTAGCAAAAGAGGAGGTAGTGGAGGCAAAAAGTGGTTGATCAAGTCTCCCATAGACTAGATTGGTTTGGAAATTGGGAGGCCCGAAATGAATGATGATTTCAATGTTAAAATCATATCTATAATGTTGGTCTATATTCCCATACTCTTGGGGAGTAGGAAAGGCATCTAAGGTCAATAGGTGATACTCCACAAGCAAGAGACATTAGAATGTGGATTCTAAAGGGTCTTTCATAGGGACATGGGAAGAAGGTATGGATGATCTAATGGAAGATTGATTGATGGAAGATGAAGGGGATGTATCCTTGATTAGGATGAGAACATCATTGGGTCGGTAAGTCATATTGCATGACTTGAAAGGACTAGGGTTGGCTATTATGACATGGATTTGACCCTCGTGCTCAAACTTGATGCATTGATGTAAGATTGATGGCATTGAACCCATGGAATGGATCCAAGGGAATACAAGCAAAATGTTATAATAGAACTCTCCTTTTATAATGTAGAAGACCTTAAGAAGAGTGAAATGACCCAAACATATATGAAATACAACCATCCCTAAGGTTTTTACCATAGTATCATTAAAAGATTGAATTACAATGGTATTTTTAGACATGATGTTATTTGGGAGTTTTAGTTGGTCATATACATGGGAGGAAATGATATTAATATTGACTCTCCCATTAATCATAACCCTCTTGATATGAGTTTGGTTTATATGTGTGATAATGAAAAGGAGAGGATCTAGATCTTCTAAATGAATAGGGGTAATTTATGAATCCTAGAAGGTGATGAGGGTGGAAAGCTGAAGGGATCCAACTAAGGCTGCTAGAGGTTGTGGATCTTTAGGTTGAACCTTTATATATTATAAGGCCTTCATCATAGCTTGATGGTTTTGGGAGAAGTTTGGATTGGGAGAATTTTAAACCTTTATATATTTTGTGTTCATCTTCATCGGTGTTTGGTGAAGTTATTTTAGAGTTGACCTATGTATTAGTCTAGAGGGGTTGGATTGGGTGTACCCAAGATAGAAATATTGGGCTTGGGTGAAGGAGTTTAGGGTGATTAAGTGGTGTAAGAAGGGTATGTCCATGGGATGGACACCTTAAGTTTCTCTTTATCATTTTGGGATTAAGATCGAGTGACCACATGAAAGGTATGGATTTGGATAGGATGTAGACTAGTGGGATACTTCAATTCTTCCACACTCTTAGATGAGATTCTTGGGAGAGGTTGATTTGGGTTGGTTGATTTTGTATTTTATCTTGGAGGTGGGCTCATGGGAGCTTCCTCTATTAACAAATCATCCTCATCACATATTTTATGTATGATGCATTAGAGAGATTTGTAGTTCTTCATGTTATATCCAAGTGTCCTATGGTATGAGAAAATCA
The DNA here is from genome assembly GCA_037957365.1 of Torreya grandis. Classification (NCBI taxonomy): domain Eukaryota; kingdom Viridiplantae; phylum Streptophyta; class Pinopsida; order Cupressales; family Taxaceae; genus Torreya; species Torreya grandis. The sequence goes on along the minus strand of JARHVA010003404.1, from coordinate 223,889 downwards.
AATAGTCATTAAACCAAGATGCTTTTGGACTAAGAGGATCAAATTCCTTGATGGGAGGTAAAAATAGGTAGGAATCTTGTAAAAACCTTTTCAATATGGTATAATAGGACTCTAGTAAGGGTGGCAAGGGAGTAGAGGTTTTGTTTTTGATGGTTGGGGTAGATGACTTGTTAGAGTTAGGCCTAAAAAATGGAGCTTTGGGTGGTGGAATGTTCTTGGTATATGGTGTTGTGGTAGATGGTTTATAAGTATATGGTTTATAGGTTTATGGCTTGGAATTAGATGGTTTGGAAGTAGAAGGCTTGGTAAGAATAGGTGGAGGTGTAGCTAGAAGTGGAAGTTGGGCTTGTGGTTTATTTGGGAAGCTTGGTCTCTTAATCAAGGTGGATGGGTGAGGTACTAATATAGATGAGGGATGAGATCCTTGAATGGAAGGTAAATTGGAAATGGGAGGCATGGTAGTGATTCATTTTAGAATCCTAGATGGTTAAATTTTCTTTTTTGGCTTGACTTGTGGATTCTTAGGTGGGTTTGTCAGTGTCAAGTCTAAATTTAATGGAGGATGGGTAAAATTCTAAGTGGGGAGGACACCTAGGTCCTTGATGGGTTTTAATGGGATAGTGAAAGGTTCTTTGGTTTCTTTTGATGGAGTTAGGTTGGATGTTTTATCTAATGTTTGGGAGGTTGAGGCCTTTGTTTGTTTGTTTTCTAACTTGTTGCCTTATTAAAATCATGCAATGAAAGGTGGAAAAAGGGTGGAATAGATCTCACACACTCAAAAAGAGAGAAAACAAAATAAAATATCCAAGTAAAATACACATACACTAAGTGTATGTTAAGTCCTAGAATTCTTTTTATCTCAATTCTAGGCTTATGCCTTAATTTAAGAAGTTATGAGACTCAACTTGTCTTGTAGAGAAGGAACTAGAAAAGGATGTCTAAATATGGTTTCAGGTTGATTACAGCTCTCAAAATCTGTATTAAAATTTAGTACATGGTTTTATATTAGGTTATATCCTTTCTCTTCACACACCATAGTGATAAGGGTGTCAAGTGCTTAGCCAAAATATACCAAATTATTAGAGTTTATACTCAGCCAGTGAACTAAGTTTTGGTTTCTCCCCTTGGTAGTGAAGTCCAAGTGGGATAACTAAGGGTAAGGTTTACCATTAGGTGGTGAAATCCTAGTTGGGCCTTATGTCAATGTTTAATTTTTGATTTGTATGAGTGATTTGGTATTGTGTGTGTGACAAGGGTGATTTTCTATGATTAATTTCACAATTTACTTTTAATCTATGTGAACTAACCAAGCAAGCAAGCAATGGATGAAATTTATTTTTAAACCCAAAGGAAAATTTTGATTACCTTTTAATGAGTACAGGAACAACTAAGATGCACCTAAATGTGGAATGAAGATGCAAGTCCTAATCCTAGGATGAATAATTTTTTGACTTTTAGAAATGAAAGAAAATGAAAATTTTATTTTTTCTAAGAGTGCAAAGAAGACTAAAACTTGATTTGGAAAAGAAGAAATTGAAACTATGATTTTCAATGAAGAAATGAAAGAAAGAATGTTTAATTTTCAAAAATAAAAGAATGACAATGGGTAAATCTTTTACTAATCCAACTAAATGTCCTAAACAACTATGAACCTAATAAAGTTCTAGGGTCCCATCGAGCATGCCAGAATATTTGATTATTTTTTGTGTTTATCTTCTCTTTTTATAAAACAAGTAAAAACTTAAAATAAGGGTATGGTTTTGAAGAACCTAGATTTAGTTGTGCACTTGTGATCCAGTCAATGTAGAGAACTCCTCTTTGGCTTGGGAGGATGACCTGTAATAAGAGAGAAACTATAAAAGGTTTGATTAGCAAGATAGATGGGTGGATTTCCTAGAAAATGCTAGATCCAAGAAATACTAGACTTCCTTGGGGGTTGTCAATCCACTCTTTAAACAAGTTAAGTTCTGGAAAATAAAAATAGAGACTTGTATGAAGTAATAAAAAGTACTAAAACTTAATGAAAGAAATACTTTGAATAGAAATGAATGATTTTACCAAAATAGCAATAACTTGTTAAAAACTAATTCTAAAATGTTAAAACCTTATTCATAAAGTAGTTTAAGACTTTGTGATGTGAAATCGAAAAACTAGAATTTGGGTGAAGGCTGATAGGTGGAATTAGCTTGATATTTTTATGAAAATAAATCACACAGTGATTGATATCGATCACTGTGAAACTGATATCAACTAAGGTAATCAATGTCAGTTAGGGGATAATCAATTCCAATCATACATGATTGATATTGGTTCCTATGGGTTTTGGATTTAGATAAAATGGATGTTGGGTTGGTTTACAAGAGGGCTTTATGGGTTAATTTTTGGATTGGATATTGGTCATGAGGATAGAATAGATACTCAAAGGTATCAAACTTAGGGTTTTGGCACTCAAGTAATTAGGAATGGTCTATTGGTGTTTGGTGTAATATGGAGTGTTTGGAGTTGCATTATTCTAACATAAGGGATGGTATGAGGAGAGATGGGAAGTGGGTGCAAGCAATAAACTATTAAAAACTTATAACTAAACTTGATATAAGTGAAAGATACTTAGCTCTTAGATTTTTATAGCCTGAAGAAGTATTGAGGTTAGATGTAAGTTGTTTATGATCCTAAATCAATGTCGATAGAATAATAGTGCTTGAACTCTTTGTAGTGAGGTGATGGGGTACTTTGATGTCTCTAGTCTAGTTTTCTATATTTCTTAGAAGCTTAGATTCACTTGAGAGTTAAGATTCTCACTCCAAAAGTTTAACCTCTTGAGGTAGAGTCTTTGAGTTACCTTAAGTAACCAACATTAGTCCTAGTCAATCGATGTTGATCAAGGGGTGATCAATTATGGTCAAGGATAAATAGTCCAAGATTGCCAAAAATAGTCATTTTTAATTAAGTTTGGTCATTAAGACTAATGTAAATGGTCCAAGATTATTTAAGGAAACATTGGTATGCATGAGGAAGAAGTATATAAGGTTAAGGCATTAAATTCCTATGTTGTAAATAGTCCTAAGGCTAGGTGTTGATCATTTTGCCATGGGTTTGGGTGAGGAGGTGTAAACAGGTTTATTTAAAATACTCAACTAATTAAATTAGCCAATATGGGGTAAATGGGTGTTAAAAAGGTGTTTGAATATCCTAACCCAAGGGGCCCAAAGGGGCCAAGGGGATTCTTTACAATGACTAGAACCATGTGGTTTAGTTTTTTAGTACATCAACTAAAAGCATTTAAACTAATAGTTTAGTAGTGATAAAGGTATTAAGTTTAACCCAATCTTTATAAAGGTCACCAAATATATTTTAAGTGCAATGTGGGATCGATGGACCCATTATAGGTGATGGTAGGTGTGATACCCCCTATGTCAATATTAAAAAATTTAGGTACAGTAGGTTCATTTTGTAGATGATTGATTGTTTTATTAATGAGTGGTGGTTGAAGGATAAGGTTACCATGGGAATCCCTAAGTAGGGGTGGGGGTGAATTCTAATTTTACACTCCCCATAAAACATATTGAGGTTGGTTTTGAAGGTTAATGATATGGTTTTACATTTGCATCATTTGATTTGTGATATTAGTTTGAAAAGTTTGCATTTAATTGAGTGTTTTTAATAAGATTTGGTTAATTTAGGTAGTATTTTGACTAGTGTGCATAGCATGTGGTGCATTAGTATTAATATTAATGGCTTGAGTTTCACTATGAGTATTATAATGCACCACACTAGTGGCATGAGAAGCATTGGTATTAAAATAAGTGCTAGTAGCATGGTTAGCATTTGTATCAAAAGATACACTAGTGGCATGTTTAAGGGGAAGGGTCTTTTGAAGAGGCACTAGAATTTGAACCTACCATATTAGTATAGATACTTGGCATGGAGGTTGAAAAATTCATAAAATAATGTCATTGTGTGTGAACGAGACATAATAGAAGGAAAAGATTGAGAGACAAATAAAGTGTTTCCCCCAAATCCATGAGAGAAGGTAGGGGAGGCTAAAGGAGGTTATTTTACTTGAAGACCTATCATAAGACTATAAATGGTTGAATGGTCTTTTCATCTATGTTGAGGAATTTTTTTATGAATAAAAGCATTTCATTTGTGTACTCTAAATCATGATCATCTTCTAAGGATAAAAAAGGATTATGAATTGAGGATGAATGGGGAGGAGTCCCATAATTGGTAGCATGAGTGGTAACATGGACATTACTTTCATCCAAGGTAGGTGCCACAAGTTGTGTCTTGAGAAACCTATTAGGATTAGTAAAACTCATCATGTTTGTCTAATTTAACTATGTATTATCCTCAAACAATAAATTCATGTTGAAGAAAAGAGGCTAAAATTTTTATGGATAGAAATATAAGGTGATAGGATACAAAATCAAACCAATTGATAATGTTCTGTAAAACAAGAAATAGAACAGGTAAAAGATGACATAGTTAGATAGGTTGACTATGTACTACAAGATAAAAATAGAACAGGATGAAAAGAGGACACAATCAAATAGGTTGACTATGTATTATAAAATATGAAATAAAATAGAATAAATAGAGGACATATTTTAATAGTTCAACTATGTACTACAGAGGGAAAAAATGAATAGGTTAAAAACTATACATAGTCGTATAGGGTGACTATAAACTAAAGTTAAAAAAGACTAAAAATTTGTAAGAGACTATGTCGACAAGGAAGAAGTTTTCTAAAAATAGAGAAAAAAATTACAAGATAATATCTAAGCAAATAAAGTGAAGCACACAATCAATTAAATCAATGTGATTGGTCTTCTTGGAACACACATCACAAACCTTGCACTAACACTGGCTAGTCAAGTTTTACAATAAAAATTATAATGATCAAAGAACAAGTAGCAAGCTTGAATGTAAATGATAACTACTTAGTCATTCCTAAATGTTTTTAATTTATAATAAATTTTTAAATTAATGTGATGGGGAGGTAGCTGTAAGAAGGAACTAGAAAGTAATCTATAGATAGTTTTAGGTAGTTTAGGCTAAAATGGATCTGTATTAGAGATAGTATTGGCTTGATATTGGGGCCTACCCCCTCCCTTCATAATCTTATAGTGATAAGTGTGTTGGGTGATTTTACAATATATACCATCAACTATATCTTTATACTTGGCCAAAAAACCAAGTTGGCTTCCCCCTTAGTGATGAAATCCAAGTAGGTAGACCTTGGGAAGAATAATATTTAATGTTTTTTAGTGTAAAATGATTTGGAAGTGTGTGCAAAAGAGAAAAATAATGTGACTAAATTGATAAATTGAAAAACCACTTAATTAGTCTGTGTTTGTTACTTTAAGCATGCAAGCAACTAAAATGAAAATTGAACTAATTACTAGCAAAATAAGTTAATTCCTTTGACTTTCAAGAGTATAAAGTTAGTTTAGGTGACATTGTATGCAAATAATATGGAATAGATTTGATAGGGTGTCTACTATTCTAAAAAATAAAGATCGAATATTAAAAAAAATTGAATAGGTTGAATGTGTCTTCTAGAGAAATGCAGGCTATATAGCTATGTCAAACTAGCCGACCTAATTCATTGTAGAGTTACAATTTTGTAGACTACAAACTTGTGAAAAATAATACAGTAAATGAAAAATTGAAATGATAGAGAAGGTAAGAATGAACCTTGGTAATTTTAAATATGCTTAGTTTTCAAATTTTATAATGTGTTTTTAAAGTGTTGATTTAAATATTATGTGAACAGAGTTGACTGGGTTGACATAGTCTACAAAACTTGTATGTTGAAAGAGAATCTATAAATAGAGTCAACTAGCTCGACTATGTTTGCAAACCTATGTGCTGAAAAATAATAAATGTGAATAGAGTCAACTAACTCACCTATGTATACAATCTTTTAACTAGAGAAGAAGACTATGTTAAACTAATCGATCCAGTCACCTATATTTGGAGAATACTTATACAAATAAAATAGTGTCATTTTGAAGTGATTGTGTGTTAAATATGTGCACAAACTATTAGAGATATATCAAAAGGTTTGATACAGTATTGTAAAAATGGAAATATATAATATGATGATAAAATGATTATGTGAAATAAAACCTACAAGGGTTTGATTCACATCTGGTTCACTAGAATGTATACAAAGCAAAATGCAACTAACCTATTAACCAATCCTAGCTCAGAGAAGATAAATCCTACTTACACTTTTATTTATTGATACATTTAGATATTTGGGGTTATGACCAAGATGGATCCACTAGATCTAACTAAGAGGTATATTACCACAATAACATCACTAGAGAGAGTTTCCAAGCCTCTAGTCAAGTAACACTATGCAATAGGCCTAGATAGGTCCTATGTTTTCATAGTCACTAAGTCTATGAAAAGTAAATTAAAATCTAATCTAGTGCTCACCAAATCTTATGACACAAAGTGGAGGTAATAAACATAAAAATTAAACATGTATAAAAGATCTATACTCAATTCAATGTATATGAAATCCTATACATGAGAGAAAATTACAACTTATAATCTATCTACTTTAGTAAAGGAGGACAAAGTTAGGAATACTTACCTTTGAAGATGAAACCGTCAAGCCTCAATCTCTCCCTTGGCCAAGGTGATTTGCAATAGGTTATTTTGGTATGTAAGGATAAAAAATATAAGCCATCCCTAAGCTACACAACTCATCTATGTATCTAAAATATTTCTCCACAACATAAGATATGTATCCCTGAGTGCAATATTAGAACCCTAAGTAATGTTCTTCAATTAGAATGGTGGATAAAAAATACACAATATAAAATTCTTCCTCTTCTCTTCCTCTCTAAATGATACAAATGGATGTGTATATATAGTTGAATCTAACCTAAAACTTTCTAAAAGCTTAGCTGGTACGGTTAACTTAGTTCAACTTTGTATTATTAATTTATAAAAACAAGTTAGGTCACTATCTAGGTTGGCCAAGGCTGACCTAGATCTGTAATGTGAAAATATCAATTAGAATATAGGGTTGGCCCAGGCCAAAATTATTTGGTAAATGAAAAAAAAGGTTTTAGGTTTAGGTAGGGGCCAAGTAAGGAGGTGAATTGCTTGGAAGAGTGTGTAAAGAGATAAGGCAAACCTTAAGTAAGTGTATAGGATATTATTGTGTAGATAGATTGTGGTGGTATAGGGGACAATAATCTTTCAAAGCAAAAATGGTCTACCCACCCATTTCCTAGTGCACCCTTTAAATCATGCACTCAGAGAGAATGAGACTCGATGGATTCCTATAAGAGAGAAAGCATTACTAATTGATTAAGTTTGAAAATATTATATGTATACATATTCCTCCTACTAAACATAGCAGTCAAGAGTGTTTAACCCTAAAAATTCTAGATTGAGGTTATCTAGGGTTAAAGGGGGTAGATATAACCTAAGATATAAGGGTGATAAATTATATCTATAGTAGGATAATTAGATGTTAATCTCATATATAACATATGCATAATTCATTAAATTGAGATAGGTTAAAAATAATTACACCTATGATATATGTGTAAATGACAAAGAAGTAATGTATTTAGTTGGTTTTGATGTTGATATAATTATAGATTTAGAACATGTATGAAGCAAACAAGAAGATTCTGGACTAGTTGTAAAATTCTATATTAAGTGCCTCTAGAATTATAGACACTAGCATCAGCCTTGGAAGGTTGTTTTGATGATACTATATGAACTTGACATAGGATTCCTATATGGAAAACTTGCTAAAAAATTATGTGAGAAAAATATATGCTTATAGTTTTGTCTTTGCCTTCACTTTGGTACATTCAGATGTGGGTTATGGATTGTTGTTCCTTATGAAATTATAAAATGCTAGTTATTCATCTTCATATCAAACTTAAGAAAAAATGGGTTAGTGGGCACACAATGTTGAAATGACCCTAAATACCCCTCTATCAATGAGAATTTCCTACATATCCAATACTCCTAAGAGGGCCTTAGACTAATGCAGTTCTCCCCTACATGTTGGTTTGTGTGTGAATCATGCAATATGTGCAAAGAAAGTACAATAGTGGCCTAGCTTATAACTTGGTAAATATAAAACATATGATACTCCTTCAATAATTTATACATGTGTATGTGTTGTTCATATGACTGATATGAAAATAGCAAAAAATAAGAAATTTTTTCTTTATCGAGTGTTTGATTGAATGTTTTGATAAGCTACCTTAGGTCTTTTCTAGGTGTATGTTTGGTGAGGAATGAATGAGGATTGATCTTGTATTTATATTAATACCTTTGGATAAGTAACTTGCATTAAATCACCTAGGTCGACCAAGATATGTTTCATTTGAAAATTAGATGACTTTAGGGTACTAGACACTTGCATCAAAATAAGACATCTATGTCAACATAGGTGTCTATCTTAAATGTTAGTGTCCAGGTAATAATAAAGTATGTATAGGTTTAGAACTTGTAGATGTGGAAGATAAACAATTTTTAAGCATTATGGGGAAGATAACTGTTGATGACTAGAGATTACACCCGGTGGTAGGAAAATAGGTTCTTGCCTTCTCCCCGCAACATGGAAACTCCTCTCTTGCCTGTGGGATGGTGAAACAGGAGAGGAGAGTCTCTAGGTATGGGCTAGTTCCCTCTGATGTATCTTGTTTGTTTTAGGAATATATAGATATACTGGGGGGGATGAAAAGGGAGAAGAAAATGCATGAAAACAAACAGCCTACTCTAAAGAGGTGATACACCAAAAATGAGATGACCTTCCCACCTCCACTCTCAGGATCAAACAAAAACATACATACACTCAGATTTGGCAGAAAAGACCAGGTCGCTGGGATGACAGGGAGGTTCTTATGGAAAGCACAGGAATAGGGACTCATCAAGATGCTGTGGAATACATATTGTAGGTGACCTCTCCTATTCTATACCTCCAAAATAGAACTCTACTCTTGGTAGCAGCAGACAATGGCACTTTGTAGATCATAGGTTTGCTGGTGTTGAACCTGTGAGAGCATCAAGAGACAATGACTGGACACAGACCAACATTCAAGGCATACTCTGCACAATCTATCCAAATAGAGGTAAAAACTATCTTTTATTGATTCAGGTGGAAAATTTGTAGAGCTGTGCTCTTTACAAAATTGGAGAAGATTCTTAAAAATGACCAAGTCTACGTATTTATATGGAAAAGCCAAGAGGAGTCTCATTGTGAAGAGTGAAAAAAACATTGTAGTTGACGTCATAAAACTACTGGGACCATGCTTGATACCTCATTTTGCATGCTGGTTAGCTCCTTTACCCACTGGGTGGGCCTTTTTCTGTGTTCAGCAGGCCTTTTTTGCCGCCTGATGTTGTGAGCGGCAATTTTACCTCCCAATGTTGTGGATTGCACACGGGACTTTTATCGACGTCAGTCGATTTGGCTACTGAGCGTGGCAATTTTGCCGACGTCAGCCAAGTTAGATGCCGACCACGGCAGTTTTACCGATGTCGGCTGATGTTGATGGCCTCCTTTTCTCTACCGGCTGCTTCACGTGGCAATTTTGCCACCCATTACTTGTGTTGGTAGTCTCTTTTTACCCACCGGTGTTGTGGGTGGCAATTTTACCGCTGACTGCATTGTTCTTGTAAATGTATGCCCTTCTTTTTGCCTTAGTGTTAAATGCCTTGGCCTTTTCCTCTCCCCTTTTGTGAACATTTAAAGACTCTGCCTTATGCTACTGTGAATGCCAATGAATGAGGCCGATGAGCCAATGCTTTGAAATGGAGTTGTCGAACCCTGAAGACGAACCTTGCAACCTGAAATGACTAGCCATGCAAAGTAGGTGTAGAAGGTGACCGAGATTTTGCCAGAGGGGCAAAATTGGGTCAACAAATTGGCAACTCACAGGGTAAGCGTGCCTGCTATGCTTAGAACCCAATTGCCTTTGAATATCCATTGGGTGTGGAGTCAGATGGTAACTTTGAAAAAAGTTCACAACAGCTTTGATAATCCTAGAATCAAATACACAAAATTTACCCCTGAACGCAAAGGGAAACACACAAGGCTAAAAATAACTAACTGTGTGAACTACACTTAGGGAAAATAGGGAAAGCAACTGAAAGCAAACTATTATATACAGCTAACCAGGAATGTTTGCATCCCTCCTGGATCGAAAGGAAAGTTTCTCAAGTCCCCTTCCTGGCGAGAAGACTTATGGTGGTAGGCAAGTAGCTGAAATAAAAAGAGAGATGGTGACTTGCTCCTCCTGCCTATCACCTAAGTTGGCTGGAAACTGAGGGGATCAAAATCAAACATGCCTCCAATATATACGTATTTTGATTGTCCCTAGAGGCCTGTTAAATGTTGCTCCCTAATCTTAGTGATCCTCACCAAGAAATCAATTGCTATCGGCTCATCACCGTAAGCTTTCTATTCTGCACATTCCTTCTGCAATGTATCATAGTCTGATTTGTTTCCTTTTGCCTCGTTGAAAACTTTGTCAGACTCATCTTCTGTTTCCTCTTGGCCTTCTTGAAGAAGTATGACTACTGCGATGTCTAAAATGGACTCACAAAATGGTTGTTCATCCCATAAGACTTCACTTTCCTATTTAAAGCTCACTTCTTCAAGGCATTCCTCCAAGAAGACAGACCTCTCCTTTCCCTCTTTGCTGATCAGGATTTCTAGATTTTCAAAAATATTTTTATGATCTTCCTCTTTCTCAAGCTCTTCAATGTAGTTGATCTCATCATCAAAGCAGCAAATAAGTTCATCAAACTGAAGGGAAGAGAGATTACCATGCATTTGTTCCTCCTTGAATTGCTGGAACATCTGCATATACGCAAGACCTGCATCTTCTCCACTACTGATAAGGTCTTCACAAGGGGCATCAATGATGATTTCTTCTTCATTGTCACTCATGACAACCTCCTAAAGGACTACAGATTAGGTCTTTTGTTCCTCTCCTACCTCTTGCAAAATAGGTTCTTCCTTGAGAAGGGGTGAAGTGAAGAAAGCATGTGGAAGAGGAAACAATCCTTGAGCTAGAATCGAATGATTCTCCTCTCTCCACTTGAACAACACTTCATCAATATCAGGCACGACCTAATAACTCTCTTGGAAATGTGTAGGTGGGGTGTGTTAAAACATAGAATGCTCTATTTGGTCTGAATCATCCATCACACATTAGCTAAGGGAACTCTCTCTGAATTCCAAATCTGCTATTCTCTTGCCCAGATCTTCCTGGAAAAGCTTTTCCTGGAGGCTGCTAGCATTATCATAAGCAGACGCAGCTTCAGCTTCTTCAAGGTTTTGAGAAAAACCTTACTTTTCTTTTTTCTCTTTGCCTCCCCATGATTCCACTGTCTTCCCCCAATTCAGGATCTCTGAATTAAAATTCTGCCCCTGCGAACAGGCAGCAACTTTGTTTACCACAAGGTCCTGAGGCTCCTCCACAAGGTCTAGAAATTTTATCTCTTTTTCAAGAAGTAGTTTTATCCTAACCTCTAAGTCTTCAATTTGTTTGGCTAGGTTTTCTTAGAAGAGTCTCTCTTGGAGGTGACCAGTATGATCCTCTTCAAAGCTCTGAACTGGTCCCTGGCATTCCTTCCTCCAACTTGGAATTTGCACATCATGCTAGAAAACTTGGGGAGGCTGAGGAATGCAAGGAAAATGTTGTGGGTGCATTGGAGGAGTCTTGTGCTAGCTGGTGGTATTATTCTCAATGGAAGAACCCTGATCTAAGGAGTTGAAAATATTGATCTCCATGGGAGGTTGTTCTGATACCCTCTGGTGTTGGAAAGCTAGGCACACTGGATTGGGAGTGACTGTATTGGATGAGCTGGAGTGAGCAAGTGCAATTTGATAAAATGGATTTGGTGTAAAAGAGGAGGTTTTTTTTAGGGTAGGAGGGGGCATGCAAGGCTGACTACCTTGGATAGATGGATTTCTCCATTTTGTTGCCTCTTCCTTCGTAGATTATATGGCCTGCGCTTGCTTAAACAAGCACTCCTCTTCATACATCAGCTCATGCTGATATCTGTATTGCTCTTCCAGCCTATTAATTTCCAATGTCTGCCTCTCAAAATCTAGCCTCACCCCCCTTATAGTTGCAGGGCAACTAGGAGAGCCACTTGAGGGGATTGCATAAATATCTGAAGTTTGATCACACTCACATGAAGGAAAACAAGACCCATGATTTTGAGAAAAAGAAGTATACATACAAGAAATGGATGATTTTTGATGGCACCAGGCTTCTTAACTAGCAGATTTACTCAGAGTCGCCAGATGCTGAAGAAAAAATTTGATCTGGTGTAATAGGACCAGCATCAATCCTGCAACTTTACTGCGTTAAAAAACTAGTCCCACCAGGCGTGCCAAAACTATTGACGACTATAGATTGCACCCGGTGCTAGGAAAACATGCTCTTGCCTTCTCCTCGCAACATGGAAACCCCTCTCTCACCTATGGGATGGTGAAGCAGGAGAGGAGAGTCTCTAGGTATGGGCTAGTTCCCTTTGATGTATCTTGTTTGTTCCAGGCAGTGCAAAATATAGATATATAGATATATTGGGGGGGATGAAAAGGGAGAAGAAAATGCATGAAAACCAACAGCGTACTCTAAAGAGGTGATACACCAAAAATGAGATGACCTTCCCACCTCCACTCTTAGGATCAAACAAAAACATGCATACACTCAGATTTGGTAGAAAAGACCAGGTCGTTGGGATGATAGGGAGGTTCTTATGGAAAGCACAGGAACAGGGACCCACCGAGATGCTATGGAATACATACTGTAGGTGACCTCTCCTATTCTATACCTCCAAAATAGAACTCTACTCCTGGCAGCAACAGACAATGGCACTTTGTAGATCACAGGTTTGCTGGTGTTGAACCTGTGAGAGCATCAAGAGATAATGACTGGACACAGACCAACATTTAAGGCATACACTGCACAATCTATCCAAATAGAGGTAAAAACTGTCTTTTATTGATTCAGGTGGAAAATTTGTAGAGTTGTGCTCTTTACAAAATTAGAGAAGATCCTTTAAAATGACCAAGTCTACGTATTTATATGGAAAGAGCCAAGAGGAGTTCTCATTGGCTTTTGCTTGCAAGTGGCAGCTTGAGTTTTCATTGGGAAGAGAGAAAACACTGTAAATGACATCATAAGTCTGCTGGGACCATGCTTGCTACCTCATTTTGTGTGTGCTTGCTCTTTTGTGAGTTGGGCTTTTCCTGTGTTCTACAAGGCCTTTTTACTGCCTGATGTTGTCAGCGGCAAATTTTCCACCTACTGCCATGGACTACATGCAGGAATTTTGTCGACGTCAACCGATTTGGCTATCGAGCGTGGCAATTTTGCTAATGTTGGCCAAGTTAGCTGCTGACCACGGCAATTTTGTCGATGTCAGTCGATGTTGACGGCCTCCTTTTCTCCGCTAGCTACTTCATGCAGCAATTTTGCCGCCCATTGCTTGTGTTGGCGGTCTCTTTTTACCCGCCGGTGTTGTGGGCGGTAATTTTACCGCTGACTGCATTGTTCTTGTAAACGTCTGCCCTTATTTTTGCCTTAGTGTTAAATGCCCTGGCCTTTTCCTCTCCCCTTTTGTGAACATTTAAAGACTCTACCTTATGCTACTATCAATGCCAACGAACGAGGCCATTGAGCCAATGCTTTGAAACGGAGCTGTCGAAACCTGAAGACGGACCTTGCAACCTGAAATGACTGGCCATGCAAAGTAGGTGTAGAAGGTGACCGAGATTTTGCCAGAGGGGCAAAATTGGGTCAACAATAACATGGGTGGATCATCAACATAAGACTCGTTGAACCAAGAGATGGGCTAAGGGGCACAAGATAGAGTAGATGTGAGACTTCCAAAAGTAGGAAAGGTCTAAAACTTAGAGGAACAACTAAGGTCTTAGCTTTTCAGGTTTACAAGACTGAGGCGATATATAATCTATAAATATCTTCTACATTTCCCCCTTTAATATATTAATGAAATTGTTGGTTTAAAGGAGAAGAAATGCATACCTAGGTGTGTATAACACACCTTGCCTTTGCTTGAGTCCAACTTAAGTGTTTTTTTGGTGACAAAACTACAACTAAAATCATGTTAAAATACATAATCAGTGCATATAATATAGAATTGAAACTATTGAAAAGATTAAAATTAAAAGAGTAAGGTTTAAGAGTACATATGTGTATCGATGTAACCACCTTGCCTATTAGCAAGTTGACTTGAAAGTATATATCATTGTAAGGATCTAAAACTAATATTAGGACAAACATATATAAGTATGGAAAGTACATATATCTAAGGAGATAGATATATTATAAATCATATGCCCCCAAACTTGGAGAAAAGGTGAGTTTCTACCTAGAAGTTGAGATTAGCTCAATCGTGAAACCCAATCTTACTTATAACTTGGTGAGCTTGAGTGAAAAAGTCAACTCATACTATCAAATTGGTAATGTTGGATGATAAAATCAATTACAATCCAAAAACTTTTCAATATTGAGTGATTTAATCACCTCAATCATACCACAAGAGAACTAACTACTATAGTAGATTAGTTCAATACAGTCCATAAAATTCCATCTTGGTGGGTGATGATAGTCCCTGAGAGAATTTTGAAATCTAAAACTGATTTGGATTTTGTAATATTAGGTATACATTTCATAGCATATACACCTTAGATATGTCTCATGTTGAAACTATATATAATAATGGTACTAATGTATAGAATTATACCACAACTATGAATCTAATTATATAACTATGTAATTTGGCCAATTCAAAAATTATGTAAGTGTGGATAATATGCTTCTAAAGCATGCCCCCACTATATATGGAGAAATATAAAAAAATGAAATAATTTCTAATGTGGAGGACATATTTTCAAAACATGCCCCCACTAAATCTACGTTTGTCAAATACTGAATAAGTGTGGAGAACATGCTTCCAAAACATGCCCCCACTGAATCTAAAAAACTAATATTAGTGACAAATATTAAATAAGTGTGGATAACATGCTTCTAAATCATTCCCCTACTAGATCTAAAAACTATGTCAAATGTAAATAAAGTGTGGAGAATATGATTCCAAATCATACCCCCACTGAATCTAAAATTATGCTAAATGTGAAGAACATGCTTCTATGATATACCCCCATTGATATTCTCCCCCTTTGAGGTAAGGGAAGAATATAAATGGTAGTTACCTCACCTCAAAAGGATAAGACAACTATATAATATGTGAATGAAACCATGTAATATATAGAATAACATGTTTAGGTAAACGTACCATTAAAACACATAGAAAAATGTGATCACATGAAGGCCTAATATGCATGATAAAGATAATGGCAATGTATAGATAGTAAAAATACAAGATCAACAAGTAAACAAACACACATATAAGAGCACTTAAAATCAAATCAAATTACAATGGTCCTAGGAGACTGTAAACAAGGGGAATGTTAAAATACCACATAATCAAGGGACATGACTTAGTCTAATATCCAAAAAAGCAAGGATGACATATTAAAATGTCCATATAGTAATCAATGACATATTTAAATTTAAAATAAAGCACACATAAGCATAGGGGCCATAAACAAATGAGCATATTCAAATACTTAAAAATGCAAGACAATAGCAAGGCAAAGCACTCAAAGAAGTGCATATAGGAAAGCATAAGCAACCAACATAAACATATCATAGTATCCCATAGATCCAATGTATTACAAAAAAAATTAAGTACATAACATATTTAGTACCTTGTATAAGATAGAATCATGCATAAAGGCATGTGTAAGTATGTATATGAGCTCAAATCATGATAATATAAAGTGACCATAGAATGATATAACCTAAAAGTGTCATGATCATAGAGGTAGATTCCCCCAATATCCATATGAAATGAGTAGAGGTAAGGCCCAACATCTTCAATAATAATATATCATGTGATCTATGTATGCTTGTATCACACTCAAGTAGAAACATGACTTACATGTGTATGTAGGAGTAACTAATAGGCCATCCATCAACATGGAACTAAGGATCCAATAGAACATATTTTTACTTAAAATGTTTTTGGTTTTTTGAATGTTTTTTTAATTTTACTTTTGAATATTTTGGAATATATGAAGAAACAACCCTATGATTCCATCCAAAGAATGGTCATATATATCTCCCCACTCAAAACTTGGTGCAATAAATTTATGGTACTACCAAGGAACATGTATAGATGAAATATTTATCACTATAGTGTCTATGATGCTTTGTGTATGTATAATAGGACTCTAAGGTTTTGAAGTAGAAATAGAAGGAATAATGGTTTGTAGAACCCATCTTTTTGTGCTATGTGGTTTCTTTGGAATAACAATAGTGTAAACATGTTTAGGTGTTTTATGGTGCATAATAGAATATGGGGATTCCATGGAATCCACTTCATGTCTTTTATGTAATGGTTTATCAAATATTGGTCTCCTAGTAAATAGGATTGCCTATTGCTTATCCTTTTTTGGTGGATTAATCTTAATAGGTTTGATAGTTAGTTGCTTAGGTATAAATTTCTCTATTTCAAGAGGATTATCATATGGAATTTCATAAACTATAATTATCTAATTGGTATGAATGTATTTAAAACATCCATGCACTATAGAAGGTATTGCTTAAAGTGAATGGATCCAAGGTATTCCCAATAACATATCAAATATTCACATGGAAGATATAACTGAAAAAGTACTAACCACATGTGTGGGACTGACTTGTAAAGGTTGTTTAATATCACCAAGGAAGTTTTGGGAGGTCTCATCAAATGCTCTAATTGATATATTAAAAGGATGTAAATCATGATGAGTATAACCAAAATGTGCAATTAATGTCATGGTGAAAACATTCACTTTCACCATTATCAATCATAAGATTATGTATAGGTTGGTGATCAAGGAATGTTCGAATGAATAAATAATCAATATCAGAGTCATCATCCTTAATCTCAGTATCATCGGAATTAATATAAGATCTATGAATCATATGAGGTATATATTATGTATAAGTATGAATAATCTCATCTAATGGGTGCCCATAATTTGATGGAAAAGGATGTGCATTAGATGCCATTTTCACTTTTGGTTCCTTCTTAGAATGTTCTTTCAAAGGATTGTTAAATATTTTCTATTGATGGTGATCACCAAGTTGTGAACCGGATTCCTTGGGAGGATCATCAAATGTAATCTTTTGGTCATCAATAAGGTTTTGGATCTTATGCTTCAAGATAAAATATATGTTCCTAGAATGTCTTGGTCCCTGGTGATAATCACAATAAGCATTCACACCATATCCTTTGGGTACAGGTCTATTTATACCAACCTCTATAAGATGAGGGAGAGAAATATATGACACTCTACTATTTGTGGGAGTAATGAAGTGGGAGACTCAGGTAATCATGTAAATTGTCTCCTTAGTGCATTAGATAAGACAGGCTAATTATGATATTGTTAAACTATGTTAATTGTGATGGGTGTTTCCTTTTTAGGATCAGGAGGTTTTAACTTATAACTTGGTTTAATTGTAAATTTGGCATTAGATTTAGATGTAGCTGGTGTGTTTGTTATATATTTGATCTTATTCAATGAAATAAGATTCATTTCACGATCCTATACAACATGGCATAAGTCATCAAAATATTTGAGCTTGTTGAAAATGATAGACTCATGTAAAGGAGTAAGACATCTTTGCTTGAATGTCTCATAACTCCTTATCTTCCATAGGATTGGTAATTTTAGCCAACATTGTCTTGTACTTCAATGCATACTCATTAATAGGTTTATTTGTTCCTTGTTTGATTTTGACAATTTGAGCATAGGAAAGCTTTTTATAAATGTTAATGGAAAAGTGTGCTAAAAACTTATCTGCAATAGGTTTGAATAATTTCACAAATTGGAGAGGTAAATCATAAACCACCTCAAAACATAGTCATTGAGGCTTCTTGGGAATAATTTTGTCAAAATTTTATATTTGGAGGCATAGTCAAGGCATGCCACATAAAAGGATCAAGATGTTTAGGATCACCTTTGCCATCATAAAATATGAACTTATCTGTAATAAAACTATTTGGAAAAGGGTGAAAATATATCTCAAGTTCAAGAGGATTATATAACACATATGAAGGAGTGTTTGAATTTTTGACCCATTAGGATTTAGATTAAAATTTTGAATAGTCACTAAATGGGATGTCATCATGGTTTGAATATACATAGAAACTGGTATTTGATTTGAAACATTTGTTAGTCCCATGGTAGATTTAGAAATGGTAGTTTTAGGAAACAAAGATTAGAAGTCATAATCTATGCCTCCACTAGATGTAGATAGATTTATTGGTATGTAATGGGTTTTAATGCATTCTAAGTAATCACCATCATTAGGTGAATAAGCCTTAGTTTTATCATTTTTATTTATTTCATCTCTTATAACATAAAAAAATGCATCCTTTAATCTCTTATTATTCTTGAGATGAGTAATCAGTGTTTCTTTGTCTTCTATATGAAAACAAGTTTTTTCATCAATATTTTCCATTGCTTCACAAATGAAAAATTGATAATTTGCAACAAAGAACAATAATTAGGAAAATAGGAAACAGAAAAAATTTAGACTACATAGAGTTTGGTGCTCAAAGATCAGGTTCACCAAATGTTTAACCCTAACAATTATAGATTGGGTTTATTAGGGTTACAGGAGATAGATATAGACTAAGGTAAAAGGGTGATAAATTATCTCTATAGAAAGCAAATTAGATACTAAAATCAAATATAACATATGTTGAATTCATTAAACTAATATATGCTAAAAATAATAAGTACAACTATGCTAGATATAAAAATGATAAAGAAGTTTTGTACTCAGATGATTCAGATGTTGATACAGTTATGGATCTAGAACATGTAGGAAGTAGATTGGAAGATTATTTCTAGAATAGTCACCAAATTCTAAATTGTCTTTGGAGATATGAATACTAGCATCAACCTTAGATGTTTGCATCAATGCTATTGTCTAAACTTGACATAGGCATATTTTATAAAATACCTATTAAAAAAGGATGAGACCACTTGGATGCTTTTGGGTTTATCTTCATCTTTGCTCTGGTCCATTTATATCTAGGTCATAGACTAACACTCCTCATGAAATTGTAAAACCTTAGTTCTTTATTTTCATAGTCATCTTGGGGGAAAATAGGTTAGTGGGCACATAATGTTGAGTTGACCCCAAAGACCCATCTATCAATGAGTGATACCTACATATCCAATACTCCAAATAGGGTCTCAAACTAATGTATTTTTCCCATACATGTTGACTTGTTTGTGAATCATGCAATATATGCAAAACAAGTGAAATAGTGACCTAGCTTATAACTTGATAAATATAGCTCTTGGGTTGCTCCTTTAATACTTCAGACCTATGTATGTGTTATTCCTACAACTTATATGAGAATAGGATAAAATAAGAAAGATTTGCTTTATCGAGTGCTTGACTAAATGATTTTATAAGTTTTTTTAGGTCTTCTCTAGGTGTATGCTAGGTGAGGAATGAATGGGGGTTGATCTTGTATTTATATCAATCCCTTTGGATAAGTAACTCATATTAAAGTACTTAGTAAAACCATTAGAATATGTTTCATTTGTAATTTAGATGACTTTAGGGCACTAGACAATTACATCGAAGTATGACCCCTATGTGGATGCAGATGTCTATCCTAGACACTAGTGTCTAGGAAAATAATAAAGTAGGTACAGGATCAAAACTTATAGAGGTGAAAGATAAGCAATTTTTAATCATTTTCGACAAGATATTAGGTCCAAGTCATTAATATATAACTATTTAGACTAAGAGATAGGCCAAGGGGCATAAAATAGATTAGATATAAGACTTACGAAATTGGGAAAGGTCTAGAACTGAGAGGAATAGCCAAGGTCTAATTTTTCCAAGTGTATAAAACTAAGGTGTTATATAATCCATACATATCATCTACAAAGGGATACAACATTCTGAGGTAGAATTATATGTTGACTGCTTCTATTTATTGTAAAGGGTCTTTCAACCTTTTGTATAGTTGATGAAAGTGAGTTTAACACACTAATGGGCTCATTGGGCTCTCTATGGGCTATAGTGAATTGATGTTATAGGGCAACAAGATCAATGGGCACATTAAAATGGTTAAGAAACATATTTTCAAATATGGCCCATGAGTTGATACACCCATTTGGTAAACCAAGGTACCATCCATAAGACATCCCATCCAAGAAGTAAGGGAATAGGTAGCAAGCCACATCCTCATGCTAGATCAAAGTGCTAATAATGGTATATTAAAAATCTTTAATGTGTTACTCAGAAGTGAAAATCCCACCATGTGTGTATTTTTCATAGAATTTATTGAGATCTTTAAGAAAATCATTTGAAGGCCTTAGAATGATAACATGGCAAAAAATTTCATCGAGCCAAGCAAAGGCCATTAGTGGGTTATAACATCAATATTTCAGCCTCTAGAACCTATAATATTATTAGGAAAAAAAATTAAAAATAAATAGTGAGTCTAAAATAATCTAACTTAGGCTCTCCTTCTAGCATCAATATGTTGATGGGTATTTGGACACGACTATCATAACTCAAGCATTAGGTTTTTTGGACCTTATACCTCTCTTGAAAGGAGGGGATTTGTAAGATCCTCTCCCCAAATTTTTTATCTATCCTAAGTACATTGATATTCACTCAGTGGCTTATTGTGAACATTACATTTTAAGGGGCCTATGTTGGTTTTGAAATATATTTAGACTTATCATTATGAACATTGATCTACTAGAGTTATTTCCTAAGGAAATTATCATATAAATTTAATATGATAAAATAAATGATTTAATAAGCATTCATTTCACATATACATATTCAACAATGCAATATCAATAATGAGAAGGTTATGTAATCAGGATATACATGAAAGCACAAATTGAAAATTTGAATCTAATCTACCAACTCTAATATAGAGAAAAAATAAGAAATGAGGGAAGGGAAGGGAGAAAGAAAATATGAACCTAATTTTAAATGGAACCCAATCTATTCCTATAGAGTAGGCAAGTCCCTAGAGGAAACCACTCTTTGATAGGCCATCATAGTACAACCATGGGCAAAGATCAGTGCAGGAGTCTGAGGGAAATTGATAATGAGAACTAAGGTAAACTAGCCACCATATACATTCATAGACTATCATATTAATTGACAAAACTTTCACATAAAATATATTTCCATGAATCAAATATTGGGATTCATCATATACTCAAGTGAATTATATAACTAAGTCCAAACATCCTTGACTCACACAAATAGGAAAATCTAACGATGAAAGTAGGAAAATTGTAAAAAAACAAAAATGTCATAGTCTATCTACTCTAAAAAAAGGTGAGCTAGTATAGTTCACTAATTAAATAAATATTGGCCATTTTTGGCCCACATACCAATATTTTGCCCAAATAGACAAGCTGAGCAGAGTTTTAAAGCTTTGAAGGTCAAAGAGTAGTTTTGTGAACAAGTCTAGAAGATCTTGCAAGCCAAAAAAGCTAAGTGTAAAACCTTTTATTTGACTAATTTCAATTCTTGAAAACCCTTTTTTGGCTAATTTCTAATATTTCCTTTGGGATAATTATTTTAGGTTATTTCACTAAGTATTAGGAATTATTTTAGACATTTTGTTTGAAACAAAATTTTGGAAGTGCAAATTCTTTTAGACATTTTGTCTGCAGTAAAAGGCCAAGTATATTTGTGTCAGGAAACTTTTCTAAGATAATTTTCCTGAAGACCCTATTTATTTTAGACCTTTTGTTTGAGTCAAAAATCAAATCACATTTTTATTTCAAACATTTTATTCACAACAAATGTCCCAATGGTAAAAGGCCCGTATGCAGAAGTCTTGAAGGATCATTCTCTCAGAAAGTGATCCTAAACAAAGTTCTAAAGGGCATTTCTTTGGGAAATGGACCAATGCAAAAGTTTTTAATGGAATTTGTCTGGTAAAATAGACCAAACAAAAATAATAAAAGGTATTTATTTGAGAAGGTGGTCCAAAGGCAAAAAACCCAAAGGACCATGTTTTATCAAGGTGGTAAAAACACTTTTCCTGAAGGGTTGTTTCTTTGGGAAAGTGTCCAAAACACAAGTCCCAAAGGATCACTCTCATATCAAAGTGTCCTAAATAAAATTGTGAAGGAAATATCCCAAGGAAATTATTTGTTATGTGCAAAATTCATGGGAAGCAGGATAGGACATTCGTGTAAGTGTCAAATTTAGGGCATAGCAAATAACCATTGGGATTCAAATATCCCATGACGAGTATGCAGACATTAATTTTGGGATATTTTAAGTAGTCATTTGGATTTTAAAATCCAAGGATGTTCACATATACATCAAAGTTAGGCCTCATGAAATAGTTGTTGGCATTCAAAAACCATCAAAGGGTCCCTAACTAAACGTAGGCTTTATAAGTGTCCAGATCTTGAGAACCCAGATCAAATCTAACTACGAGAGGTGACTAGTAGGTCAATGGGTCCAAGAATATCTAATAAAGCATGTTTGAGTGTAAAAAGGCATATCAATGGCTTGTGAGCAAAGTCAAAGATTCAATGAGCCAAGGAGATACCACATGGTATAAACATAGGAATTGGTAGACTAATAGTAGATCCTAAAATCAAATGCACATTTGACACATGGCATAAGCTTAGATAAAGTTTACAAGTCAAGGGTAAGATCGATGGTTGGTTCTTGATCATATATATCAAGATCAATGGAGTGAGTAAAGGTTAAATACATCGATGAGCTGAGTCAGATATTGATAGCCAATCAAAACAAAGGAGAGCCCAAGATTTTTTATGGAAGTTAAGAAGCAATTTTTGATAGAAGCAAATGGGTTTTGTAGTATTTTCATGTCACTGTTAAAACTTGATCCAACACCATTAAAGGGTCACATTGATGCAATAAGATATAAGGAACATAAGGGACCATCTTGGAGCTAAATATGGACCTCTAGTTCATAAAATTATATCATGTAGGGTTATTCCTATAACTATGTTCACCATTTAAAGAAGGGTCCATGCATATACAATATTTTATTTCCTACATAGATAGAATGGGTCTATTTTGGACCTATTATAATATAGAAAAGTGTTATATAGTCTATAGGTCCATATTGATATGAAAACTATAGGAAAACCAATAACCTTAAATTGGTTTTCCAACTATAGGATAGACCTATGATTCAAATATGAAAGTGGAGTAGATAGGTGACTAATGTAAAGGGTCTTCATCCTTTAGCATGGTCATAGTCTCAACAAGAAACTAGCTAAAAAGAATAAAGCCATAATTTAGTTAGATCTATGAGCATGAGGTTGTATCCTCAAGTGAGAGATGGTGTGAAGGATCAAAGAAAAGGTCTAGTGTTGGGAAATACAACTAGGAATATTCAATGCATACTCAAAACCTTTGGGGACTTTATCACTCAATAATCCATGGGTAATGTCCTAATTGATCAAAAAAGTGGCAAGGTTTTGATTGGCTAAGGAGCAAAAGGTGGTGGCTTAGGTTCAATTAATGACCCAAGACAAAGTCTTCTTTTTCTAATGGCGTGTTCCCACATCCTTTCTTTCTCTTTCTCTTCTCCTATATATCATAGTCTCATTCCCATTGAAGGGGTTCTTAGCTCTTAGACTTTAACATTTATTATCTTGGACAAGGATGCTCATCGATACTCTTGAAAAAGTGTACTCATTTGATATGGTTAAACCCTATCAAAATATTATAAGAACTACCTTTTGAATTAATAGGATCAACTATTTACCTATCTCTTGTCTTTAATAAGTGCTTAGTATGCTTGTGTATGGTGAATTTATGAAGGATATTCTTCCTAGTTTACTATCCTTCTACTTGCCTCTTTGAAGATATTTTCAAGCTAACTTGTAGGTCTAGATCAGTTTTCTACTTGGTACCTCTTCTATGAAATATTTATGCAACTAGTGAGATTTTGAGATTGAGTAAACCATAATTATCTTTTACTAATCTAGTGCATGTTCAAGCTTATATGAGTTTCCATTTAACTATGGTGCATCACCCTTTTATCTTTATTAGGATCCCTTATCCTCTTTCTACCCCTTTTCCCTATGAATCATTAGTTTAGCATTAGTTTTAGGTGAGCATCAAGAGGAATTTGGCCTTCTCTATAGGTTCAAACCCATCACAGGATACCCACAGCCTAGGGTTTTTCCCATTACATAGATCAATTAGAAAGGGCCTGAAGAACCCTCTCCAAGGGTGAAAATTAAGGCTATAACAGTTTTTGGCACACCCAATGGGACCCACTCCAAAAGGAAGATTAATCAAAATTGATACTGATTTGATAAAATTTATAATAGTTAAGCTCCCAAACACCAAAAGGAAGAATCAACACTCTGGTGAAAAACATAGCTTCATCTCATGCTAAAGGTGAAAACAAGGTTAGCTTCAAGAGGTATTCCCTTTGAATTTGTTAAACTACCTTTAAATTTAGAAAAAAAATATTAAGGTTTGCCAATACACATCCATATCAAGGAAATTTTTCTCCTAGGTTATTTTCAATACCTACCCCTGCAAGAAGACCTTTATTAACCCCTTTCATAACCATGGCAACCCCTATAGCTTTTTTGGTTTTTAATGGCCAAAGTCCTATAGACCTTGTCCAATATGATCATATCCTAGTTTCAGCCCTTAAAAGTGTTCCTTATTATGCTGGTGACCAAGCTACAAAACCTTATGAGCACCTCATGGAAATAGCCAATTTTTGTAATATCCATAATGTCACTGAGGAAAATATAGCTATTAGGTTATTAGCTACTTCTTTTAAAAGAAAGACCCTAGATTGGTATAGAGGCCTTAATACCAATTCCATTCAAACATGGGACCAATTAGGGGAAGCCTTGTGTAAAATATTTGAGGACAAAAGTGATCATTTATCACTTACAGAGAAACTAACTACCATTTCAAGAGTTCCTCATGAAGTCATGCAAGACTTCAACACAAGGTTCCAAAAAACATGGGGTAGAATCCCAGTCTCAATCGGACCAACCCTTAACTTTACTTTCCTATATTATTTAAAGGCTTTAAATAGTGACATAGTAGTGATGATCTAATTTATGGGAGGAAATATACTTCTAGATGCATATAAGGTGGCCATCAAAGCAAAAAATTATCTAGTTCAATATGGCAAGATTACACCTAGACCACTAATGCCCTTATTTATTGAAATCAGACCACTTTCTATTGTTATCCTTCCACTAGATGTCATTCCTCCTACACCAATAATTATTGTAATCCCTACACCAAAACAATAGAAAGCTTCCATTAGTGGATCTAGTGATTCATTAGAGCAAAATAACTTTTACGAGCTCAAAAGCATGTTTCAGTCCTTGGGGAATGAGCTAGTAAATGTCAAAAGGCAATAGGATTTAAATAGGCCTTATCAAATTTTGTATCAACCTTAATAGCATGCCTTTCAAGAAAATAGGCCACCATATAAGGGGAACTACCAAAGTCAGGGCCAAGGTCAAAACCAAGGACAAGGGTAGCATGCCTACAATAGGCAAAATAACTACAATCCTAATGTTGTTAGTACTTCTAACTCGTTGATCCTAGTTCAAAATAATGTGGCTCAAGAAACAAAGGATACCATGCCTTGGAATCAGTCCTTTGGTCAATATATTATCCCAAATATTAACCTTAACTAAGCCTTTAATGATCAATGGAAGCAAGCTATTAATTTTGGATACAACCAAGCTCTCATGGCCCAAATTATAGAGGTACCTATGATGACCAAGCCAAAATATCCTCCATAAGGTCAAGGGTTTAATCAAGGATCAAATTAGCTAGATGTTGTAATGATAAACTATGAACAAGAAGAGTGTTATGCATCTAAATATCATGTTAGTTCTATCCAAGCCTATATTCCAGTGGCAACAAGCATAAGATTTAAAAGGAGCATAGATGGTAATTAGGAAGAATTCAAAGAGCTTCTTACCATTAGTCCTTCACTAACAAATCTAAATGAACCTGTTGTCACTCTAAAGGTTCCAGTACTTCCCAAAAATCAAATCCAAGGGAATCTTTTTGTGCTCCAACGCTCACAAGTTCAACAAATAACAGTGGTGGCTCCCAAATCACAAGCCAAGTTTGGTGGTTCACCCATAAACATTATTGAGAAAATGAATAAATATAATGTGAATGTGCCCATGTGGGATACGATCTCTATATTTGTCTAAGTGGACATTCTTCAGGAAGGTTTGTCCATGATTAATGTTATGTCAATTGCAAAAAAGCCACCAAGCAATGTGAATGAATTTCTCACCAATGAAACCAAAGGGCCAAATGAAGGGAAATCAGTTAAATAAGTCAATGGGCATCCCTTATATATTGTAGTGATCATTGGTAACTCTCTGGTGCACAATTTCCTAGTGGACAGTGGGGCTAGTACCTTAGTAATTCTAAAGTCCATAGCTAATCAGCTTGGTCTAAAATATGAACCATAGTCTAAAGGAATGCTACAACTTGATGGTTCTTCTCCCAAGCCTCTGGCATTATTAGGGACCTCAATATGACCCTATACGCTTGTCCAAGTGTCTTTTTGGCTCAATATGTATTCATCTTAGATGTGCCTCCTCACATTGCACTATGCTTATCTATAGAGTTCACAACAAAAATAAGGGGATTTCTTGCAGCAGATTGGTCTTATATGGTATTCAGGATAAGATATGGGGCCAAAGTTTCAATCAAAGTTGAGCCCATTGGAAAATTCCATATAGATCCCTATTCCATATAATGTCAACATCAATTACACCATCATTGATGAGGATGAATTTACAATGGGGCAAGAGCTGAATACTCATCTAGAAGAGGTACCAGACATGTTCCTAGATGAGCTATCGAATAAAAACCAGTTGGTAGACCCCTTAGAAGGTGTTGAAGAAAGGGAATTCTATGTCTACTATTTACATGATTAAAGCTATCCCATATCATCATGAAGCCTCAAGAATATCCTAGTAGTCTATAGAAGTTGTTCTTTGATGTTTCAAGGATCAAACATGGAGTGGGTACATGTGTTATGATAATATCCCCTTAAAATGATAAGTACTTCTCTTCATACATGTTCCAATTAGCTACTCTTGTAATACAACATAATATGAGGGTCTCATCCATGGCCTTCAATGGGCTAGTAAAAAAAGGATCAATTAGTTATAAGTCTATGGCGATAGTGAATTAGTTGTACACCAAGTTAGAGGTCAGACTACCATGAAGAACCCTTTAATGAAGTCCTAAAAACATAGTGTGGGACCTAATTGAGGACTTTGAGGCATTCAACATCCAATCAATGTTGAGACGCCAAAATCAACATGCTAATAGACTAGCCATTATGGGGGCTCATTTTGACATCCCCATTGAATTGAAAAAGACCAAGGTTTAACCACATGTCAAAGTGGTAATAAGATCATCAATGCCAGATAATGAAGCTCATTGGCAGGTCTTTAAAAATGACAAATAAAGTGCATGTTTCTTGTAGCAAGAAGTAGAATTATCTTCCCTCAACCAAGGAAAATTGTAGCATCAACATAAGGAGTAGATTATTTAATTAAGGTCCAATAAGCTTCCAAAAGGGTTAATCACCCTATAAGGTCTCTTTCATGAAGGGGACTATATGAAGAAGGATAAATTAGTGATGTCAACCAATGAAGAGAACTATGAGAGAGTTCTTATCTTTGAAGACAAGTTCCTCAATCTTGGGAAGGTAATCACTAAAGTTGAAAGGCATGCTTTCATAGAGCCTTATAAGGAATATGCAGACATCTTTGCTTGGAAATATAGTAACCTAAGGGGCTTCTATCCTAAGTTTTCCCAACACACCATAGAGCTAGAGGCTAATGCCAAGCCTATCAGGTAGAAGCAGATGCCCATAAACCCCAATATTGAAGAGCTCATAAGAAAGGAATTGACCAAGATCATTGAGTCCAGGATCATCTTCCCAATTAAGCACTCTTCATGGGTAGCTAATCCAGTGCCTATCAAAAATAAAAGTGGGAAGTTTAGACTGTGTGTGGAATTTAGAGATATTGATAGGGTCTCTTTGAAGGATCATTACCCTCTACCATCCATGGAGAAACTCCTACAAGTAGTTGTTGGTTCAGAACACTTCTATCTTAGATGGATATTCAAGTTATAACCAAGTGATTGTGAAAGAATAGGACTAGTACAAGACTACCTTCACCACCAAGTGGGGGACATTTGCTTATCATAAAATGAATTTTGGATTGTCCAATGCTGAGGTAACCTTTCAAAGAGCAATAGACATGGCCTTCCAAGGACTACTAAATCAAATGGTGCTAGTCTACTTAGATGACATCATAGTATTCTCTAATAATGCTTGTGAGCATGTGGACCATTTGAGGTTGATATTCCATAGATGTAGAGAGTATGGGATCTCTTTAAATCCCAAAAAATGTGTGTTCTTTGTGCATGAAGGCAAACTACTGGTCATATTGTTTTAAAAGAGGGATTATCCATTGACCCTAATAAAGTAAGTCGTATCTTATCCTTATCCTTGCCAAAGCACAAGAAGAGGATCCAGATCTTCCTTGATAAGATCAACATTGTGATAAGGTTCATACCTGGTTTTGAAAACCTGGTCAAACCAATCACCACCATGCTAAAGAAGAGCCAAGTGTTTGCTTGGTTAGATGAAGGCAAGAAAAAATTTTAATCCATCAAGTAGGCCATTTCCCAAACACCCTCACTCTTAAATCCTAATTTCTCCAAGGACTTCATCTTGTACACCTTTGCTAACATTAACAACATATTAGCTATGTTGATGCAGAAGAATGGTGAAGTAATGGAGTAGCCAATTGCCTTTTTTAGTCAAGGGATGGAAGGATATGAGGTGAGGTACACTTTAATTTACAAGCAAGTTCTTACATCCTTGATAAGCCTTAAGAATTTTAGGACCATGCTCTCTAATATCAGGATCCATCTTATGGTGTCTCATCCTAGAGTTAGAGACTTCCTCCTTAACAAGGATTTGAATGAGAAGAGAGCAGGCTAGATCACAAAGGTCATGGAATATGATGTAGAGATCAAGTTTACCAAGCTAGTCAAAGGCAAGGGTCTAAGTGAACACATGGTAAATGACCTCTAGGAAGATAAGGAAGCTATTTTGGTGACCCAAGATAACTCACAAGTAGGTGTACATCCACTTCAAAAGAATTGGATTCAAGATATGGCTCACTTCTTGGAAATAGGAGAATGCCCCCAAAGATTGGATATAGCCAAAATAAGTTATTTCAAGCTTCAATCTATACCTTATGCATTATTTGATGGTGTTATTTTTAGAAAGGACCTTAATGGGGTACTCCTTAGATGCATATATGATGACCAAGTGACCAAGATTTTAGAGCAATTCCATGATGGACCTGTAGGAGGTCACTTAGCACCTAGAACCACAACAACAAAGATAATGAGGGTTGGTTATTGCTGACCTAATATTTTCAAATATGCCCATGTATGGGTTAGAAAATGCCATAAGTGTTCCCTTTTTTTAGGAAAATAGAAATTAGCATCCCTTTCACTCAGTCTAATTCAGGTGGAGCGACCCTTTATGCAATGGGCAAAAAAAATCATAGGGATGATCAATCCACCATCAAGTGTATGGCATAGATGGGTGCTCATTGTAACTGACTACTTCACCAGGTGGGTGGAATCCATTGCTTTGAAAGAGGCTAGTGAAAGAGGATCATCAGGAGGACCATGGAAAAGAATCAAAGAACATGGCACACCAAGCTAAAGATAGCCTTATGGCTTGATAGGGTGACTCCTAAAACTACCATTGGCAATTCTCCATATGTTCTTGTGTATGGAAGGGAATCCAAATTGCATATCTCCCTTGAGCTACCTACATTAGAGTTAACCCCTTAGTTTAAGTTGATGGAGGATGAGCGAATGAATGTGAGGATGATAGAAATCATGGAGCTAGAAGAAACTAGGGACCTTGCTATAAAAACACTAGAGTCACATCAAGCTCAAGTCAAAATGACCTTTGACAAGAAATCTATATCAAGGAGTTTCAAGGAAGGGGATCTAGTCCTCAAATAAGGCCAAACCAGGAAACCATACCAAGTTTGACAGCTTGTGGAGTGGTCCTTATTTGATCCATAGATGCAAGGAACACAATCCTTTTCAACTTGCCCAACTAGATAGAGAGGTATTACTCATCCCAGTCAATGGTATTCATTTGAAGCCCTATTATTAGAAGCATTGCATCCATTATAACATATTATACATATTAGAAGTAGCTTGTGTGCTTTCCTCTAAGTACCTTGTGCACTTTTTATTTTTTGTTCCTATTGTTTCCTTTTCCAAAGTACCTCAGGCATTTTGTTTTATTTTATTTCTTCTAGTCCTTATTTCTTCAAGAGACGTTTAGCTCAGTTGTAGAGGCTAAGGACTCCATGCCCAATGGACAAGATAAGGCAAATGGTCTAGGTTCTCAAAGCATAGTAGGCATGCTTCCCTATGAGTTGCCAAAGATGTTGGTAATTTTTGGCCCACATACCAAGGTTGTGCCCAAATGGACAAGCTAAATAGAGTTCTAGAGCTTTGAAGGTCAAATAGAAATTTTGTGAACAAGTTTGGAAGAGCCTGCAGGCCAAAAAAGCTAAGTGTAAAACCTTTTATTTGGCTAAGTTCAATTCTTGTAGACCTTTTTTGGGCTAAGTGGTATTATTTCCTTCAAGATAATTGTTTTGGGTTATTTGGCTAAGTATTGGGAATTATTTTAGATATTTTTTCTAATAAAAAATTCTCAAAGTGAAAATTCTTTTGAACATTTTGTCTACAGCAAAAGGCTAAGTATATTTGTGTCGGGAAAATTATCCAAGATAATTTTCTTTCAGACCCTATTTCTTTTAGACCTTTTGTTCAAGGCAAAAAGTAAAGCATGTGTTTCTTTATGACATTTTATCCACAACAAATTTCCCAATAGAAAAATGCTCGCATGCAAAAGTCCCAAACGATCATTCTCTTAGAGAGTGATCCTAAACAAAGTTTTGAAGGGAATTTCTTTGGGGAAATGGACCAATGAAAAAATTTCAAAGGTAATTTCTCTATGGAAATGGACCAAACAAAAATCTTGAAAGGTATTTCTTTGAGAAGGTGGTCCAAAGCCAAAAAACTTGAAGGATCATTTTTCAGCAAGGTGGACAAAACACTTTTCCCGAAGGATCATTTCTTTGGGAAAGTGTCCAAAACACAAGTCCCAAAGGGTCACTCTCACATTAAAGTGTCCTAAATAAAATTCCAAAGGAAATAGCTTGAGGAAATTATTTTTTACAAGGAAAATACATGGCAAGTAGGATAGGACATTTGCACAAGTACCAAATTTAGGAAATAGCAAATAGTTGTTGGGATTCAAATATCTCATGATGGGCATGTGAATGTCAATTTTGGACCCCTAAAATTAGTTGTTTGGATTTAAAAATCCAAGGACATTCATGCAAAAATCAAATTTGGGCCTCACAAAATAGTCGTTGACATTCAAAAACTGTCAAAGGGTCCCCAACTAAATACAAGCTTGGCAAGTGCCCAGATCTTGAGAACCCAGATCAAATCTAATGACAAGCGGTGACTGTTAGGACAATGGGTCCAATCAGATATAATAGAGAACATTTGCACATATAAAGTTAGATTAATGGCATACGATAAGAATCAAAATGTCAATGAGCCAAGGAGATACCACATGGTGTAAGCGCAAGAGTTGGTAGACTGACAGCATATCCTAAAATCAAACATGTGTTTGACATGTGGTATAAATTTAGACAAATTTGAAAATTCAAGGGTAATATTGATGGTTATTGATTGATCATATAGATCAAGATCAATAGAGTGAGCAAAGGTCAAATATGTCAATGAGTTGAGTCAGATATCGATAGCCAATTAGAATAAAAGAGAGCCCAGGACTTTCAATGGAAGCCGAGAAGCCATTTTCAAAACAAACAAATGGGTCTTTTAGGATTGTCTTGTCACCATTAAAGCTCAATATAATTCCATTAAAGGGGCTCACTGATGTAGTAAGATATAAGGAACATAAGGGACCATCTTGGAGCTAAATATGCACCTTTGGTTCATAAAATTGTATTGGGCAGGGTTATTCCTAAGACTATGTTCACCATTTTAATAAGGGTCCATGCATATACAAGATTTTGTTTTTTATAAAGATAGAATGGGTCTATTTTGTACCTATTATAATACATAAAAGTGATATATAGTCTATAGGTTTGTATTGATATGGAAACTATAGGAAAACCAATAACCTTAGATTGGTTTTTTAACCATAGGATAGACCTATGATCTAGATATGAAAGTGAAGCAGGTATGTAACTAATGTAAAGGTTCTTCATCCTTCAGCATGGCCATAGTCTCAAAAAATAGCCACCTAAGTAACACTAATCCATGATTTGATCAAATCCATGAGTATGAGGTTTTGTCCTCAAATGAGAGATGGCAAGAAGGATCAAAGAAAAGGTCTAGTGTTGGGAACTACAGATAGGAGCATTCAATTCGCCCTCATAACCTTTGGGGACTTTCTCACTCAATAAGCCATGGGTAGTGCCTTGATTGATCAAAAAAGTGGAAAGGTTTTCATTGGCTAAGGATCAAAAGGTGGTGGCTCATGTTCAATTAATGACCTAGGACAAAGTGTTCTTTTAATGATGGCATTCTCACACATCCTTTCTTTCTCTCTCTCTTCTCCTATATATCTTGGTCTCATTCCCATTGAAGCGGTTCTTAGCTCTTAGAATTTAGCATTTATTTTTTGGGACAAGGATACTCATCAAGACTCTTATAAAAGTGTGCTTGTTTGATATGGTTAAACCCTATCAAAATATTATAAGAATTGCCTTTTGAATTAATAAGATCAACTATTTGCCTATCTCTTGTCTTTATTCAGTGCTTATTCTTCCTAGTTTATTGACCTTCTACTTGCCTCTTTGAATATGTTTTCAAGCTAACTTGTAGGTCTAGATCAGTGTTCTGCTTAGAACCTCTTCTATGAAATATTTATGCAACTATTGAGATTGTGAGATTGAGTAAGCCATAGTTGTATTTTGTTGATCTAGTGCATGTTCAAGATTATATGAGTGTCCATTTAACATTGGTGCATAATCTTTTTATATTTATTAAGAGCCCTTATTCTCTTTCTACCCCTTTCCCTATGAAGCATTAGTTTAGCATTAGTTTTAGGTGAACATCAATAGGAAGTTAGCCTTCTCCAAAGGTTCAACCCCATCATAGAATACTCACAGCCTAGTGTTGTTCCCATTGTGTAGCTCAATTAGAAAGGGCCTAAAGAACCCTCTTTAAGGGTGAAAATTGAGCCTATAACAAGAACCAACCTTTATTATAATGAGGATATGGTCTTATATAGATAAATTTACTCATGAAATGTTGATCGACCAATTGCCTTAGGTAGCTGGAAGGCTTCAATGCTACATGCCATCTTGAGGTGTTTTGGAGAATGTAATCTACCTGAAGGAATATTAATATCAAGCCTTGATTCAATTCCATCTAGAGAAAGTAGCCAGGATATTCTTAGGATTACTCATTGACCATGGTGTGTGCAGTTGAATACCATGCCTCATAAAGGCTAGATTTATCTTATTTATTTTTTATAACCCTTATTGTACATGCCATACCGATGATGACCCAATACATATTCAATGATTTCTAAATTTTTGCCTTACACTTCACCCATTATGCCAACTAGATTGAACTCAAGCACTCAATTTAGCACTCAGATCGACCCTATAGTTCATTTTCATGCCTTATGGTCTTTTGACAAGCAAATGACTATCAAATTTGACCTCATTTTTGATAGCATGGATGTTAGCATGTCTTTTGGTGGCACTCAAGGCCCATGTGTCTTCTTTTGATTGGCCATGATGATCTACTCTATGTCATTAGGCTTCACTTTATGCTTTGAGCCCTACTTATATGTCCCATCAGATTTACTTTGGCCATTCTACTACTTTATTCTCCTGGTTCTTGGCTCCTGGCTCTTCCTTAGTTTATGAGGGCTACCACTTATGTCTCTGCCCCTTTATTTTTCCTCAATCTTCCTAGGCTATCAACTCCTACAATGATACCATGTGGCATCATTGTAGACCTTTGGCTTATAAGGGGTCTTCAACTCCTTTGCTTTCTTACAACAAACTCTTAGTCATTGGGATCACACCATGTTGCATGATCATGGGGACTGGGGTCAGCTAACCTTCCATTCTAGCTACCCTCCTCTTGACAGACCCAACTCCATGGGATGTTTCTATTGGCCATTTTGGCCCACATATCAAAATTTGCCTAAGTATGAAAAGGGAGCTTTCAGGCAAGGAAATGGCAAGTCTTTGGGAGGACTTCAGGGTTTCCAATGATGACAACTTTGGGTTTCTAAGGGTATAGTGCAAATCGGGTTTCCAACAGTTCTTAACTTCTAAATATTTTATAAGTAGAAGTAATTCAAGTTTACAAACCTAAATTACTCATGGACAGTGTATTTTGGGTTATCTAAGGAGCACTACTTGATTACTTCATAAGTTGTGAGCAGTAAGAAGCCTAAAATAAGTTAAAGGGCTTGACAAACCCAATTTGGTCTTAAAAAATAGTGCTTCTTGGGTTCTTAAAGGGACGAGTCTTTTTCAAAAATTTGAAGGTCATTTTCAAAATGTCAAAGGGCCTTTTTAGGGTAAAATGGACCAGTCAACTTTTCTGAAGGTCCTCTTCAACTTCTTTGAAGGGTCTTTCAAGAACCCAAAGGCACACTTCATAAATCCAAAAGGATTTTCCTTCTCCAAGTGGATAATTGCAATTTTCCTAAAGGGTACCTTTCCTTTTGAGAGGATCATTCAAGAAAGTTTGAAGGGACACATAGGAAACCTAAAGGGTCTCTTACCCTTCAGGAAAGTTCATTTTGAAAAGTCCAAAAGGTAATTTCTGAAGATAGAAGAGGACAAAAAGTCTGAAGGAATTCCTTCAGAAAAATTGTCTAAAGAAATTCCTTCAAGAGATTTGCCCAAAAGAAATAAACCAAGAAGGAAGCCCAAGACCAAGTGTCTAAAGGAAATGACGGGCCAATAGATGTCAAAATCAGGATAAGTGACTAGCTATTCAAAGTAATCGGGTTTGAAAATCCTAAAGTCTTAAGGTTTGGAAACAACAAAGTGAGAAGACTTCAAGATGGAAAAGTTCAAAGTAAGTAGGCTTGGAGAACCTAAATTACTCTGCATAGAGCAAATCATGTTTCTCCAAGTACACTACTTAAAAGGCTTTATAAGTAAAGGATTAGGAAAATCTCAAAGTTTGAGAGATCAAAGAACCTAAATTACTCTGCATAGAGTAAATCAGGATTCTTTAAGTGCTTAACTTAAGGTTGGTCCAGCAACATGAGAGTCATGATGCATGAATGGAAAGCTACTATGTGACATAAACTAGAGTAGAAAGTGCCAATCAGTAAAGGACAAGTGGCATAAGGATGATCAATAAGCATGGGAGAGTCCAAGTAGATGGTAGCTAAAAATTATGAAGGCTCTCATCTACCAAGTTCATTCTCCACAATTGCCATTTGATGCTTAAATGTGTCATGCCAAGAAGGGACATTCTAGCTACTCACAACATGGCTTCTCAGATGTGCCAAAAGAAAAACTTAAAGATGGGAGGGGTTTGAGAGGATTGTCGAGTGATCCTGACTGGCGCATTTAGGGAAAATAAGAAAGTGTAATGTCAGAGTTCCACCATCAATGACTTCTTCTTTCTTCCCCTTCTCTCTTCCCCATTTTCTATATAAATAGAGGCCTTGGATCTAAGCAAATGATCCTCAAGCTGGTGATAAAATCACTCTACAAAAATTGCTATGTAACAGACCTTTGAAGCAATAAAGATTATTTAACCTATCTCTTGTCTAAAAATTGTGTTGAGTTAGTTTGTGCACAATAGCATTGTGAAGAAGCATCCTTCCAACCTTATTGTCCTTATTTCTTTCTTATTTTCATGTGTTTTCCAATTAGTTTTACGTCTGAACTTGAGATTTTTTGCCATTAAGAGATACTTAATGTGGATTTAGAGATCTCTTTTTGCTTCACATATGGTTCAGTGAGCCTAGTTTATGAAATATTAATGCAAATTAGCTAGTTAGGAGGTTGTGTAAGCAAACTTATCATATGATGAATTAGTGTTATTCCCTAGACCAAGTGAATCACTTAATTTTGGTGCATCACCTCCCTTTGCTTAGATTTCTTTTCAAGTAATCTTCCTATTTCTTTTCCTTAGCTAATAATAGATTTTAGTGTGAGGTCAAGAGCTGAAGTGAAGCAGCTGCGGAACTAGCTTCATAAAAAAGCCTAGAGGTTCGACCTCACCATAGGATACCCACATCCTGAGGTTGTCCCCACGCTTATGGCTAGAAGTGACGGAGCCTAAAGAACTCTCTCACAAGGGTGCAATTCCAAGCTATAACAATTTCCACATGGAAACTTCTTGGTGCTTTGGGCTCGTGGGGAACTTAGGTTATCGAAGGTTCTTTGTTCAATCTTTCAACCCCTGAATTGTTGTGATGATGCCACATAGAATCATTATGGGGATCTAGATATCAAAATACTTAGTCTTTTCTATTGTCTTCACTCTTAAATTTATGGCCTTTGTGATCATGTCACATGGTAACATCACAAAACCCAAAAAGGTTCTAACACTTAGTCATTTTTGTGATTTTTGAAAGACTTAATCATAGAAGGATTGATCATGGACCTTCCACCAGATGGTTAGGGAATTTTGGGGATATTTCGCTAAAGGTTAAAGACCTAGCCACTAAAAAATGAGTCAGGCCCTCCGATAGAAGATCAAATAGCTTGGGAGGCTTTGATTGAGCTTGGCTAAAAGACTTAGCTGATTTAGAGACTTTGTTGATTTTGATAGACATTCACATCTACATAAAGCACAAATTTGATTAGATAGGGATCATTAGCGATTAGTAGTAAATGTAGGAATGAACCCACCAATAAATTGAAACCTGATCATTTAAATTGAACACTCAACCATTTAAATTGAACACTCAACCACCTTAAGTTGTGCTTTACTATAGCAAAGGAAACATAGACCTAAGACATATAAGCAAATAATAAGCTTGACCTTTGATTGCCATCCATAAAAATCAAGTCTAAAACCATAAATTAAACATTTAAACCTTGAGAAGGCATAAGACTTGGACCAACCATATAGCTTTGAAGCTCCATTAGATCATATAATCAAAATTTATAAAGGGGGAAGTTCCATGTTCTTCTAGGAATAAAGGCATGTTGTGCAAACAACAATAATCTCTTTAGTCATCAAGATAAATAAATGTATGCATTTTAATTTATTTACTTTCACTTACTTTCGGTACTTCTTTTCAGTTATGCTATTTTATGTTATTATGTATCTATCCCAAAGAATTATCCAGTACTACACTATTGTGACATGTGATAAGATTCAGGTGGGGCATATGTACACACTGGATATTTTTCACTTTATCACTTTATAAATAGTTTCTATTGCAATGGATTGTCAATGCATCAATATCCTTAAGTGCACACTTTAAAGGATGCATTGAGAATAAGGTGGGATTGGCTCATGGCACTTTGCAAGATATGTTTACATACTATTCTATCATACCTTAATTACTATCAGTCTAACCTCCTTTAAGTCTCTATTTGTCTTACCTCTATGTCTACATTTTTTTCAATCTTGCTAGCCACCTTGTATTCCTACTATATCGACCAAGCTAATACAATATATTTCATAGTTATCTCTCCATATATTGTATCGACCTAGATAATACAATTATAAGTTTGTCTTCTATCATTTTTACTATATCGGGTATCAATCAACATCTTTTCAACTATATCAGCATGGTAGATGTTATTGAATTAGATTCAAGGTTAGTTATGCATGAACTTATTTTATATGTGGATCATATTTCATTCCTAGGCCATATAACACACTCATATTCTCTGCTTGTGCTCATATTTCTGCTCTTCAATAAATAAACGAGGAGTTAGAGGTAGAGTCTTATCCTAGAGGTCTAGTCTTGCTTATGGTCTTTGAAGCTCAATAGGAGGAGTCATGTCGTGGAGATGTCCCAGTCATTTAAGTCCCAAACTAGAGATATCTAGGTCTTCTTCTTACTATTTTAAGTCTTTAATGTACAACATTTTTTTGCAAAGTACCACTTGAAATAAAAGGGGAGGTTTGTGCACCGACAAGTCTAGCCAAAGGTAGGTATATTTATCCCTACACTCTTTCCTTTATTTACTTAATAGATTAGATATTATTTTGTTTACTAGTGTACTAGACGTGTTGTTTATCTTTTCTTATGCTCTTCCTTATACCAAATATGATGGTATAGCTATAGAATTGCTTAGGATTTCCATTTATCACTTTAGGTTGTATAGACCACCAATTAGTTGACCATTGCACCACTTACATTCTTATTAATCAGATACATTTAGCTATCTTAGATCTAGGTTACCCTTATTCATCAGTTCCTTACTATATCATTGGTACACTCATTTACAATCATCATTACAATAGTTTATTTATCTTGAGCCTAGTGAGAGCCATACCTTGTGTCATAGGCTTAGGCTTTAAAACCATTTCCTTTTGAAATTTGAGTGTGGATTAGCCTCTTCTAGGTTTACGGTTATTCTAGGTATTTACCCATTCTTCCAAGTATGTGTAGGCTCTATTTTTGTGACCTTGTTTGTATCCTAGTCTATTGAGAGAAAGAGGATTGTTACAGGTCATCCTAACTCATGCATACATAAACATGTAAAAAATGATATTACTTTGTATAAAAACCATAAGAGAAAGCCTATGAACATGTGAAAACTAAAGACCCCTTGTGTCTTTTTGGAAATGAATGTAACATATAAATTTTATCCACCCATGAAACAATTGAAAAAAACTCAAGCCTAAGTATGAGCCACTAAAGGAAAGCTAACCAAAGCTAAACATAGTCATCATGATTCAAGTTAATGAAAGCCTAATAACAAGGCACAATCAAGGATAGGGATTGTATGGAACCTTAAAATAAATGAAAAAGCAAAAATCAAAACTGAAGCGGATATGAGATAGAGGATCAAATCCTAGAAAACCTTAATAAGTGGATAGAAATCTAAAAGTAAAATCAGATGAAGTGTAAGATAGGGTTTGTTCATGCAAAGAAGATGCAGATTTAGAAATTATATCTAGAAATGGGTAATTAGAACTCAAAACCCTATGGGGAAACAAATGAAGATATAAGTATTTGAAGAATGAAGATGTTCGTCAGATTATTTTAACTAAATGTGGTTTAAGGTAAATCAACATTTGCACACTAAGCTTAACAATGGGCATAGACTAGATCTAACATATATCAATCTAAAACAATAATTACAACTTGAAAAAATGTTTAAAACATGAACAAATAGAACAAGCAAAGAACTAAAGTGAAAAATGAGATAAGAATCTAATACCCCAGGGAAGAATCTTGGGATTCTAAGATTGGATCAACGATCTAGAGTGAATGTGCAAGTTTGTGTCAAATATATAAGTCGCACTTAGAGGGGATGGATTAGACTGTTCAACTATAGACATTGAATCTATGTAGACTATCGAATTAGTACTTGTTGAAGTGACATCTATTTTCTTCCACCAAATCCATCATACATTGTTTTTAATGCATTGAAATGTCTTATTATTGCAGCTCACATTTCAAACACAACAATGGGATCTCTTATTAGTGTGGGACTACTCTTGTAAGAGAACCCTTATAAATTAATAGTATTGTTACTACTATAATGTTATTCTAAGTAAGCTAAGTACACAAAAGGAAATCTTGCAAAGAAATGGGGAGAAAAAAACATGAAAATAAAATATGGTGATGCACCAAGAAGATAATGTGTTACTCCCTATCTGAACAAACACATCTATTAGTATGTAAGAAAGAAATTGAACACTAAATAGAAATAAAATTACAAGAGGGAAGATGCAACTCGAATATGGGCTTAGATTTACATCAACAAGACAAAATCTAACGGGCAGATAAATAAGAGCCACATATTACATCTGAATTCAGGGAATTTGGGGACTTAGCAAGTCTACAAAATCAACTCTATGCTCAAAATGAGTGGATTACATTTATAGAAGAAGAGAAAAAGGAATTCAATGTTCAACTACAAAAGGTCAAAAGTATGAGAGATTTTAATGCAAAATCTTTCATTTGGTCCTTGCTCTATCTAGCTCTTATAGCTTTTGCTTGTTACAACATCTTTACTTATCATAAAAGCTTTGATTTTGATTTTAGCTTGCACCCACATTCTTTTGAATATTTAAATGAAGCTTTTGGCAGGCCTTTTTCTACTCGTGGTTGCTCTTTACACAAAAAAATCAATAAAGCTTGCCTAAGTCACTTAAATAAAACAAAAGCTTTTAACTTAATCCTTATGTTTTTCCTTGTCCTTTTTAGCTTGCTTTCCCTTTTAATAGACAGGGTCTTTTTTACTATATAAGCTTTCATTTAAATAACTGGGATAAACCCACTAATTAAATAAAGCTTTAGCTCTAAAATATTAATAAAGTTATTTTAACCTTAGAGAATTAATGCAACTTTAGTTCAGAGGACTATTTTTTGCAAGGAAAATTAGCTTAAGAAATAATTGGATCCTCTTGCAAAAATTTCTCAATAGTTGGTTTTCAAGTTCTACAAATTTTTGGAATTGTGTGCTATCAAATGTTGACCATGTCTATGTGATCACTTCATTGTTTTATCGAGCATAACTATCTAATTTTTTTTCTTCTTTGTCCTTGACCTTATTCATTATAAATGCTTACAAGAGGAGTAGATAAAAGAAAGGGTTTGCTAGCTTAATCAACCTTATTGAGGAGTTGTAACTACATAGCTTGCATACATAGAGTCAAAACCAATGTAGTTCTAGTGCAATGTAAATGAAATTGTGAGAGGAAGAGCTATGTCTTCTCTCCCTAAGTGTAATGTAACTACATGACATCCGTCTAATCCTTCTTTTAGTACAAGATGCAGTGAAAAACTTGTTGGCAAGTCCTTAAACAAAAATATAATAATGAAGAGTGTATTCTATACTTGAATTCTCCTAGATACTCCCTTGATTCTCCTTACTGAAATGCCTTTAGAAGTTGTGTATATAGACATCTTCAATTTGAATTAAAAAAATTTGGCACGCAAACCAACCAAGAAAACATAAAAGAAGTGACAATCAACAAGTCCAAACATTGAAACAAGACAAAGTACAACCAAATCCGCACAAGACACATTTGACAATTCCATAAGAACTATCGAATCTATTCTAAGGGGGGAAAGGCAGAGGACAAAGATCAGAGGGAAACATGAGGCCTTTGAGACAAAATGAAACATGCAAAATATGAAAACAAAGGAAAGGGAACAATACGAGATCACAGAGAGAAGAATAAAAAGAAGAGAACACGGAAAAGTGCCAATAAAACCCTAATTCAAACCAATGATCCAAATATACAAAACAAAACTAAAAACATTATAATAATAAACCTTATATCAAATTTAAATGTCTACATTATGATAGAAGTTAAATATTTCTTTTCAATCCCAATGGAAGTATCAATTGCATTTCTAAAAGAGCAACAAAGAGGCATTGAGAAATCACAGTGTGTTAAAATGAAAAAGGCTTTTCTTATATGCAGATGATATTATTCTATCCTTGGAGAATAAAACAACTTCTAGATTACACATATATAAAGTATATAGCATAGATTAAGAAAAGAAAACAATTGAGGCTCCTATTCTGAAAAGTTGAAAACAACTGAAAAAAAATGCTCTGCATGCCGGGCAATTAATTCAATTTCACCGTCCATCACAGATGCTAAATTTATTTCAACGACTATTTGGTCCTCAATGTTTTTGACAGTGCCACTCAAAGACTTCATCAAAGACTGAAAATATCTTTCTCACTCAACATTTAACAAACTAAGTATGCTAAAAGAAATATTCCCCTCTAACTCTAGGATGGAGAACACAAACTAGAATCAAATATTAAGCACAATGACTTTAGGCATGAGCTAGTCTCTTGATAGAAAATCAAACAATAGGGTTGAAACAGGAATTCCTAAACTGCTATGTTCTCTATGATAATTAATTAGCTGTTGAAACAAACAGTCACAAGCTTATCATTTTTAAACCAATAGAATTCATAAAGTCGTGTATTAAAGAAATTGATGCAACATAATAGGAATTCTAGAGGAAATTCCTTAAATATGCATCTCAAAACAAAACACGATATACTGGAGGCAAGATAGTGAATGAAGGAATGAAGAACTAAGTTCTAAGATTGTCATTTAAATGCTAACTCAAGAGGCAATTTAGGGCAAGTAATACCTAATTGAAGATAGAAAACAAGACTTTCTGAATGGAACCAATTGGCTGTCATCAAAATTCATGAATAGAACAATATGATCACAATAAATCAATATTAATTTAGTAGATGCAGCAGGGCATTTCAAATAGCACATCAGAGAAATGATATTAGTTTGTCCTCTAGAGCTAGGCCTAGGCCCAAACTAATCCAACTACCACTCAAATTAAAGCTCAGAAATTCCTGAGACTAAGCAGCAGCATACAATTACATATCAGAAATCTTGAAAGCTTGCAAGGCAGGATCAAATGGGTGAAACAGATAATGTCTCCTAAATAAAGTGTTCGTGGGGATCCCCTATCACAACAAAACTAAATCAACAGAGCGTTAGAGGTGATCCATGCTGATGAACATCCAAACAGTTGGCATCTCCCAATGGATCCCTTCTTTGCTTAGGGTTAAGTGCGGCATTTGCAATATTTTCCACTTCAGCTGTCCCAACAGATTTCCGTTTCTGAGATTCCTTCTTATTTATAACATTGGAGTTAGATAGGCCTAAAGGCTGCTGGCACATTATTGCTTTGGCATCAGCAATTACTGCAGGGCTGTCTTCTGCAGCGTAAAGAATCCTTTGAACTGCACAAACTATCTGCATAAGGAAGGAAAAAATTAAGCTAAATGCTAAGGCATTCAGTAAATCTTAAGAAAGCTTGTAGGGACAGATCTCATAAAGGCATAAGATGATAACTTCAAAACTTGAAGATCATTTGAGAAATATTAAGAAGTCATTTGTATCTTTGTAAATCTTCTTCTCAATAAATGCATAATTTTGACGGTCGAAGAATAGAAGAGACAGGAGGTTTGTGCTCACCGGCAAATTTTCCACATCTGGGTTTTGGTATAGAATTTCAATGTCCCTTAGCTTTGCATAGTACAAGTCTCTTTCCTTTTCCAAGCTGTCCACAGACAGCTTTAATTCAGTGATCTGCAAGCAGGAAAGGTGGT
This sequence comes from Torreya grandis, assembly GCA_037957365.1. Taxonomy (NCBI): domain Eukaryota; kingdom Viridiplantae; phylum Streptophyta; class Pinopsida; order Cupressales; family Taxaceae; genus Torreya; species Torreya grandis. Next base: position 180,331 of record JARHVA010003404.1, on the reverse strand, counting down.
AGCAATGAGAAATATGCTGCTTGAAAGAAGTCAATATGTGATTGGATATACACAGAGAATGGCATCTGATCTAAACCTGCTCATTAAGTTTCTGAACTTGCGCTGGAACAACAACTTGAGCTTGGTGTGCACCCAAGGCCATGTGCTCCCCTGCTGTTGATGGAGAAATCTGAGCATTTTCAACAGTATTAGTGGGGACTGTTCTCGCTGCTTTCTGCCCTGCATTGGCAACAGGAGGTTCATGTCGCCTGGTGCTTGAAACTACTTGGTGTTTGGGTGCAGAGCCTGCCTTCTTGTTAACTTCTTTTCCCCCTTTACAGGCTTCTCTTCTTTCTAATGCATTATAACTGGAACACCACAAAGGAAATACAGTAAACACCTTCTCAGAAACATTTTGATAGAATAAGGAAACGGAAAAGTCTTATAGGCTCCATGGCATGGGGTTTTTGGTTAAAGGTTAGTCATTTTTTTTAATTAATATGCCATAGAATAAGAGCAATAGTATTTTCATAGTCCATATAGAATGTTTGTGATTGCTTTTGGAAAAAAACTGTGTATATCTAAATCAGTGAGTTCCTCCGGCTAAGCAGCTTTGAGTAAGGGGCATCTATATTGTCAAAACCAACCAGGAGACAATCATGGCCTTAACCGTTTGACTCTCCATGTCAGGTATCTAGTGGAATTTGTACCTTGGTGGATGGATATAAGCAGCCATCATCCTCACCAATCCAACTACAACCCTTTATATGTTAGTCATAAATTTTATCCAACAACCAAGTTAATTCACAATTTCACATTATACATTCATCCAAACAAGACCCATGTAAGAGCTAACTCGATTGAAACTCCAAGAGGCTTCTACTTGAAGCCAATGGAACGAGAATAGAAACTTCAAAACTCCAAGGAGCAGCGGTGCAACCAGCACAGGACGGAGATCCCATTTAACTTTAGTCTTTCTTGAAACCCTAGCATTAACAATCCCTAAAGCCCCAGATACAAAATATGTACCCTCAATCCACAGAGCCCTTTACGACTCTGGAATAAAATCGTGGTCACTCTATATTTATTCATGCATTATCAATTAAAAAATGGGATGAAGAAAATACTTATTCACAATCCCGCCATTGACAGAGTCACAGTATCGTTTCAGCCATTGCATGAACTCGAGATTATCAAGGGGCCGTCCTTTTACTAGCTTACTCACCTCAATATGCTGCAAAAGGCACAGAACCAAACTATTGTATTTTTGTCTCAATAGCCACAAAATCAAAACATTGAGAAAAAATTGGGCATGGCCTACCTTGAATATTTTGAGCTTGTTAAAAACATCCTGAAGAACTTTGTAGTTATGAATCTTTTCATATTCATTCTTGGCATCAAAATTAACCTTGTGCATTGGCACTACTCCGGGATGTGCGACGTCCATTAACTGGCAGTGCACTGCTCCAGATGCAGCCTGCAAACCAACAAAATCACATATTTATTTCATTTTTATTTTTATTTTTTGTGGGGGGGAATAAAGCACAGGAAAAGAAAAGAACAAGTGAAATATAATACATCTTCAACTTTGTGGAGATGGAGATTGAGGGTGGTGTTGATCCATTGAAGGATTTCATTCCTGCCAACAAAATATGCTGCGTCCATCATTCCAATCTTGGTTGCTGCCATTTCTGTGCGAATTCAAGTATTAATGAGCCCTTCCAGATAAGAAAATAGAGAAATGAGGTGAATGTGAATGCGAATGCGAATGCTGATAGGTATAGCAAGTTCGCAAACCATGGAGATATGATGAACATGATTTTGAACTCAAAAGGTAAAGGCTTAGATAGCCGTTGAAGGACATTCATTTCAAAATTTCTTATCGTTACCGACAATTTCAAATCGTCGACAAGCGTTAAGAGTCTTTGGGGGAAGGGACGGGGGGACCGTGCTTCGTGACGATTCACGTCACCCTTGTTATCATAATATCCGTGTGTTGTCATCAATGGTAAGCGAGTTCTGGGCATCGTATACGTGTGAATGAATGAATGAATGAATGATTTTAATGACGTCCACGAGGCCAAGCAGTTTAAGGGACCCGGGAAGAAATCTTCAAGATATTTTCAACCTCTTTTCGAGTTTAGATCTTCTGCTATGAATCTTGACCAGTAAATTAGTTGTATTGAAGAACCGAGGCTTCTTGAATAACTCACTAACGCTGTTCACATTCCAGTGGTTATCAAACTGACCACAAATATCTGCATATACAGCACACTCAGTAATGTAATGCCATTTCGTTTCAACCACCCCTATGTCGCAAAAAATGCATGATCTTTCCTTTTAAGGGATTTTCTTTGGTGTTTGTATTGTTCACTTGTTTAAAGAATGAGAAATAATGTTCAACAATATTTAGAAGATGATTTAGAAAATTTACGACAATTAGAGATTAATGTATAAACTAACAAGTTTTGTTATGTACATATTCAAAATTCAAACCATTAAATTTTGTTTTTAAGAAATTTTCGTTATGGGATTAATCTATTTTGATGGTTATACTTATCGAATCTAAGGCTCCAAAAACCTCTCTCATATTTCTTTACCACTGCTTAAATCATTGGGAAAATGGACTTATTCTTCATGCCCTAATTAGGTAGTCAAACTTGAATTTTGTAAGAAAAAATACGTATGTTTAAGTCTTATGAACTATACTAGGGAATAACAAAGTTATCTTAATATTTGTTAGACCCTTCAAAGATGTACAATATTGAAAACATCACTTTAATAAATGCAGTGATTCATCATCCATGAAAACTTGTGTAATGTAATGTCATAAACTTCAGTGCTAAAATGAATGTTCTAATAATTTCTTAATTTCTCTAAATGCTTCTAGATACTCAATGACATAATCTCCGAATGCTAGATAGTTTTCAAATCATCTCCATACGAATTTAAAATTGATAATGGATGCCCAAATGCAAGAGGGTGCTTATATATTTAAAGATGACATGAGTTCAAACTAAGACCACATTGGCACACAAACCAACATCCAATGATCAAAAAGATGAAAAATAGAAGATAAGGGTCACACAAGACAAGGCATAGAAGGACTTGTTGGCCAAATTTGGCCCACATACAAAGCTTCTACCTGGATAGATCAACTGAGTAGAGTTCTGGATTGACCAAGTGATCAAATGACTTGCGTAAGTGAAGAAGATGGCCCAAATTGTCATCAAATGTCATGCAGAAATAAACATGTTAGTCTAGTTGCACACTTCATAAGTTCACTTAGGAGGCCTCTTAGAGCCAAAAGATTGCACAAACATGAGGTTCTTCATGCCTTGAATATTCTCTGCAAATTTTGTGACTTGATGAGTTGTCTATCTCAAGTTACAAGCATTTAAAGTTAAATAAGCAAAATGAGACGTGTGTGGGGGCGTCAAATAAAAGTCACGATGAATAGTCATTTGAATTCAAAAAACCCCAAAGGATCTTGAGGTTTAGCACGACGATGACAGATGTCAAGATCACATAAGCTAAGATAGGATCTAATGGCTAGCGGTGATCTAATGAGTCAGTGGGTCCCGAAGATCTAATGATGCACATTCGATCGTGCATTCATAGATCAACGATGAGCTAAAAGTCAAAAAGTTAGAGGATCTTGAGATTAAGTGAATGCTTGACAAGTGTCAAGATCTCGGGTGCCCATACAAAGATCTAACAAAGTGTGATGACTAATAAAGCCAGTGGGTCTACGTTGATCAATGGTGTGCGATCCATCGTACCAAATCAAATCAATGACAAGTGAAAGGCCAACTAATCAGTAGATCCTGAGAATGAATGAGAAGCTACCAAGTGTCATTATTGCAGTAATTATCAAGTAAATCAATGGTACACATTAGAGCCGTGCAAAGGAAGATCAACGGTGCATGTAAGGTCAAAGGGTCAACCAAGCTCAGGATGAATGCATGGTCGCCATGCGGCATAAGCATGTGAAGCAAATGAAATTGACAATAGGACCTTGAGGATAAATGAGGAGTTGACAAGTGTCATGATCAAGGAGACCAGATTAAGATTGACGATCAATATCAAAAGTCGAAACCAGGAGACTTCAAATGGAGGTCGAATATGGTTTAGGTCAAACCAAGAGTAATGTTTCAAAGGGTTGTGTCACCATTAGAGCTCGGTTGAATACTGTCAAGCAGATGTAGCCATACAATCAAGATTGTTAATAAAGAGGATCTATTACCATTAAAACTAAGATGCAAGATAGGTTTGTTTAAACCTAATATAGTCTAGAACAAGCTATGTGATCTATGGATCTTTATCGATATAATGGCTATATGAAAACCAATATTCAATCTATAATAAAGACCTATATTCAGATTTTGTAGTAGGGGCAAATATATGGTTATGGAGAAATGTCTCATCCTTCGACATAGTCATATCTTCGACAAACAAGTATCAATAGCCGTAAAAATAGACATAGTCATGGCTCTGTCAGGTTCAAGATATGAGGATTTTGTCCTTATAAGCATGTCAAGGGAAAGATAGTGTAAAGTCCCAAGATGGAGATCTAGTGGTTAGAGCAAGTCGCTAGAGCATTTAATAGATTTTTAGGGTGCCTAAGGGTTTTTCTTCGTAACAAGATCATGACTCATAACCTTCGGTAAACTCTTGTCCTCTAGTGTATTTCTCAACCAATGAAAATTTTTGGGGCTATTGGGATAAATGAAAGCTATCTTATCTATGATTTATTAACCCTAATTTGATTAAAAGATAGTGAAGCATTCACAAAAGGTGGCAACTCATTTAATGATCTTAGATGGTGTGCTCCCTCTCTCTTTGCTCTTTCTCTATATCTTCTATCTTCTTCCACATTTATAACTCTCTCTCTGATTTTGGATTCTCACAAGGATTCTTTGATCTTGAAGAGAAGGGGACTCTCTGAGATATTACAAAATATGCTCATCTTGATTAGGCTAAACCCTATCAAGCATCTGTAAGATCTGCCTCTTGATGCAATAAAGGACTTTATTTACCTATCTCTTGCCTATAATTAGTGTTAAGGAAGCTTGTGTATGATGGAATTGTAAAGGAGAATCTTCCACACCCATTGTCCTTCTTTCTGGCCTCTTTTAAGGTGTTTCAAGTTGTTTGCAGGTCTGGATTAGTGTTCTGCCTAAACCTATTGCATGAAAAACTTATGCACTAAGCTAAATTATGAGGTTGTGTGAGCTAGCATTGTCTTATGCAAATCTAGTGTGGGTTCAAGCTTATGGGAGTTTCCCATTTTTATTTGGTGCATCACCTTTTAGCCTTCTTAGGAGCTTTTCCCCCCTTTCTAACCCTTTTCCCTGTGACAACATTAGTTTAGGTGATTCATCAGAAGGACGCTGACCTTCTCTAGAGGTTCAACCCCATCATAGGCTACCCATAGCTTGGGGTTGTCTCAATATTATGACTAGGAGTAGAGTCTAAAAAAATCTTCCACAAGGGTGCAATCTCACATCATAACAGTTTTTGGCATGCCCGATGGGATTTACTACATTGTTCAATTGTGAAGAGTTTTGATGTTCTCTTCATCCAATTAGCCTTTGGAGGTATGCATGCAAACATCAACGGTAACTTTGAGCATCTATTAGCTGGTTTAAGCAGCCTAAGTGCCTAATCATCATAATTTAGTATGTACAATCAATCATATTTTGATTAATATGCTTATTTTTTACCTTAACATCACACTTATTAGGCAAATAGTGTTTATGTGTTCCCCCTAAGTGGCCCTCAAATAGCCTATCAACCCTATCATGGCCTTTGTCCTCCTCCCACCCCTGCATATGACCAAGGTCAGTGTCCTTTGCATTCAAATCAATCTTCTAATTCCCCTTGGCAAGGCTAGGCTTATCTTGTTACATTCTTGTTAGGAGTCAAGCAAGCATTATCAGTTTATATTGAGTTGATAAGGGAGATTGGTAGGGTTTAAAAGTTTCTTTTTTCATCCCTATCCATGTTCTATAAGAGGCAAGGAGTGATCTTTAGTTGGTTAAGAATAAACGGTCAATTTGTGAAGGTGAACAATGATCATCTTGTAAGAATGAGGACATAGTAATGATGAAAAACATGATCCAAAACACAGATAGTGTCAGGATCTTGCTCCACCAATAGAGCACATATGATTACTTCTTGTATTAGCAACTAAACACGGAATTTAACCAGAATCAATAAGTAACTAGAAATATGAAACAACATAGGAATATGAGAGACAATACACAATTGTATTAATAATCACTCAGAAGAATATACAATAGAGAAGATGCCACTTCTTCTTCCACCTCAAAGGCTCGCCACACCTCAAGACCTTCTTCTCTCTCTCTCTTGGTCCCAAAAATCAACTCCAATACAGAATTGATGTTCACCTCTCCAACCAGTCAGTAACACGTTGCCAGTACACCAAGTACACAACCGTACTCCAAGTAGATCTCCTGCTCTCTGTTGCTACCTGTAAATCACTAGACCTTACTCACCATTGTAGATCTCCAAAAGAAGCCATGCTCACCTGCTGACTAAGATCATACAAATATGAAGAACCCTGCTGATTCTCCAATCTAGTACCCACCTTGGTACTATGGCACTAGGAGGAACACTCCATTGCTCTCCTCTCTCAGAAGGAGCTTATTGCTCTCTTACTCTCTAGTTACAAGTTTACAATACAACCCATGAGTCCATATATAGATCTCATGCTTACAATAATTAGACTATCTTAATTACAATAATTAGAAATGCAACTCAAGACTATAATTAGCCTTTAACATGCAAACTAACAGTCCAAAAATAGACTATCTGGAATTGACATGCAAACTGCATGTTCACGTACAGGCTGTCGACGTCGGCTCCTCCATGACCGATGTCGGCCGACTGGTGACCGACGTTGGTTGCTTCTTCACTGCTGTCTGACCGACGTCGATTGCCCTGCAGCTCATTCAGCAACTCTCCACAACCTCCGCAACCTTCGTAACTTCTCTTGTTTGCATCTTGGTGCAGCTTTTAGCTCCACAACCTAACAATCTCCCACTTGGAGATAAATAGCTGCACATGTACCTATACCTGTACACTGTCTAAATTATTCCCTGGCTTGTATCCCTCTTCAAGATCAATCCTGAAGACCAACCACCACACAACCTGTGATGCTACACCTGTCATCCAAGTAACCTGCCACATCTGAACCTACATATCCATGTAGTGAAGACCTTGACCCTACATAACAAGAATCCCTGCTGTTGATCCCTCTCAGATACCTGAGAATCCACTAAACTGCCCTCCAGTACTCCTTCCCCAAATTGGCTCCATACTCTCTGACAACTCCCACTGCTTGGGAAAACTCAGGTCTACACTAGACCTCATGTGATTTCAAACCCTATTCTAAGCTAAGCTTGAACTGTCCAGCCCTTGGTGTGCTTTCTGATTCTGCATCCTGCATCATGAACCCCACCAACACCATCTTCACATCAGCTCCCACTGGAGATAAAATCTCCATGTCTCTTATGCCAAAGAATTTCGTTGCTCTAGATTCTTCATGACACACCTCTGAACTAACCTTACCCTTAGCTCAGCAAATCCCTGTATCTCTAAACCTATAACTAGTATACCATTCAGATACAATAACTAAATAATGTTGTGACTCATCATCCACCTAGTAAGACAAACACAATAGTTACACTGACATTGACTGAAGCTATGCTTAGTCATCCACCTGTCAAACCTGTACCACTATCCTACAGCTTCCTCAAGACCATATACCTTGGCCTTCTGTCTCATGTGTCCATCCACTCTCTTCTCTAATATGGGAATCCATCCCTCATCCAATGCTTACTTCCAGCTGACAACTCTACAAACAAATGCCTATTTGGTTCTTCTCCAAGGACTCACTCCTCATCCATGCCAAGCTCCCACTGTATCTGGATTCTACCTGCATTGCCTCTTCACATCTTCCTGGTTCTTAACCATCAATAAGCAATATAAAGAAGGTGAAAAATGAATATGAGGTTCACTTACCCTTTCTGACCTCCATACGAGCGTTTGAGACATGTTGACAGCTTGTTGTCTGCCCAATATCCATTTTAGTGACCAATCTCAGCCATCTCCCAGTCTGCTCTCAACCGATGTCAATTCCCTGCACTGACCCTGACTGCCGACGTCATTTCCCTAGCTGACACCAGTGTCCCTCCTGCCAACATCGGTTCCTTCATGACCGACATCGATCTTCCTTTTGCCGACGTAGGTTACTGTCTGATCGATGCCAGTACCTGTGTTCGCCTGTGAGTGATAACTTTTTACCTGCGAGCTCTCCATGGATCAAAATCTTGTTTAAATCAACACAACCCTACTCAGAATAGTTCAGTCTCCTCACCTGATCTCTGTCTGTCATCTCCTCCATGAACACCAAGGCTTTCCAGTTCTTTAGCTTGTCAAAAACATCTATCTTTCGCTTAAGAACCTGCATTCCCCTCCTACATATGTGACCAAGCCTACAAAGCCACATCTTTGTAACAAAGGGTGAATCAGTAATACAAGTAGATAGATAAAAGATACCTACTTTCTTATCGCCATCTAATTCAAGTGCATCCGCTGTGAGAGTTACAGTGCATCTCCCATCACCCAAATTTCTTGAAGAAATTAGACTCATCTCCAAGACTGGTACCTGCATGACTTCCTTCAACCACTGTGTGTCATCCGTCTACAATTTCAGCTTCACTTCCCCTTCGTCAATCATTTGACAAGGCTCTCCAACCCCTAAATAAATCTCTCCAAAGTCTCCAAAGACGTACCCATGAAAAGATGCTTTATTTCGGGCTGCATGGAAAGAGGCAAAAGAATCTGTAAACAAAGATTCTACTTTATCCAGAGCAACCTATGCAACGACCCCTACAACATCTGCTTCTACACGCTGATCTTCTACCGACCAACAATATCCTTTTACCTACTCTTTCTTTCCATCAATTAGACCATTCGTGTTATTTAATTTCTCCATTCATAGCTTACTTTCTTTTGCCATTGCTATACTCCCACTCAATATGAAACCCCTGAGAGTGACCTGTAATAAAAAACACTACCAGATCTGAACCACCTATTAGTCAACCCAACCAAAAAGCTCTAATACCACTTGATGGTATCAGCTCTTGAACCTACAACCAAGGCTCTGATACCACTTGTCAGGATCTTGCTCCACCAATAGAGCACATATGATTACTTTTTGTATTAGCAACTAAACATGGAATTTAACCAGAATCAATAAGTAACTAGAAATATGAAACAACACAGGAATATGAGAGACAATACACAATTGTATTAATAATCACTCAAAAGAATATACAATAAAGAAGATGCCACTTCTTCTTCCACCTCAAAGGATCGCCACACCTCAAGACCTTCTTCCCTCTCTCTCTCGGTCCCAACAATCAACTCCAATACAGAATTGATGTTCACCTCTCCAACCAGTCAGTAACACGCTGCCAGTACACCAAGTACACAACCGTACTTCAAGTAGATCTCCTGCTCTCTGCTGCTACCTGCAAATCACTAGACCTTACTCACCATTGTAGATCTCCAAAAGAAGCCATGCTCACCTGCTGACTAAGATCATACAAATATGAAGAACCCTGATGATTCTCCAATCTAGTACCCACCTTGGTAGTGTGGCACTAGGAGGAACACTCCATTGCTCTCCTCTCTCAGAAGGAGCTTATTGCTCTCTTACTCTCTAGTTACAAGTTTACAATACAGCCCATGAGTCCATATATAGATCTCATGCTTACAATAATTAGACTATCTTAATTACAATAATTAGACATGCAACTCAAGACTATAATTAGCCTTTAACATGCAAACTAACAGTCCAAAAATAGACTCTCCAGAATCGACATGCAAACTGCATGTTCACGTACAAGCTACCGACATCGGCTCCTCCATGACCGATGTCGGCCGACTGGTGATCGATGTCATTTGCTTCTTCACTGCTATCTGACCGATGTCAGTTGATCAGACCGACGCCGGTTGCCCTGCAACTCATTCAACAACTCTCCGTAACCTCTGCAACCTCCGTAACTTCTCCTGTTTGCATCTTGGTGAAGCTTTTAGCTCCACAACCTAATAGATAGTTTGATATCTTATGAAGATCAACAAACTCATTTGGATCAATCTTATGTGTCCTTTCCCCTCCAAGAGCTTCAAGCTCAGCCTTCAAGAGTTTCTAATCAACCTTGTCAAAGTCCATCCTTGTCAAAAATTAGAGAGGCAATACTAGACCAAGGCAGAATAATCATGAAAATCAATGAGAGGGTTAAACTTGGACAAGAATTACCTATTCATGCCATGGAAGATAAGGATCTTCTTGCATGAGTTTTAGAATGTGTGGGCATCCATTAAAGAAGCTAATTATCCATAGGTTGAGAAGCAAGAATTGGAAAGGTGGGTATTATCCATTGAAAAGGTGTTTGAGCAATGGGATAAAGAGTATGTCAAACTTGAACCAATTAGTTTTCCCTCTCCTACCCCTATGCCCATTCTCATTCAAGAGCATGAAGCCATCCCATCATGGATCTTCTCTAACACATTTGACCTTGGCTATGTCCTGCCCTCACTTGTGAGGCCACCCTATCCTATAACCATTCAAAAAGAAGAAAAGGTGTCTATTACCTACTCGTTTCCATCATGGAAATTAGTTTAGAAAGGCACAAAGAAGAAGGAAGAGGTGGTAGTTGAGGAAACCCAAGCACCAGTTCAAGAACCACCAAAGAAACCATTCAAAGTCCCTAGCTGGAAAGACACTCTCTTAAGCTGCAAGTAAAGTGAACTTCTTCACCCTCCCTCCATCTCCCTCTTGGAAAAAGAACCTATTTTACAAAGGATAGAGGAGGACCTTGTAGTCATAGGTGAACTTGAAGAGGATGATGCAAGTGTCTATGATGAGGAAATCATGATAGGTAGCCCACTTCATTTTAAGGGGGAAGAATCAAGTTTGGACTAGCCTTCTTGACATGGCTTTGACACTAATGAAATGGATCCTAATTAGGACAACCATCAAGTTGAAAATAGATTAGACCTTGAATGGATTACTGAAGGTCGATTCTACATAGATGAAGAAGAGCATCAGAACTAGGAACCAGAGGTTGGTTCACTTCAAGATGAGTTTTCAAATGAAGATAGCCCTGATAGTTTAGAGCAAGAGGAAAGTAGATCAAAACTTGAGCAAGATAAGTGTAATGTTTTGAACCTTGGATGGTCAAATTAACCCTCATTTGTAGTTGAAAACCAAGATGAAACCTTGAGTGAGGCTGGTGAAGAAGACATCTCAAGTGCTCAAGTGATGTAGTTTGATGAACATAACAATGAAGAACATCAAAATCATGATGAGATAGACCTTGCTTGCAAGGATGAGCCTCCCCTATCTTCAGAGGAAGATGACCAATCTAGCTGCTATATATTGAGTCTTGGTGAGGTTGAGATTGACATCCATTCTAATGACCAAGAGGAGGCTACCTTTTGGGACAAACTTGAAGATTTTTGTTCAAGTTTGGATGACATACCTATACCTTTAGGTAAGCAGGCCCAAGAAGCAGTTGATCAAAATGTGCATATTAAAAAACATGATCCTCATGAGTTATCAAAGGTTGCAATTGCAACTTTAGTTACATTAGAGGACTTGTTTGAGATCTTGGGAGCAGGCTATGTTCCTCTCCAAGGAGACTATGATGTGAATGTGCCTAAGGAACATAATGATGGGGCATCAAAATGTAGGAGTCAAGAAAAATTTGATTGCTCAACATTTATATTAACAAGAGGATATCCTATTAGGTACCTATCTCAATTGGAGGATGACAAGGATAAGCCATCACATGTTCTGCTTAATTTAGAGCAAAAAATTAAGCCATCAAAAGAGAGTTGTAGGTGCTTCTATAGTCCAATATAAAGCAAGCCTTAAAGAAATAGACCAATATGTCTACATTGGAGACATGTTTATCCCATTTCATCCACTTGAGAGCTCATAATCAAAAGAGTCAGTAATCAGGCATATTAGGCCACCTATCATGAGCTCTCCAAAGCAAGGTATCTTTCATCTTGGTTTATTAAAAGTGAATGATGCTAGACTCTTCCCATTTGATCTAGTGGGAAAGTAATTATGAGTTACAACCTTGTACATATTAGAGTGCATTTCATGCTTTTCTATAAGTGCCTGTGTGCACATTTGTTTAGTAGTTTAGTTGTTTTTTCTTTCCTCCAAGTGCCTATGTGCACTTTCCTTTGTTTGTTTTATTCTTGTTGTCCTTTTTTCTTCAAGAAAAGTTATCTAGAGGTTGGCAGTCAGTTTTTGCTTTAGATCAATATATTGAACAAGAGAGGAGACTCCATGCCAATGGACCAGTCAAGACAAATAGTTTAGGTTCTCAAGCATAACAAGCATGCTTCCTAGTTGAGTCACCAAAGATGTTGGCAAAATTTAGCCTACATACAAAGCTTCTACCTAGATAGATCAGTTGAGAAGAGTCCCTGGTTGACCAAATGATCAAATGACTTGAGAAAGTGAAGAAGATGGACCAGATCGTCATCAAACCTCATGCATATATGGACAAGTTAGTTTGGTTACACACTTCATAAGTTCACTTAGGAGGCCTCTTAGAGCCAAACGATTGCATGGACATGAGGTTCTTAATGCCTTGAACATTATCTACAAATTTTGTGACTTCATGAGTTGTCTATCTCAAGCTACAAGCATTTAAAGTTAAACAAGTAGAATGAGATATGCATGGGGGTGTCAAATAAAAGTCACAATGAATAGCCATTTGAATTCAAGAAGCATCAAAGGATCATGAGGTTTAACATGAAACTGATAGATGTTAAGATCATGAAAGCTAAAATAGGATATAATGGCGAGTAATGATCTAATTAGTCAGTGGGTCCTGAAGATATAATGATGCGCATTTGATTGTGTATTTATAGATTAACATTAAGTTTAAGGTCAAAAAGTCAGGGGATATTTAAATTAAACAAAGGGATGACAAGTGTCAAGATTTTGGGTGCCCATATGAAGATCTAATGATGCACGGTGACTGATAAATCTAGTGGGTCCTATTGGCCATTTTTGGCCTACATACCAAGCATGTGTGAATAAGTCAAGGAGAATTGGTTACATGGGTTTCTTCACATTAACCTAGGTTTCCATGCACCAAGCTTCATCTCATTTTATTAAGCACACTAGGAGATCTAAGGGTTCAAAGTGGGCTCCTAATGTAAAATATGCTAAGTTTCCATACTTAGCCAATTTTCAAAGGGTCTAAGTAGAGTCGAGTGAGCATGTTAATGAGGTCATATCTTGCATGAGTGACAATATAAAGAAGAAACAATCATATGGGTTTATTTATTTTGGATTCTAGTTCATATGCACCAAGTTCTAGTCCATGCATTGCATCACAATGAAAGATGTGTATGGATAAAGTTGGCTCTTAAGGCAAAATTTGCTAAGTTTCCATAATTAGCCATTTTAGACCAGACCATCATTAAGACATCATGAAGGATCACATGAACCAGTTGACTTTAACATTTTTATAGGAGTATGTGGAAATCTTGAATGGCCAATGGATCAAAAGGGTTTATTCTTTTCAGCATTAGGTCCCTTCTCTGCAAGTTTGGTACCCCCATGATCTTTGCACTTCAAGTTATAAAAATGTAAAGTTGGTTAAAATATGATAGACATCTATGCAAATGTCATTTTTAAGACCCACAAAATGACCATTTGGATCCATAATCCTTAGTAGGAATCTAAGGAGGAACATGCAGTTGACAAGTGTCAAGCACATGGGAACTTAGAGCAAGTCAAGTGGTCAGCAAATCCTAGGGATCAATGAGAGACCAAGTTCGAGGTGGTGGGCCCCGAAGATCTACAGTTCACATTTAATCAAATTTCAAAATCTAACAGAGTGAAATAAAGTCAAAAGGGTCAATAATCTGAGATGGTCTTGATAACCAATAGCAAAAGAGATGAGCCAGGATGTTTGATAAAAGTTGGTAAAGCAAAATTGACTCGACTCAACAAGTAGAGCCAAAAGCCCTGAACTCAAGCCTGACCCAAGTTGGTAGAAAAAGTAAAGGGAAGGAGCTCAATGTAGAATCAATTAAGACCTGACATTGAATAGAGTGCCATCTATATGTAAAACTATAGGAAAACCAATATCTTTAGGTTGGTTTTCACCTATAGTTATCTCAGTTCAGGATCCAAAGTGTAGAGCAGATATATGATTAATGAGGAGAGCATCCCAAGTCATGACCTCAATAAAATCCCATTCAGAGTAGACATGATGTGTCCTTGGTAGTTTTAAGATATGGGGATTTTGTCTTCATAAGGAAATCTAGTAGAATATCTAAAGCATCTAGACTTAGAGATTTAGAAAATAGTTGGAGCATTCATTTTCAACAGGATCATGACTTACCACTTTTGGCAAACTTTTGTCTTCTAGTACAACTTGTTTAACCAATAGAATGATTCAGAGGCTATCTGGGCAAATCATGAATATCTTGCTCATCATAACCTATTCTAATTGGACCAAAATCTTGGTGAAACATATCTTGAAACTGATGACTCTGATTATCATGAATAACATGCTCCCCCTTCTCTCTCTTCTCTTCCCCTTCTCCTATTTTAACCTTTTATTTCCATCTTGTAAGGGTTCTTAGATTTTAGACTTCTTTTATATTTCTAAGAGATGGGACATTCCTTGAGATACTAAAAAGTATACTTAGCTTGATTAGGCTCAACCCTGTCAAGCATTTTTAAGAACTACCTCTTAATGCAATAAGAACTTTCTTTGCCTATCTTTTGCCTTGAATCTATGTTTGGCAAGTTGTGCACTATGGCATTATGTGAAGGAGAATCTTCCTCATTCATGGTCCTTCTTTCTAACCTTGTTTAGGGAATTTTCAATATTGTTTGCAGGTCTAAATTAGTATTTTATTATGAGCCTCTTCTATGAAATACTTATGCAAATTAACTTGATTTTAAGGTTGTGTAAGTTAGTATTGTCTTATGTTGATCCAGTGTGGGTTCAAGCTTATGGGAGTTTCCCTCATTTTTGGTGTGTCACCCTGTCAACTTTCTTAGGAGCCTTTACTCTCTTTCTAACCCTTTTCTTGTGAAGTATTAAGCTTATCTTTAGTTTTAGGTGAGCATCAAAGAGGAAGTCGACCTACTTTGGAGGTTTAACCCCAATATAGGTGACCCACAGATTGGGGTTGTCCCAATTTTATAGGCTCAATTGGAGAGAGCCTAAATAACCCTCTCAAAGGGTGTGAATTAAGGCTATAACTAGTATAAGTTGATCAATGATGCATGATGCATCATACCAAAGCAGATCAATGATGAGTGAATGGTTAACTAGTCAATGGCTCCAAAGAATGAATGATAAGTTACCAAGTGTCATGACCACAATAATTTTTAGGTGAATCAACAATATGCATTTGAGCCATGCAAAGGAAGATTGGCAGTGAACATAAGGTCAAAGGGTCAATTGAGCTTAGGATGAATGCAAGGTCACCATGTGGCATAAGTGTATGAAGCAAATGAAATTAACAGTAAGATCCTAAGGATAAATGAGGAGTTGACAAGTGTCGCAATCAAAGAGCCCAGATTAAGATTGATGGTCAATATTAAAATTTAAAGCCAAAAGAATTCAAATGGAGGTAAAATATGGTTTAGGTTGAACCAAGAGCAAAGTTTTAGAGGGATGTGTCAGCATTAGATCTCAGTTGAATACCATTAATCAAATATAGCCATACAATCAAGATTGATAATAAAGAGGCTCTATTGCCATTAAAACTCAAATGCAAGATAGGTTTATTTAAACCTAATATAGTCTAGAACAAGCTATGTGATATGATGATCTTCATCGATATAATGACTATATGAAAACCAATAAATTTGATTGGTTTTCAATATACAATAAAGACTTACACTTAGATTTTATAGTAGGGGTATATATATGGTTATGGAGAAATGTCTCATCCTTTGATATAGTCTCGTCTTTGACAAATAAGTATTGGTAACTATAAAAAGAGATATAGTCATGGCTTTTTTAGGTTCAAGATATGAAGATTTTATCCTCATAAAAAGGTCAAGTGGAAGATAGCATAAAGTCCCAAGATGGAGATTTGGTGGTTAGAGAAATTAGCTAGATCATTTAATAGATATTGAGGGTGCCTAAGGTTTTTTCTTCATAGCAAGATCATGACTCATCACCTTCAGAAAAATCTTGTCCTCTAGTGTATTGCTCAACCAATGAAAAGATTTAGGGCTATTGGGGAAAATAAAAGCTATCTTGTCTATGATGTATTAATCTTGATTTGATTAAAATATGGTGGATCATTCATAAAAGGTGGTAGCTCATTTAATGATATTGAATGGCATGCTCCCTCTCTCTTTTCCCTTTCTCTATATCTTCCCTCTTCTTCCACATTTTTAACTCTCTCTGATTTTGGATTCCCACAAGGACTCTTTGATCTTGAGTAATAGGGGGCTCTCTAAGATATTGTAAAATATGCTCATCTTGATTAGTTTAAACCCTATCAAGAATTTGTAAGAACTAGCTCTTGATGTAATAAAGGACTTTATTTACCTATTTCTTCCCTATAATTAATGTTTAGGAAGCTTGTGCATGATGGCTTTATGAAGGAGAATCTTCCACACCCATTATCCTTCTTTCTGGCCTCTTTTAAGGTGTTTTCAAGTTAGTTGTAGGTCTAGATTAGTGTTCTGCCTATACCTAGTCCATGAAACACTTATGCACTAAGCTAGATTGTGAGGTTGTGTGAGCTAGCATTGTCTTATGTAGATTTAGTGTGGGTTCAAGATTACGAGAGTTTCCCATTTTTATTTGGTGCATCACCTTTTAGCCTTCTATGGAGCCATTTCCCCCTTTCTAACCCTTTTCCCTATGATAACATTAGTTTAGGTGATTCATCGGAAGGAAGATGACCTTCTCTAGAGGTTTAACCCCATCATAGGTTACCCACAGCCTGGGATTGTTCCAATATTATGACTGGGAGTGGAGGATCCTGAAGAACTCTTCCATAAGGGTGCAATCTCATGTCATAACATGACCCAAAATTTATTATCTTGTACTATACACTAATGCTTTAGACAATTCTAAAGCTTCAATGCACACTTTAGATAAGTAAGGAAGAATGTGATTAAATTTTTATGGGAGGAAGATGACAACTAGAGGGTGTTGGGAAAAGTTGGAAGAACCATTGAAAATCAGTAAATGCACTAATAACACCTAATTTAAACCAATAAGCCACACAAATACAAATAACCTAAATTTATAGGATTTAATAAATAATAAATAGATAGGACCATTTTTAGGTGTCTACATTTTTTTCACTTTGATGGATGTGTATGTGTGTGCACCTATAGAAATCAAAGTAAAAAATACATGAACAAATACAAAATGTTTTATCTTTAATGTTCCTAAAGTAAATTATAACATAGTTGTAAATCCTATAAGAACATTCTTTATTTTGTTAATATGCATGGGTGAGTGCCAATAATAATCATCTATTAAAATATATAAAAATTAAAAATAATATACCTAGTATGAATAGAAGGTGAGTATAATGTTCGTATAAAACCAAGTGCCTCTAAACATGTGCTCAATCCTACATACATTTGTGAGTACAACTTTTTGCAACAAAAATCAAGCTAAATCATAATTCTATGTAGTATTCAAAATGAATCTAAATAAAATATTGAGTACAATCTTAAATACATTTGATGTAATATAAATATGAGGTGGAGTTAGAAACCCTTATCAAATATGGGCCTCCACATCTGAATAGAATCTAAGGCATTATAAATTAGAGTTAGGCACATTGTAACAAACATTTTAATGAATTTGGACTTAATTTAGTCCAAGGCATAATTAGATATAGGTTGATATCATTTTTTATAATGCTAATATTAGATTCTAATATTGTTATTATTGAAATCCAATGTTGACATTTATTAGATTGTAATGTTATAAAAATCAAACTCCAATAATAGAGATATTATATTTCAATATTACAACTATTATATTCTAATAACACCGTTTTACACTACATTTTATGCCCATAACATTGCCAATTGGGCTAGAGTTACGTTGCTAAAATTTTAGTATTTGTTTATATGAAACATATTTATGACTCAAATCCAGTGCTACAAGAAGCATACAAATCAATGTAAATTACATTAGATTTACATTGTAAAAACCCATAAATTAAAAAAAAAAGGTGGGAGGGCCCATACACCTTCCCACTTCATATCATTTTCTACACCGACAAAGACAACAACAATGAGGAAGAAATGGATGATAGGAACCTTGAGAAAGGGACAATAAATATTGTGAGAAAGAGAGCAGAGAATAACAAAAAAGAGTGAGAACAGATAGTAAGGAGGTATAAAGGGACAATAAGAAATAAAACATATGAAAAGGATAATAAGATGCCTACCTTTCAACAAAGTTTTGGGGCTAAAACAAGGACAAGGGAAGAAGTGGAAGGCAATAGACAAGAGATTCACTTATACAAGAAGAAGAAGAATATGTGCCACCCTTATGAAGAAGTATGTAGATTTTTAATTAGATGGGTGGATTTAATTTTTATATATGTAATTCCTAGAAAAATATTAGGCAAAAACTTAGGAAAATCCCACAAAAAAACTATAAAAAAACCCAATAAAAACATTTAATTAATATATAAAACCCTACAAAAAAATTAAAAACTTCAAAAAAACTTATAGAAAGCCTTGATAGTCGCTTTAGTCTCCTATACATCCTTATAAACTATACATCCTTAAAAATTTTATTAAGTTTATAGTAGCTTATAAGATTTCTTCGATACATAATTTTTAGGATGCATGCAAATTATTTGACAAAATTCCGAAATGAATTTTCTTCTCTTTTATTGCATATTGATTGATCTCTTTGTCAAGATTAGAGCTTCATAAATTCAGTTGAGTGGGACTACTTTCCATTTTAAACCCGATTTCCTCTTATAATTTCATAATACAAGCATATATTTAACTTGCTTTAAATTTGTAAACAATCATAAAGACTTTGTAGAATTTTCTCAAAGAAATAATTTTCTAGGTAAATAAAATTTTAGCCGTTTTAATACTTTTTTTCCTTGAGGATGGGTGTAGGAAGATGGGGAACAAAAAAGGTGTCATTTTTAAACAATGAATTCATTTCTTACAAATGGTGAGTGTCCTTTTAAAAAGGGTGCTCATGGTTTGAAAAACACATGTTGAACTTGATTTCAAATAGGTTTGGAAACCAAAGCTAAAGGGTACAACCCCTATACAATACAAAGGGTGCACACCTTTTTTATGTTTGAAAAAATTATCAAAATAGTTTCTTCTCTTTTCTCAAGCATATTTTTTGATCTCCTTTTCTAGATAAAATATTTATAAATTCATTGTTATGTTGTGCATCATTTTTAGAATTAATTGAGCTGGATTAGTTTCCCTTTCAAACCCAATTTCTTCCTCTAATTCCATAATATAAGCATATATTTGACCTGATATAATTTTTTAAACAATCATAATAGTTTCAAAAAATTTGCTCAAAGAAAGAACTTTCTCAAAAAATAAAATCTTAGTGATTTTAACACCTATTTTTTGTCTTGAGGGTGAGAGTATGAAGATGAAGGGGGGGGGGGGGGGGGGAATGGGTGGGCCGATGTATCATTTATAAAAAATTAACTCATATCTTACATAGGGTGAGCACCATTTTAAAAGGGGTTATCATGATTTAAAAAATGCACATCGAACTAAATTTCAAATAGGTTTGGAAACCAATGCTAAATGGTACATGGCCTATGAAATACAAATGGTACACCCTTTTTAAAGGGTGCACACCCTTTGCAAATGGATCATGCCCTCTTTCTTGCCTCTTATAAAATTATTTTATATTACATTTTATATTCTTATACTTTAAATTTATTTTACTATAAATATAAGAAATCAGGGTCACATTGGATCTTTTGAAATTGGTTCCAAATTTGTATAAGTTGTTATTTAGAAGAGAGATTTTCAACTTCTAATTTGGTCAGTACTTAGTGAATTTTAGGATTTCAATATTTAATATAAGGTTATTTAGGTGTAATTTTTGCACCTGACATCTGTTTTAGGTAACCAATCACAATTTTATAATTTTTTAGGCCTTCCAAACTAAAATATAATGTTTGTAGGATTTATATGTGTTCTAATAAATAATTTTATAAACCTTGCATCTCTTAGAGATAGTGAGAAATGAGAGGATATTGATACATGAATTTTCATATATAATACAACATTTAGATGATTAAATTCACCTAATATTTTCTTTGTTAAAACTATAACCTTTAAGTTGGATTTAAAGTTACATGAGAGAGGTGTCTCTAGAGGGTGACATTATGGTGTCTTTAGAAAACACCACTTTAGTATGACATTAAGGTATCTTTGTAGGTGAATTTAAGATGACTTACAATATGAAATTGGGGTGTCTTTAGTATATTACATTAGTATGTCTTAAATGGATACATTAGGATGTCTTTAGAGACAATGTTGAGGATTTTTTTAAGTTGATGTTTAGGTGACTTAATTTAAGACTCTAGGTTGAATTTATTTGTGAATTTATGTCTATCTTTAAGGGTTGACATCAGGGTGTCCCTGAAGATGAATTTGTTACCATAATTAACCTAGATTTATTGTGACAAGCTATTATGGTTTGGAACTCAATATACCTAACGGAGTGCCACATTTAAACAATCACTCGATTGGTTATATAGGGCACTCAATTAGGGTTAATCAAGCCCCGTAAAACTATTTTCATTGGACTCAATAGAAAATAAATTAAGTTCCCCATTCAACCAATCAATCATTTGGCTACATGGGGGATGCAATTAGGGCATATCGATCCCTATAGACCTAATTATGAAATCTAATGTGATTTGGGATTTGATATGCCTTAATTGAGGGTTCCATATAACCAATTACTTGATTGGATACATGGGGGACAAAATTAGGATGTATAAATCACCATAACCCTAATTATGACAAACTTTAATGTGTTTTTGTGCTTGATATTCCCTAATTGAGTGTTTTATATAACTAATCACTCGATTAGTTGTATAGGGGACATAATTAGGGATTTTCTAGCCCCTTAACCCTAATTAAGATAACCTAAAATGATTTGGGGCTAAATATACCTTAATTGTATGCCCCATATAATTTATCACTCAATTTTTGGCATGGGGGATAAAATTAGGGAATAAAAATCCCCCTAAACCTAATTACGACAACATAATGTGATTTTAGGCTTAATATTTCCTAATTATGTGTCCTATATAATTGTAGACATCAAAATTTAGTATTAGACACTTTGGAAACATCAACTTTGGTAATTTTGACATACTTAGACATTGTGTATATATTTTGCTCTTGTGCACACTTTCCATTTATTTGTCTACCCACATGTTGTATTAGCCAAATCTATTTACCATGCACCTACTCAATATTAAGGTAGTTTTTAAAATAACCTTCCAAAATCCTACATATTACTTTTATATAGATTATATCACTAATTTTCACTCCCAAGACAATACTAACAATAGATGGGTAGTTGTGGTTTACCAAAAGTGTCTTCCTCTGACAATAGTACACATGAATATCCAATGATAATTTTTCAAATTAGGAAATATCCATTAGGTCATCTTAGACATATTTCATGGATTAGTCAATAGTAGGAAATAAAAAAGATTCAACTATAAATACAAATCAATCTTTAAGTTATACTTGGGTAAGTGTAGGGAATTAGTGGGCCAAAGGGAGATATTAAGTGAACATTATTTTCCTAAGAAAATAAGAAACCTCAACTTGTATATATTATTTGAGATGGCTACACTCAAAATTTTAAGATGATATATGAACATGAATTAAAGAATTTCGAGTATAGTTTCTAAACTAATATTTTATTTTGAAAATGGTCAAGTATAAGTAGGTCAAACATCTAAAATTTGAATATAAACTCTTATTTTTCATAAGAACATAGTATATCATTGATTGTGTGCCCCCTCATTTTGTTATGGCCATATAGTATTTTTAAAAACCCTGTGGTGGAAAGATAGACAAGATCATCTAGTTTGAAACACATAAACACATATTGTAAATGAATATTTAATTTTTATTAATTTTACAACTAAATAGACCCTAAAAATTTATAATTGACTATGCACCCTTTGTAACTACCTCAAAAAAAACAAAAAATAGTTTTTTAAAAATGTGTATAGAATTAGGCCTAGTTTGAAATCATATATATTTTTTTGCATTTGGATGAATGAAACAAAAATATACATAAAAAATATAGAAATGTATAGTTGAGGTATAAAATTACATACTTAGAAATCAATATAGATGGAAACCTTAAAATAGTCAAAAAATTATATATTTGAAAAGAAGAGAGAGTGCTCAATATCTTAGTAATATTTTTAGAAAATGTCTCGATACAATTAATAGTATTTATCATGGTAGAAGTTGTTTTTTGTTATTTTCAGTCAAAAACATGAATTTAGTTATGTATGTATAGGTCTAGGTCTTAGGCTTGGGAATCCATTCTATTTTTAAACCTAGAGGCATGAGTTTAAAATTCTAGAAACAAAACATGCATATGTATTATAACACGTGCACATTATTAGAATATGTAATGTTAAAGGGTTACAAAGCAAAGAAGTTGAATAATGAAAATTTAGGGGGTTGTTTACCAAAATAAATGTTAAGTATAAGTTGAAATTTACATTGTTAGGGTCACTCTACATCTTTTAAAATTGGTTTCATAGATTTACATGTTATGATTAGAAGATAGTTTTTTTAAATCCAATCTAGTTAGTACTTATTAATTTTTAGGATTTTAGTATTTAACCTAAGCATTTCAAGGCATAACTTTTGAAACCAATGTCCATGTTAGGAAAACATATGATCATTGTTTGAGTTTTGGGGCCTTTCATATTGATTAATAACATTTCTAAGAGTTTTAGGTTTTTCAAAAAATTAAAGTTTACAAACCAATGCACACCCAACCACTCCTTTATGTTAATTTTACTTATGATTAGGTCCCTTATATGCCAAAAATGACACAACACCCTAATGATTTGTGTCTAGGGTAAATGGAAAATAATTAGGCAAATTTGTGTATGTTAACCCAATTCAGTTTGAATTCATGCCAAAGTGGTGTGCATGTGGAAACATAGGTCACATTAGTGACCCATGCACACCCAACCACCCCTTCCCCTTTATGCCAATTGTACTTTTGCTTAGGTCCATTATAAGCCAAAAGTGACACATAAACACCATTTCACTTATGAATAAGATAAATGAAAATAATTTTGGGTACATTTGTGCATGATCACCCTATTTATCTTAAAATTTAGGAAAAAATGTGCAATTATGGAAACATAAGTTGAATTTTGACCCTTGCACATTTAACTATCAAATTATGTTGATTTTACTTCTAATTAGCTAAATTATAGGCTAAAAATGACACAATAACACCATTATAGATGATATTTTGTGATTATGTAGCACCTCAGTCTTGTACACTTGACAAACTTAGAATCTATCTATTACCCTTAGTTATACACATGCCTTGATTCTACAAGCCTTGCATTTGCTCTATCTTGTGCCCCTTGGCCTATTTTTTAGTTTGACTAGCCTTATATTGATTAAATAGACATCCCATCTAGACAAAGATGCTTAAAATGTACTTATCTTATACCTCTACTGGTTATGAGCTTGTGCCTACTCTCCTTTCCCTAAACACTAACATCTGAGATAAATAATAGTGTCGATATTATTTTCCTTACTCGACGCAAGTGTTCAGTGCCCTAAAGTCATCCAACTTACAAATGAAATAGATCACAATGGTTAGTCTAAGTGCTTTGATGTGATTTATCTCTTGATAAGATTAGTATAAATATAATATCAACCCTCATTTATTCCTCACCTATTAATCACACTAAAAGAACACTCAAAAAGCACACTCAAGTTACCAAATGCTTTCTGATTCTACCCTATTTTGATATTAGTCAAAGGAATAATCTAGCTACAAGTATAAAATACTAAAGGAGAAGTCATAAGATCATATTTTCCATGTTACAAGATAAGCCACTATTGTATTTGCTTTATACACATTGCATGATTCACACAAAATCCAACATGTAGGGGAGAACTACATGTGTTTGAGGCCCTCTTTTGGAGTATTGGATATGTAGGTAACACACATTGAAAATAGGGTCATTATGATTCATATCGATACTATGTGCTCACTGATCCATTTCCCTCCAAGGTCATATTGAAGATGAAAAGCTAGGGTTTTGCCATTTCACTAAGAATGATAGTCCATGACCTAGATCTAAATGCACCATATTGAAGGTGAATCTAAACCTATAATCATTCAGGTAGTTGCATCATGTTTAAGTAGATATTCCATATAGGACACTAGCATCAAACTCAAACACTAGAATTGATATAACCATCCCAGGCTGATGCAACTATTAAAGAGTTAAAGACACTAGATCTAGAATCTAGTAACTATTCTAGAACTATCTTATTATTTGGTTTTTACCTATACCAGATCTAGATATGCATTAACATCAAAACCAATTAAGTACTCTCTTTTATTTAATATCTAACATAGTTGTAATTTACATTAATAGATTATCTTAGTTTAATAAATTCAACATATAATACATCTGAGTTTAACACATTAATTGGCATGTTGTAGATATGATATTCACCCTTGTGCCCTATCATTTATATATCTTTAACCCTATCTATCTAAGTAGGATTATTTAATCTAAATTAGGGTCAAATATTTGGTGAACCTGATGTGAAGTTTTATCCCTCAAATAAAAGGAGATCAACTTATTAAAGAATATTATTAACAAAAATGTGGTTTTCCTAATCTCTATATGACCAATTTACAAATATTACTTAACATGGGACTGATCCAAGGTCCAAGTCCCATAAAAGAATATAAAAATGCATAAAACAACAAGTGTCTATGCCAACAAAATTTAAAATTAAATTATACATGGGTGGCACTTATTTTTGGAATAACCATGTTGATCCTACACAAGCAAAGCCTACTTGTAATGTAAGATGTTTGCAACAAATGGGATTTAATTTAATAAACTTACAAAACAAAGGAGGTTGGAAAGAATCCTTGGGAAACATAATAATACCAATTTCTTGAGGTCCTAAAGTAATTAAAACATGTGTTTGGTTTATGCCTACCACATCTATATATGTGTTTACACTTGGAACCCTTTGGCTAATGGAAGCAAAAATTGATCAAAATAAACAAGGCAATTATTTTCCTCATGAAGTGAAATTAATACATATTTCAAATAATAATAATACATCTTCTTTATGCATGCAAAATGTGA
Source organism: Torreya grandis (assembly GCA_037957365.1). Lineage (NCBI taxonomy): Eukaryota > Viridiplantae > Streptophyta > Pinopsida > Cupressales > Taxaceae > Torreya > Torreya grandis. The sequence continues at coordinate 154,852 of JARHVA010003404.1, read as the reverse complement.
AGAGGAACATGTTATGTCCCTTTTCAACCTAGCCAATCATGATGCAAACAATGTAAAAGATACAACTTGAGGTTTTAAGGTTCACATTGGGGGAGATATCTATGACCATCCATTGGATGGAATCATAGGATGGTCTTTCCTCATCTTTAAAAAATACCAAAATAAAATAAAAAACATTCAAAAATATAAAAACATTTTTGACACCTATATGTTCTATTGGCCCCTTGACATCTATGTGTTAGTTCCATGTTGTGAATTAACATATCATTTACTCCTACATACACATATACAAGCACACACAAATACATGATACACTTATGGGTATTGGGATTTACCTCTACTCACATCACCAAGATTTTCGGGGCATCCATATTATATGATCTTGATACACACAAGTTATATGATTTGATGATCACTCTACATTATCATGTTTGAGCTTACATATATACTTACACATGCCTATTATCCATGGTTATACATTTCACATGGTACTTGATATGCTATGTACTTGAATTTTTTGGTAACACATTTGATTCATAGGCTACTATGACATGTTTATGCTATTTACTTATGATTTTCCTTTATACACTTCCTTGAGTGTTTTACCTTGTTATTGTCTTTCTTTTTTGATCATTTGAATATGATCCATTGTATGTGGCCCTTATGCCTATGTTTGATTTCTTGGACATTTTAATATGTAATTGCATTCTTGGAAATTTGATTATGTCATTGATTTTTATATGTAAAATTTAATATGTCATTACTTGATTTTGTGGACATTTGAATAAGTCATTTCCATTTGATTTTGTGGCATTATACATGCCCCTTATTTTTGGTCTCTTTAGACCATTACTTTTTAACTTGATTTTAAGTGCTATTGTGTGTGTGATTATTTGCTTGTTGAGATTGTACTATTACTATCTAGACATTACCATGAAATTTATCATTCATCTTAGGCCTACATGTTGTAAACACACCTAAAACTAGCTATCAACAACCTTTGACCAGACTTTAGATTGATTCCTACTAACCATTACAAATTAAGCTTAAAAATCACTAAACGTCCTAAATTTGATTATGTATGATTTGTCAAAGCTCATAATCTCATTGAGACATCCCTAATTTTGGTACCCTAATGTATGCAACAAAAACCTCTCATGGATTCATCTCGAATCATCTTATGGCATCATAACATGTAATTTGGCCTATAGACCTAGTAAGTGGGGTAAGTGCACACATAAAATCAAATCTTGAAAATGCTAAAAGCCTAATCAAAATTAATTAACAAGAAAAATAAAATTAAGATCCTAGTTGAATTATCCATTTGTAATTAATGAAATTCTAAAAATTAAATTCAAAAATATGAACAATCCTAGATTTTTATGATTACCTTTTGTGAGTTGTCACGCCTCTACAAATATCTCAAAATATCTATTTTTGGAGATCCATACCTATTCATTATAAATCATGAATGTTTGAAATTTTTTAACTCTAATAGGGTTAATTAAATAACTTAAGTTAGGTTTGAACCCATTCCATGTTTAAACTACACTTTAACTCACCTTGAGTTGGGGTTAGTTTCTGAACCTATAAATACAAGCCTATACCTCTTCACAAAAGAGCTTGGAAATAGTAGAGTTATAATGCATGTTTAATAGCAAGATTGAAATAAATAATGTTATAATGCTAAAATATTTAGTTAAGCCTTCAAGCAAGCACAAGCCACAACGGTGCCAAGGAGAGAAGGAGCAAAGAAAACTCCATTGCCAGAGATTCTTTCAGCACAAACGGAGCAAACCATGAACAAATCCTTTGGAGCTCTCAATGAAGGTAAAGATTATTTTTATTTGCATTATAGTTGGGGTTTTAATTGTATTTTTCTCATTATTCTCCCCCTAAGATCTAGCATTAGAGATGTTAGCATGTTAGTGTGTTGATTTCAATATTTTGTGAAACTAACACTTGATCTAATCTCCTCGCTATTATCAAATTCCTATTATCACAAATGGCATGACCAGTGGGACCTAAAGCATCCCACATACTAAAGAGACCAATATTCAACTCCAAAATTTTCAAATGAATGCTTGAAATAATCAAAATTGGAGTTTTAACTTTGTTTTTGCTGTATTTTTATTTTTTATGCTAACTCAAATTCACATAGAGATCGACATCGATTAGGCATAACTGAAATTCATTCTACTAAACCATCATTGGTTCTACCTAACCAAGCTTAGTTTGGGGTAACCATCATTAGTATAGGTGTAGGGTAATAAGTGGATTAAAAAACTTGGATTTTGAATCTTTTTAGCACTCCTAATTGTTATTTCTTGGTTTCATTAAATTATGATTTCCCTGTCTAACCATATTATTGTAGGTTTTGATGATTTTTTTTTTACTAACCTGAGTTAACTAAATTTTTTGAAATCATTTTTGTTTTTCCTTGAGGTTCACAAGTAACCAATCTTAGTCCTTATTGACTAGTATCAGTTATTACCAACCAACATCAGTTCTCCAGTAACTAACATCGGCCATGTAGAAAATACTAAGAAACTTGAGAGCTAGCTTTTCAAAACTTGTTTTCTCATCCATTAATGTGTTTCAAAGTAGAAGGGAACTCTCTAATTTTTTTAGGGATAAGGTGGGATTAAAACATAAATTTTCAAGCTTAAACTCTATTAAAACATAAATTTTCAAGCTTAAACTCTTGAACACTTCATTTTGGTGCCTAAAAAGAATGGTTAAGTCTTAAACATTTGGTTTTAAGTGATTAAAAGGAATCATATGTGTTTTTGTTTATTTTTTTTTGTGTAAATTCTTTCAATCTTTGCAATTTTAAGCCAAGGGCCAAAGAACTTTATTGAACATTTCATTTGGTAAATAAAAATAACAATTACTTAGATTTTAAATTCTTAAAAGTGTTGTTTTATACTTGTTTGTTTGTTTGTGTGAAATTAATAGTGCGTGTATGCTCTCCTCCTATCCCCTATAGGGAACTTGGGTGACCAAAAGCACCTTTTCACTTACAATTTGTGCCTAGTATAAGGCATGGAAAGAATGTTGCCTAGGCTCTCCCCAAAACCCGTATGGTTTGGGTGATCTAAAAATGACTTCTAAAGTCTTTTCACATAATTTTATTTTATACAATTTGGCTTGTAGAGGGGAGTTCATAACTTCTTCATGAGTTCTTTAGGGAAGCTTTAACTTGGTGTTTCATCTCCCAACATTATTTCAACCCCACTCTATGGTGGGGTATATAAATAAGGGTATGCATACTATGAGAGATAGGGGATTGAGTGGCTAATCTCTCCTTTCATAAATTTTTTTGAGTCAGGTTTGATTAACCAGGGGATTTGACTAAGTAGTACATGGATGGAATCACGATGCAAAGGAATATCCCCATGCATAGTAAGTTAATCGATATGAACTTAATTGATGTGACAAATCTTCAATGTTAATCACAATTGGAACCATCTAAATGGTAAATTTTTTTAAGTTTTAGACAAACCCCACTTATTACAAACATATTGTTGTTGCAGGGTGAGTAGATCGAAGGTCTATGTTGTCATACAAACTCTTAGGAGACTGGGGGGTGTAAAAACACTACTACTTCATGCACTTTTATTTTTGGACTAATAATTAAAATCCTCCCAAGAGCATGCATATAGATGGATTTCAATAATACAAATAAACCTTGTTGGTTTAGGGCTTAGGATAATTTACTTAGTTATATTTTATCTTTTTCCTTTGCTTACTTGGTCTTTGAGTCTAAAAACCATTTATTTGTTTGTGCCACATCTAAAACAAGATGTTTATCCACACTAATCCATTGTTTAAGGAGACATTATGTCATCCATTAGATACCTTGTCTTTACCTTAGACTTTGTGTCAAAAACATAGTGTCTATCACTTTATTGAAATGGGTAACATTACGCTACCCAAATCATTTCAAGTTTGTGCCTTGGAGTCTCTGAAATAAACCATTGTTTACATCTTTAAAGAGTGATAACACCATTACACTACTTAAATAATTCCATAGACTCATCTTGTCTTGTGTCCAAGTTTGCAATTTGAAACTAATCCATGTGTGCCTTTGGAGCTTTTGTCTAGTGCCGTTATGCCATTCAATTTTGTCTAGCTTTTTATTTGTTTAAAAAGCCTAGTTTTCCTAAATTGAGTTTTTAATTAACCTTGAAAAGTTTGAATTCAAACATTGATTGATTTATGTTTATGTATTATTTCATTTCATCTTAGACATAGATCTTTCTCTTTTGGATTCAATAACTTAGGTTAATTCTTTACCCAAATTCAAAAACTATTTGTTTATGCCTTTATTTGAGAGAAAATAGTCTATATCCAGTGCCTTTTGTTTTATGCCTTATGCCAATTTGATCAAGTTAATGTCTAAAATTCTAAACCAAAGTGTTCCAAGTTTGTTAGATTAAGTAACCCTTTGTTTTAAGTCTATCTTTTGATGCTGCATTTGGCCAAAAGTCTTAGCACATGCCTTTTTTGAGCCTAGATTTTGATGTTGCATTTGGCCAAAAGACCTAAAAACCTTTATTTTCCAAGATTAGACCTATTTAGAACACTTTGAACCTAAGTTTTGGTATTTTTTTAGTTCATCCACGTGACCTTTTTTTGTGAGACATCTAACGTTAGACATTTGACATTATACTATTTTATACCAAGTCCTAGCATAGAAATTTTAGAGATACAACTCCATACTTTGACCAATTCAGATCGAGTTTGAGCCTTTTGTCATTTTAGACATTATTTTTTAGATTTTTTATAACTCTACCCCTTTTTATCATGAGTCATTTGTCATTGATTTAAACATGTCCCACTATACACATAGTAAAACTATGTATAATCCAGGGTATAGTAATGTGGTCGTACAAGAAGACTTTGTTCAAGACCCCTATGGAGATGATGTCATTTGTGAGATGGATCCTTATACAACTTACAAAACTCAAATGATAGAATAAATCCAAGATATTTTGGCCTATTATTTGGTCAACATGCCTCCATACTTGATGCAAGACCAAGAGAAAATGACATAATACCTAGCTAGCATACCTTTGATTGTAGAATAAGTCTAGTAGAAATTATATTACATTACGATGTAATTAACTAGTGATCCTTATTTTTATGATCATCACTTGCTTAAAAATAAGGATGAAGTCTTAATTAGAGCTACAGAGGTAGAGGCTAAGTTTCTAGTAGATTTTCCTCATGAAAACTTGCCAAGTTTAGTAAGAGTGCCTTATAACATGCCTTATAATCAAAACAACAAACATGTCTCTTCTAGTGACCCTCAAATTATAGTGCCAATGTCATATCAAGACCCTCGTATGATTATCATAGGAAAGGGCCTCATGGAGGACCATTTCATATAGATGCAGATAGCATGCCAAACCTATTTGAACCTAGTGCACAACTTCAACAATATGACCATGCCAAATGCTCATCTTATTGAGTTAGCTCCTTCAACAAGAGTCTTAATAGAATTTATAGGCTAACAAAATTAGGGTATAGACCCATTCACACAAAGTACTTCAATATAAAACATGTTCAATACCCAAACTATCAAAGAAATATCTTTTGTATCAATGCAAAATAGTGAGCCAAACATAGTGGATAATACACAAGTATCATCCAATCCAGACCAAAGTGGTGTAAATGCACAAACAACTAGTCAACAATAAAATTTGACTTTAGTCAAAACCATGAGTGGTTCAAAAATTCATGGGGTAAGAACTTATACCTCTCAGTGCAAATAACTACCTCTAGTCCTCAACCAGTTGCCTCTTTAATCACACAAACACAAGGATTAAGTAGTTAAGCAACAACTAGTACCATAACTCAAAAAATGTGATGAATGTTACTCCACCTTAATAGGTGATGACTAACATTCCATAACAATAAAAACTATCCAACATACCCATGCAATAGAGGCAAAACATTCTACCACCTAAATAAGGGTTAACCAATGTTCTACCTCACTAGGTAGTGACGAACATACCACTTTAGTTGTAGACCAACATGCTATTACAATCATAAATGATGTCTAACAAATATCATACAAGTATTGGTCAATGATAAATGCCAAATATGCAAAATTCATCTACTTATAAACAAGGATTCATGCAACCAAGAGGTTCTAATGTTTTGCAAGTACTAATTAGGTAATAATTGCCTTTCATGTAAAAGTGATACAAGCTCAATAATAGGGCCTTGGTTCACAAGTTCCCATTAATCAACCATGTATGACTAGTTAGCAACAAATCCCTAATCAACCTTAATAGGCATACTATTTTACTCCCAACCATATCCTTCTATATTAGCTACAACTTCCCTAAAATTAGGTCTATATACCCAATCCTAACCAAAATATCACACTACAATGTATGCAATTTCAATAATTGTACCCTAATCCACGTATGCATATCTTTGACCAATTTCCTAGACAAACTAACATTCCACAATAAATACCTCCATTATAACCCAGTCAAAGTATTCCACTTTTGAACACCTAACCTCCACCTCAAGCCAATGTTCCCTCTAGTTTCCTTGCACAGGAACTACAACAAATGAAGGATGCAATTATTACCATGTAAGATGGAAAGCAAACCAAAAAGTTAAAGTTGGATGACACATGTTCTTACCCTTTTAACATGGAATATTTTCAAATACCATTTCCTCTAGGGTATGAGAAACCAAAATTTGACAAATACAAGGGGAAAGGTGACCCTAAGGCCCACTTGACCAAAGTCTTTGTTGCATGCTAGCCAGTGGCCTATAATAACATATACCTTTTACTATTGTTTCCAAGGAGTCTAGCAAGATAAAATTTAGAATGGTTCTTGAATTTGCCTAAGAATTTAGTTTTTGACTTTGATGATCTTTTAGACAAATTTGTGCAACACTTTTACAATCTCAAACATGAGATTTCATTGGTAGATTTGATGCAAGCCAAAAAAAAGGTTGGTGAAAGTTTTTCAAGTTATCTATAATGATAGAGAATCCTTGAAAGCTGATTCACCCATAGTCTACTAGACAAACAACTAATTACTGTGTTTACCAATAATTTACATAGTGAAATATCTTACCATACTGAGCTATAATGTGCATATACCTTCAAGAAAATCATTAACAAAGGTTTGTTAGTTGAAAGAAACCTTATTAATAAAGGGATCATTAAAATTACCTCATCAAATCAAATCTAGACTCAAAACCAAAACAATGGCCAGAACCAAAACCAAATGTAAGCATCATAACTAGCCCAGGCTAATAATTATGGTAAACCCAAGCAGTTCAATTAAAACAAGAATGTTTTGGGGAATGGAGTAACTGAGTCATGATATGTCCAAATAGTGAAAACACAGTCTGCTCAGCCTACACCACATATGCAAATTAATCATAACAAACAACCTCTTTATAAAATGTAACAAGCACAAAAACCTAGACTAGTGTAACAAACAAAACAACCTTTGCCTTTGAAAACCCTCCTCCAAGTACAAATATGCCTACTCATCACATTTTTAGTGACCTTAGATAACCCATTAAATTCATGGTTCAAAAATTCATCATAGCTAATATGATTAATTAGCCTATTTTGATGCACTACCCTAAGAGTATTAACTATCTAAACTGGTACAAACAAAATGAATTCTATGAGTATCATCAGGTTAATGGATACAATTTTCATCATTGCATGCAAATTAAACATTTGATTGAGAATATGTTGGAAAATAGAAAGATTACATTAGATCATGGAGATTCCACATCTAATTAAAACCTTAGTATCTATCAAAATCCCTTTTCACAATATAAAAACTAGCAACAACAACAATAAAGTCTAGTTTAACAACAATAGTATCAACAACTAAGGCAGAACACACAAAATTAGTAGCAAACCAATAACATCAAATGAATGGATAAAATAAAAGCCACAATGATGCCAACAACCAATAGATCTACCATGTAGTTGCACATGACTACAACAAAGTTGTAGGCCATATTGTGGGAGGTCATGTTTTCACCATCTCTATTAATCCAAGACCAAAAACCAATCAAACAATACCATTTATAATCAATTCCTATCAATCAACCCATGCCAGTGATCCTTTTTTAACTTGGGACTACTTACATACATACCAAAAAACAAGGATTAATACCTTTAGACCCTATACTAATAACTCATCATTGACCCATGACCATGCACAAGTATACCAGCAATCGAGACTTATCCTATCTAACTACCCACCACCACCATTTATTATAAAAAATGGTCTTATATCTAATCCTAATTATGCAATCATAATTCAATGGTCAAATATTACCATGCCAAGCCCACAACCATCTACCACTTCACCCATCCAACCAACTGTTCTAGCTAGGAATAATCCATTTATCACCATGCAAGAAAATACATTAGATATTATGGAACAATTATAGAACACAACCATAAAAATATCCATTTTGGATTTTTTGCATATGTCTACAATCCACAAAAATATCTTAACATAGTTTCTTGGCCAATCCTAAGTTCCTAATGAAATATCCCCCAACAAATTTCAATATTTGGTTGGGCATCTAGCTCTAGGCCAATAATTAACATTTGACCAAAGTGATATGTCATCCCTTGGTCCACTGCATAACAATCCATTATACATCAAAGTTTTCATAACATAGTATAAAGTGAAATGTGTCCTCATAGACAATGGATTAGGCCTAAATATTGTGTCTCTAAAGATCATCAAGCTTCTTGGGTACACCAGAGTTGATCTTTAGCCAAAAACTATCACCATCAAGGCTTATAATAATGAAGAATGATAATCATAAGGTACGATCAACTTGTTAGTTATCATTGGGCCTTTGACCCACAATACACTATGTCATGTGTTAGACCTTAATTTATCATATAATATACTTTTGGTTAGACCTTGGATACATGATATCCCTTTAACATTGCACCAGTGTATCAAGTTCTCCAATTTTGGTATGGAATTTACTATCCATGGATATTCCCAACCATACAAACATTGTAAGCATTTAGAGGTTGAGTACTAAAGCTATAACTACCATTTTGGCTTGAATATAATTCTCAAGAAGGACAAGGGAAAAGAGATACTTGTTGATTCACCAGAGGCCAATTGCATTGACCATGATACCCTTAATTCACTTTCCCATATGTCACCCCCTAAAGTGTCTAATCATTATACTATCTTATCTAATGGCTTAGGAGAAAATTTGACCCATGATGCATTCCATAATTCCAAGCTCTCATAGAACCCCAAGTCCTTTCGAAAACCTATATCCAAACCACCTTGCATAGAATAGAAATGAAAAGGAAAAGCCAAACTACATAGTATAACACCTATCATTTTCATATCGACCACTGGCCAAGAATGGGATCCACTTGAATGTGATGAATCTTTGTTGTATAATGATAAATTGGCCAATTATTACATAAATTCCAAGTATCCTATTTCAAACAAAATCATGGAAAAGCATGCCTATGAAGAAGGAGGCCTTAGACTAAATCAACAAGGTCAACTTGAGATAATTTTTACCACTCAGTACAAATAAACCTATGGACTTGGATTTAAACCACCTGGGGGTGACCCCATATACCTTATTTGAGTTTCATTGCCAATGACTAGTGATGATGATGTCGATAGTAAAGCAGAGTTTGATCATAATCATTTGGATGACTTAACCAATACCAATTTGTTTGAAAATAATTCCATTTGTACCCTTCAACTAGTTATTCACCATAATCCACTTCCCTTATATTATCTTCAATTGATAGATTGGGGAAAACAAGAATCAATAGTGCTGGTTGATGGGTTTCATAATGATGAGGCTTTCTACGATTTTCTAGGCCTTAGGGACAATATTATGTTGGGAGATCACAATCAAGGCTTCTCAATCAAATTGGATCCTAAATCCTATTTTAGAGAAAGGGTGAACACCCTTAACCATAAATAAATGAATAAAACATTGAGGTCCCAAAGTGAAAACATTTTTGAGGTGCTTTTTTATTAGGAAAATAGTAAAGAAAAAGGTCAGTTTAGTGGTGAAAACCTATTTCAAGTGCCATTAGATGAGGGTATTCAACCTTCCTCAAACATAGCTCAAGGGACCACTAATGATAAAATTACCTATGGGTCTAAGTTTAATATTGAAGAACAACAGGCTTTTGACTGAATCATCCAAGAGTTTCCAACAATATTTGTCACATGGCCATCCCTACCTTTAGGGGATTATAATTCATCATACTTAGGAGAAATTGAGGAGACAGTCTTAATAGAGGTTTCTACCATTTTAGGCCCATTTAAATCTTTACCAATCATTCTAGAAGATGGTTTGACCCTTCTTATAGAGGACACAATAGAAGTTAACATCGAGACTCTAGATGAAATGAAATGGATCAAATTAGGCACATCCCTTAATGAGAAGGAACATGAAGTCTGTACAACCCCATTGAGGGAATTTATTGATATATTTGTTTGGGACTACTCTGACATGCTTGGTTTAGATCCTACCTTGGTTATACACCACCTTATAGTACATCCTAATGCCAAAACCATAAAACAAAAACTATGCAAGATGCATCCTCACATTGTTGTATTAGTGAAGAAAGAGTTGGAAAAACTCTTGGAAGCAAGATATATTCAACTAATCAACTACTCAAAGTGGATATATAATGTTATGATAGTCAACAAGAAGCCAAAAAGAATCAAGATCCATACTAATTTTAGAGACATAAACAAATCCTTCCCCAAAGACGACTTTCCTCTACCAAACATTGACATGATTGTCAACTCTAGAATGGGTTATGAATGCTTTCATTGATAGATGGATTTTTAGGATACAACCAGATCTAGATTACACTAGAAGACCAACATAAAACAACATTCACCACCTTGTGGGGAACATTCTGTTATCAGGTTATGCCATTTGGTCTCAAAAACACTAGGTCCACCTATCAAAGAGACATGATTGTCATATTTCATGATATGATGCATGATATTATTGAAGACTACATTGACGACATTCCAGGTAAATCAAAGACTAGGGCTGATCATCTAACAACACTACCACATATATTTGAGTGATTGCATGAATACAAAGTCAGGCTCAAACTTAAGAAGTGTGTTTTTGGAATTACTTTAGGTAAATTGCTTGGCTTCATTATGTCTCATAGATGCATTGAAGTTGATCCACCCAAAGTAAAAGACATAACTCAAATACCACCACTAACCAATCTGAAGTAGCTCCATCATTTGTAGGGAAAAATATAATCTATCAGATGCTTCATATCTCAATTAGCAGACAAGTGCCACCTAATTACACATCTACTAAATAATGGTGTGACATTTCATTAGGTTGATGAATGCCATAAATATTTTCAATAATTGAAAGACTGTCTAGCAAATATGACTATTTTATTTCCTCCTATGCTAGGAAAGTAATTCCTACTATATGTGTCAGCTATCGATAAAGCCTTGGGGGTGATTTTAGCTCAACATGATGATAATGAAAAGGATCATGCCATGTCCTATCTAAGGTGTACACTAGTCATGTATGAACACAATTATATACCCATTAGAAAAGCCTATTTAGTTATGGTCTTTACAACTTAGAAACTATAACATTACATGTTAAATAACAAGACCATGGTTATTTCAAAAGTAGATCTACTCAAGTATCTACTATCTAAAACAAATTTACAAGGCTGCATAGCCAAATGGATCATGATTCTTAGTGAGTTTAAGATAGAATATGTTAACTAGAAATCCATCAAGGGGCAAGTTCTTAAAAATTAGCTTGTTGAAGTACCCCCTTTCAAATACAGAGCCAATAACATTCCAATTCTTAGATGAGTCCATTATAACCATCATTAAAATAACTCTTGAGGAGTAATATTGGAATTTATATTTTGATGGATCATTCATAACACATGGATCATGGGTAGGCATTTTATTTATTACATCACAGGGGGATTTAATCCCTAAGTCATTCAGGATCAATTTTACTTATACCAACAAAATGGCAAAGTATGAAACACTTGTTATAGGGATTCGATACGTAGTACAATGGAACATACAACATCTCAAAGTTTATGGTGATTTTTAGTTAATCATCAATAAGGTTATAGACCATTTTTAGACCAAGGATGACAAACTGGTGCCATATAAGGCCATGGCCAACACTCTCAAACAACATATTCCAGATGTATAGTTTGAACATATACCAAGGTCTAGTAATAGAATAGTAGATGCCATGGCCATTATTAGATCTTTGATTTAACATATAGATATGATTAAAGAATACCAATTTCTCATTAAAATTTTGCTAGCACCCGCCCATGAACCTTCAACTATCACAATAATTTATGATATTTTTGGTCCCAGATCTATTTAGTATTCAAACCTATACACCTATCTTCATGACCAAATAATTCCACCAAACCAATATCGTAAACAATCCAAAGCCTTTATCCACCATGACATATGCTATATTTTACTTAGATCAGCCCTAAACTACTATAATTTTGATAGAAATATACTTCATTATTTAAATTCAATAGAATATACATTAGTATTATGGGAAGTTCACGAAGGAGTATGTGGAGCCCACACAAGTGAGGCCATCTTATCTAAAAATCTCTTTCATATTAGGTACTATTGGCCAATGATGGATGCATATGCAACTGTCTATATGAAAAAGTGTGATAAATGTCAATGATATACCAATCTGATTCATGCCTCAACCAAGAATTTGAAACTTATGTTTATGCCATGGCCATTTGCTATATGGGGCCTTGATCTCATTGGGAAGATAAAACCCACCTCATATAATGGCCATAAACATATTCTTACTGCCACAAAATATTTCACTAAGTGGGTTGAAGCTATACCCCTCACTTATGTGATTAGAAAGTAAATTTCCAAATTCATATTCAACCATCTCATTTGTTATTATGGTATATCCTCTAACATTATATATGATAATGGTAGATCATTCAAAAATAAGGATGTCAAATCACTATGTATTGAGTACAAGATTAAATAATATTTTTCCATGGCATATTGCCCATAAGGTAATGGCCAAGTTAAAGCATATAACAAAACCATTATCAACATCCTCAAAAATATTGTCAATGATGCTAGACATGATTGAAATCTCCAAACATTCCATGCCCTCTGGGCATACCACACCAATCATTGTACTCCAAAAAGAGGCACTCCATACTCACTTGTTTATGGCATTGAAGCCATTCTTCCCATTGAGGTCAAGTTACCTTATTTGTGCATCTCTTTGAAGCATGTCTTAGGAAATGAATACTATTGAGTAGTTCACCTACAATATCTAGAGTTACTTGATGAGAAATACATGGCTGTAGTCAATAACCTTCAAACATACCATAACTAACTCCATGGCCACTATAATCAGCATGTGAAACACAAAGAATTTGAGCTTGGTGATCTTGTTCTTAAAGAAAACCAAACAAATACCATGTATGAGAAGAAAAATAAATGCAAGTTCAAACCCAATTAGATAGTCCATTTCATCATTATTACAAACTATGGTGATGGAGCATACAAGCTCACTACACCAGATAGGGATGAACTTGATGAGTTGATGAACATTATACACCTCAAGTGTTACTTTTCTTGAGAGATCTGGTGTATTGTTTATAAAGGCCATTTAAATTATACCATAATATTGAATTTTTTCTTTATACCATACCATTATATCACTTTTTCATTCCACCATTATGTTCTATCATACCTTTTCTATCGACTGAGTTATTTTCAACCTGTTTGACCTTAGTTCTATTCCATTGGTTCCATGGCCACTTTCAGTATGAAGATTCAAATCAAGTTTTAGTATTTGTTTCAAGTATTCAAAATAAAGGCTATATTTTGGAGAAATATGAAACTATTTTAGTAGTTGTATCCTTCATTTCTTATTCTATTTTATACCAAGTGTGCCTGATTATAAATACCTTTGGGAAAATCATTGTCTCACTATCATACTATTAATTATAATTGCCTATGGTAAAATTATTATCATTGACCTATGTCATTGTTTCTTAAGTATAGCCACCTATGGGTAAATTAAGAACAACACTTATTTATCATGTCTTAAAGTACCACCTTGCCATGCCTATGCTATACTATGCCATTTGCCAACTTTGTTTGAAATGATGACTACACTAGTCAGATTCCTCCACTATAAGGATGAACTATAGTGACTTGAGGTCCCATCTTAGGAATATGTAGACAATGCTTGATTTACATTAAGGTCAGCTTAGTCACCCCTTAGCCATGCTCTCACCATTTTGTGATCAATTTTTAGTTTGAACGCTCTCACCATTTTATGAGCTTCAACTATTTAGTGTTTCTTCATTCTTGATCGAGTTGAGATACATAAAAAATTACAAAAACATTTGTAAAATGATTTTGTAAATCTAAAAATATTGACCATTTTATTGCCTTAAGGATTCTGAGAACCCTTATGAAGTCACAAGAAACCACTTGACATTTAGTTTCCCCCCTTTATGGCCTTGCATCCCATGCTCTCACTATTTTGCAAGTTCATTCCCATATTCCTCTATTACACAATCATGTTTTTCTTCTCATCATTTTTATTCTATCCCATCTTTTGGGAGAACTACATTTGGCCTAAAGTTTTTGTTGGATATTACATCCATAGAACTATGTAAGAAGTTTCCACTTGCCTAGTGCATATGGAGCCAACTCGACCACCCCTTCCTTTTATTATATTGCCCACAATTTGTTTATTTGTTTTGTTGTCCCTTATCATCCAGGGGTAATGTTCTTCATCTTTTTTATATCGTATTGTTTATATTAACATTGTGATTAACCATTGTTTGATTATTGTTTCTCTTTGTTTTGTTTTGTTTTATTTTGTTTTTTCTTTTCTTGGTGTTTCTTTTCTTGTTTCTTTTCTTTTTTGTTATGCCTTGATTCAGGATATGTGCATTCATTGGGCGATTCCTTGCACATTATTCTTGATTCCATCTATATTCATAACATTTACATCATCATCATGGTTTTTATCCTTGGTTCATTATTTTTAGTTGAGTATTGTATCGAGAGTTAGTCCTTATGCATATTTTTGCCAAGTCCTCATGGTGTTCTATCATGATGCCTACCATCACAAGCTACAACAAAAATTAGCTTTGGGAGTCTACATGAAAATGTAATAATTATATATCTCCTTAGCACCAAAATAATTCCTGATCTAATCCAAATCATATCCTAAATAGAGTAATTTAATAATAAAATATTTTTCTTCCTTGCTAGTTTAGATGAACATCTCTCTACTAGACGGTTTCCCAAATTCATCTTTATCCTCTATACCAATTTGCCATCATCTTCCATATCATGTTTTCCACTATCAAGATACCAATGATTATAACTACCTCTAGGAAAATCATTTTTTACCATCCTACTTACATTACCAATGATTCTAACCACATTTGGACAAATCTTTATGTTTCCATCCCGTTGAAGGTTGATGATTATAACTGCCTTTGGGCAAATCATTCTCTTTCCTCTACCTCACTGGGGCATGTTTTTATCCTACCAATGATTATAATTACATGTGGGCAAATCATTATTTTCCCTTTGATGATTATAACCACCTTCTGTCTCTTGTTACCCTAAGCCTTTTTCAATGATTATAACTGCCTTTAGGAAAATCATTACCTTTTTTATCCCACCTATGCCGATGATTATAACTACTTGTGGCAAAATCATACTATTTTTCTACCCTGATTGGGGTATCTCTATATACCACTGATTATAACCACTTCTAGGTAAATTAGTCCTTTTTACCCCCATTTCATCTTTTTAGTCCAATCATTTCCTCCTTTTGAGGGACCAATTGTTGATCCCTTTGCTAACCATTACCTCGAGGGGGCACCTACAATTCATCCATTGCCATTAAAGTCATAATCATACGTGACCTTTTCATTCTTTGAGAAGACATTACTATGCGTATAGATTTCAAATGCCTTCCTAAACAGGGTCAAATTGTAGACACCTAAACTTGTCTACCAACAACCTTCGAATAGACTTTAGATTGATTCCTACTAACTGTTACAAATTAAGCTTAGGAATCACTAAACATCCCAAATTTGCTTGTGGATCATTTGTCAAAGATTAGAATCTCATTGAGACATCCCTAATTGGAGTACCCTATCATATGCAACAAAAATATCTCATGAATTCATCTCTAATCATTTTATGGCATCATAACATGTAATTTGGCCTATAAACCTATTAAGTAGGGAAAGTGCACATATAAAATCAAATCTTGAAAATTCTAAAAGCCTAATCAAAATTAATCAACAAATAAAATCAAATTAAGAGCCTAGTTAAATTATTCATGTGTAATTAATGAAATTCTAAAAAAGGAAATTTAAAAATATGAAATATCCTAGCTTTTCATGATTACCTTTTGTGAGTTGTCAAGCCCTTGTAAATATCTCAAAATATCTCTTTTTGGAGACCCATGCCTATTCATTGCATATCATGAGTGTTTGATACCTTTTAACTCTGCTGAAGTTAATTAACTCACTTAGGTTAGGTTTGAACCCATTTTATGTTTAAACTACACTTTAACTCACCTTGAGTTGGGGTTGGGTTCTAAACTTATAAATACAAGCCTAGACCTCTTCACAAAAGAGCTTGGAAGTAGTAGAATTATAATGTAGGTTTTGTAGCAAGATTGAAATCAATAATGTTATAATGCCAAAATATTGAGCCAAGCCATCAATTAAGCATAAGCCACAATGGTGCCAAGGAGAGAAGGAACAAAGAAAAATCCATTACCAAATACTCTTTGAGCACAAATTGAACAAGCCATGAGCAAATCCTTTGGAGGTCTCAAGGAAGGTAAAGATTATTGTTCTTTGCATTTTAGTTGGGTTTTTAATTATATTTTTCTCATTATGCTCACCCTAATATCTAAGCTTAGAGATGTTAGCATGTTAGTGTGTTGATTTCATTATTTTGTGAAACTAACACTTGATCTAACCTCCTCTCTATTGTCAAATTCCTATGATCACACAAGTGATCACATTGGTTATATGTGCTTCAATAAAACATTTACCTAGACATGTTTCCTTCTATATGCTACATGGTTACATTCACATATTTCCAGTTGTCTTACTATTTTGAGGTGAGTTAAATTATAGGTACTATGTTTCTTTCACCTAAAAGGGGGGCATACTAATAGGGGCATGTTTGAGAAACATGTTCTCCACACTTTACATAGTTCTCATATTTAGTGGGGGCATGTCATATGTGCACACATTCAAAATTTCCAAATTATAGTGTGGGCATGCTTTGGAAGCATTTTATCCACATTTATTCATTATTAAATATGTATACCAATTTGCAGATTCAGTGGGGCCATGTCATATAGACATAGATTCCATAGATTCACAATATCTAGATTATAGTGGAGACATGCTTTGGAAGTATATACTCCATATCTATTCAGTATTATGTACTTATATCAGTTTGTATATTTAGTGGGGGCATGCTTGGGAAGCATGTTCTCCATATTAATTTAGTATGGTACTTATAATTAATAGACTTAATGGGGGCATACATGATTTGGAAACATGTTCTCCATACCTACTCAGTATTCAACATCTCTAGTTTACAATGGGGACATGTTTTGGAAACATGTCATCCACATTGGTACTTGTCTTAGTTTCATATTTCTCCATATATAGTGGGGGCATGATTTGGAATCATGTCCTCCACACTTAGTTTTTTAAAATGGCCAAAGCACATAGTTATATGATTTTGATACATATTTGTGGTAGAATTCTATACATGGTACCATTTTTACACCTAGTTTCAACATGAGACATATCTAAGGTGCATATGTTATGTAATATGTGCTTAATATTATAGAATCCAAATCAATCTTAGAGTCTAAAACTATTACACATACTAATACCCCATAGACTTTTATGGACCTTAGCGAGCCAATCTACTATAGTAGTTGGTTTATCTTTTGGTATGATTGGGGTGATTAAATAACTCAATATTTCCAATTTTTTAGGTTGGACTTGATCATCCAAACTCACTGAGTTATAAGTATCATTGGGTTGCACAGTTGAGATATTCTCAATTTCCAAGTGGAAACTCAATTTTACTACAAAGTTGGGGGTATGTGACTTCCAACTCCTTTATGTCTATCTCCTTATATATATGCACTTTAAATATTTACCTATATTTATCTTAATATTAATTTTAGAACTTTACAATGATACATATATTTCAAAAATAACTTGTGAATAGGCAAGGAGTTACATCGACACATATGTGTACTCCTAAACCTTGATATTTTAATTTTAATATATTTCAAGTACTTTTAACCCATATTATATGCACTGATTATACATTATATCATGATCTTGGTTGCAGGTCAGTCACCAATAAAGCATTCAAATTCAACTCCATCAAAGTACTTAAATTTAACTCAAGTAAATACAAGGTACACATAGACACCCAAATACTTAGTATTTTCTTTTGAACTAGCAATTTTATTACTAAATTAAAGGGGGAGAGAAATTTAGATGATATTTTTTGATTATATATCATCTTAGTCTTATACACTTGGAAAACTTAGACCCTGCATGGTCCTCTTAGTTTTACACATCTTGCTTCTGCAAGCCACAAATATAGTCTATCTTGTGCCCCTTGGCTGATATCTTAGTAACACCAACCTTATATTGATGACGCAAACATCCCATCTTTGCCAAAATTCTTAAAATATACTTATCTTATACCTCTATAATTTCTAAGCTTGTGCATGCTCTCCTTCTTCCTAAACACTAATGTTCAATAAAAATAGTATCACTGATGTTACTATCCTAATCTAATGCAAATGTCTAGTACCCTAAAATCATCCAATTTACAAATAAAATGTATTCAAATGGTCATCCTACGTGATTTAATGTGAGTTATCTCTTGATAGTATTGGTATAAATACAATATCAACCCTAATTCATTCATCAACTAGTAATTAGACTAAAGGAGCCCTCAAGAAGCACTCAAATTACCAAAACCTTCCTATTATACCTTATTATGATATCAGTCAAAGGAATATCCCAAAATATAAGTCTACATTACTAAAAGAGTATCATATTTTCCAAGTTATAAAATAGGTCAGTGTTGTACTTACTTTACACATATTACATGATTTACACACAAGCCAACACATAGGGGAAAACTACACGAGTTTAAGGCCCTATTTTAGAGTATTGTATATATAGGTATCACCCTTTGATAGTGGGATAATTATAGGTTAGCTCAAAACCATGTGCACTATCCCATTTTTACCTAATGTCACATTATAGATGAAAAGTTAAGGCTTTTCCATTTCACTAGGAATGACAATCCATGACCCAGATATGAATGCACCAGAGCAAAGAAAAATCCAAACCTAGAAGAATTTAGGTGGTCACATCCTATTTAAAAAGATATTCCATATAATAAACTAGCATCTAACTTAGACACTAGCATCAACACAACCATCCTAGGTTGATGAAACCATTTAGAAAGCTAGAGACACAAGATCAAAAATTTGATGACTATTCCATAACTATCTTCTCACTTGCTTTCTACCTATAGCAAATCCAATCTACAATAACATCATAACTATATTGAGTACTATCTTTTATTTCATTTATATATCTAATATAACTTTACTTTTCATTAATAACCTATCCTAGTTTAATAAATTCAACATATGGTACATCTGAGTTTAGCACATTAATTAGCCTATTGTAGATCTAATATTCACCCTTGTGCCTTATCATTTATATGTTATTAACCTTATCTACCCAAGTAGGTTTAATCAATTTAAATTATCATGGAAATTCAAATAATTTCAAATACATGTATGCATGATCACCCTAATTCACTTCAAAATCAAGCTAATAGGGTGTGATTTGGGTAACATAGATCACATTGATGACCTATGAACACAAAGCCACAAATTTATGCAATTTTTACTTGTAATTTGAGGGTTTTAGGCCAAAATCAAAATAGAAACACCATATCCACTTATGATGAGGGAAAATGTAAAATGATTGGGGCACATTCATGTGTGATCAACCCAATTCACTTTGACTTGAGGCTAAACTGGTGTGATTGGGACAATATAGGACCCATTGGTAATATACACACATCCAACCACTCATTTATGTTGATTTCACTTATGATTAGGTTCCTTATAAGCTAAAAGTGATATAAAAACACCATATCTATGTGTTTAGGAAAAATGTGGATAGTTTTAGGCACATTTGTGTATGATCACCCCAACTCACTTCAATTCCAAGCTAAAGTGGTGTAATTAGGGAAACATAGGCTTCATTGGTGATTTTTACACACCCAAACATGAATTTATGTTAATTTTACTTTTTATTAGGTCCCTTATACACCATGAACAACATAAAAACACTATATTAACTTGTGATTAGGGAAAATAGGGATAATTTTGGACACATTTATGTATGATCACCCTAGTTCACTTCAAATTTAGACCAAAGGGGTGTGAATGGGATAATATAGGTTTTGGTTTAGTGTGTGTGCATTACCAATGCAACTTATGTTGCCCATATCATACCACTTTGGATTAAATTCAAAGTGAATTGGAGTGGTTATGTCTACTGTGCCCCAAATTATTCAATTTTTTCCTTTTCACATATGGATATAGTGTTCTTATCTCATTTTTGGCATAAAAGGGACTAAATTGGGAGTGAAATTGGCACAAAAGGGTGGTTAGGCATGTATGAGTCACCAATGCAACTTGCATTACCCCAATCAAACCACTTTATCTTGATTTGAAGTAAATTGAGGTAATCATACATAAATGTATCATAATTATCCACACTTGCCCTAGTTTTAAGTGGATATGATGTTTGTTTGTCACTTTTAGCCTCTAAGGGATATATTTTCTAGTAAAATAAGGAAAAAAGATTTTTTGGGGTTGTCTTAGTTATCAATGTGAATTAAATTTCCCCAATCATACCATTTTAGCATGAATTGCAAATTTATTCAGATGATCATGCATGAATGTGCCCAAAATCACCAACATTATTCTAGTTATAAATGGATATAGTGTTGTTGTGTTAATTTTGGTCTATAATCCCCATAATCTCTAGTAAAAATGACATAAATGGGTGGTTGGATATGTGCGGGTTACCAATGTGACCCATGTTGCCCCAAGCATACCACTTTGACTTGATTTCAAAGTGAATCTAGGTGATCACACACATATATGCCCAAAATTATCTACATTTATCCTAATCACAAGTGGATATGTTTTTGTTGTGTGGGTTTTTGTATATGAGGGGCTTAATTTCAATTGAAATTAGCATAAAGGG
Organism: Torreya grandis; assembly: GCA_037957365.1. Classification (NCBI taxonomy): domain Eukaryota; kingdom Viridiplantae; phylum Streptophyta; class Pinopsida; order Cupressales; family Taxaceae; genus Torreya; species Torreya grandis. The sequence continues at coordinate 133,398 of JARHVA010003404.1, read as the reverse complement.
GTGGTTGGGTGTGTGTGGGTCACCAACGTAACTCACGTTACCCTAAACACACCACTTTGGCTTGAATTTAGAATGAATTATGGTGGTCATGCACAAATATGCCTAAAAGTATTTACATTTCCTTGGTCTCAAGAAGATATAGTGTCGTTATGTCACTTTTGGATTACAAGGGAGATAATCATAAGTAAAATCAACATAGATTTGTGTTTGGATATGTAATGGTCACAATGCAAATTACATTTCCAAAATTACACATTTTTTCTAAATTCAAAGAGAAATGGGGTGATCATAAATAAATGTGCCTAAAATTATTTGTATTTACCTTGGTAATAAGTGGATATGATGAATTTATGTCACTTTTGGCCTATAATGAACCTAATCATAAATAAAATCAACATAAAGGGGTGGTTGGGTGTGTGTGGGTCACCAATGTGACCTATATTTCTAAAAGCACACCATTTTGGCATGAATTCAAATAGAATTGAGGTGAACACTCACATATGTACACCAAATTTCTTACATTTACCCTAGTTGAAAATGATTATGGTGGTGTTATGTTGATTTCATCCTACAAGGGACCTAATCATAAGTAAAATAAATATAAAGGGGTGGGTGGGTGTGCATTGGTTTTATTTTTATTTTTTTTATAAACCTAAAGCTCTTATAAATGTTAGAACGTAATCTGAAAGGCCCTAAAATCTAAAAAATAGGCATCACTTGCAAAATTTACACCCTAAAATCCTTAATTTAAAATTGAAAATTTGAAAATGACCAAGTACTGACCAGATTGAATTTTGAAAAATTATCTTCCAAATCATAACTCGTGAAGCTATGAGACCAATTTTAGAAGATGCAAAGTGACCCTAATTTCTTATATTTACTAAAATAAATTTAAAGTTGACATTTACATTGTTAAAATAAGTATAAGTTGACATTTACATTGTTGCATTTATATTCATTATACAATAAATGTAACAAAAATAAATTTATTAGAAGATAAAAAGTGACCCTAATTTATTTTATTTACTAAAATAAATTTAGAGTTGATATTTACATTTTTACATCTATATTCCTTATATATTTACATTATTTATAAGTATAAGGAATATAAATGTAACAATGTAAATGTCAACTTATACTTATTAAAATGTAACAATGTAAATGTAAAATTAACATTTATTTTAGTAAACAATGACCACCCCATTGCCCTCTCACTCCCCCCACCTTTTAGTTATCCAACTTATTTGATTTCTAACCCTTGAAAATTACAAACTAATAGTAATGTGCACACCTATATAATATACACAATTTTATGTATATGCATTATAGTTCTTACACACTTTAGGTTTGATTATATCCCAACCTAATTCATAATCAAATGGTTTTAGATATGCATGTCTTGGTGATAATGTCTCAAGAGAATGATAATTTATTTCTCAATGTGATTTGATACTAGTGACTTAGTGTTTGACCTTAAATTTATATGGTGGGGTACATGGTTAATAATATAGAAATAGTTCAAGCACAAGGGTGATAAACTAATATCTAGCAAGCCAATTAATTATAAAATCAGATAAATAAATATTCTAAATTTTAATATTGAGATATGATAAATATATAAATTACTTGATTTGAAAGATGTTCAATTGATTTAAATACCAAACATAAATTATAATTAGTTAGGTTTATGTTGTGCAGTCAGATTCAGACTAGAACAAATGTAAAGTATGCAAGATTAGTATTCTAGATCAGTTATTAGATTTTGGAAATTGTACTTTTTTAGCCATAGACACTACCATCATATCTAGGTACTACCATCGATGCTGGTGTCTAATTATGGAACATGTATCTAGTTGTATATGATATTTATGGATTATATAACACCTTAGTCTTACACACTTGTAAAACTTAGACCATGGTTATTCCTCTTAGTTTTGAACCTTTTTCTTGCTTGTGAAAGTCTCACATCAGCTCTATATTATGCCCCTTGGCCTATATCTCTTAGTCTGACCAATATTGTGATGATGACTTAAGCTTTCTATCTTCCCCATAATGCTTAAAATGTACTTATATTCCATCTCTGCAAGTTCTAAACCTATATCTTCTTTCTTGCTCCCTAGACACTAATGCTCGGGATAAACACTAGCATTGATGTTAGTGTCCTAATCCCATGCAAGTTTTCAATGCCCTAAAGTCATTTATTTTAAAAATGAAACATATTCTAATGGTTGGCCTAAGTTATTTAATGTAAGTTATCCAAAGGAGTTGATATAAATACAAGATCAACCCTTATTCATTCACCACCTAGAAAAATACCAAAGAGACCAAGTGATGTAGGTGCATTTTTAGGGGGTATTATTAAATTATTTTATTTCCCATACTTTTAAATTTTAAAATTATTATGTATGTCAAAAAAAATTAAAAAGGGTATAAATTAAAATTTAGTCAAGTATCTAGGTGAAAATAATTGTAAACAATCTAGACTGTTTGAATTAGCAAGATAATAAAAATCTCAAATAATCCATATCCAAAAGTCTCAGTTTAGTATCCATTCCAATGAATGGATAAGTTTCGTTCTAGGTAAAATGGGGTAGAAGGTTAGTATAAATTTTAAAGGTGTAGTATTTTTTTGGGGTTGGTTGAGTGTGTGTTTGAAAATATATATTATTTAAATTTTTTAATAAAATAATATCTTGTGTGGAAGTATATTCTGGTGTGAACCCAGGTTTAATTTTTGAGGAGTAAAGAAGATAACTCCAGATTTTATCAAAGAAAAAAATTGGTATGCTGAAGTGAACTAGAGTTTAATTTATTTTTATCCTTTTATATAGTGAAAGGTGCCATTCTATTGGTGGGTGACTTGCATGCTATTTATTAACGTCTGATAGTTTTATATATCCCAAAATTGATGCATTATAGAATTTAATACCTATCTCATTATTATCCTTTTCTACAATGCATGGTGCAAATCTGTTCATGATCAATTCACATGCTATAAGTTGAGAAATTTATAAATAAAAGAATACAAGGAAATCATATAAGTAGAATGACTCAGTATTGTGTTGGCATGGCCATTTGGGTGTATCGATTTATAAAATAAAGGAGATATAATGATGTCCACTGTATTGGCAAAGCGCTAAGGAGTAAAAAATAGTTTGGAAGGAGTGTTGAATAATATTATAATATTATTTTATTGTTAAATATATTCACCTGGAATGATGGCGTAATATCTTTCATCTGATCAGCTAATATTGAATTGATCTTTGAGTGGAATTTGTATATAACTGCACTGAAAAAGGCATATCAATTAGACTGTTAAATTAATAAGTTTGGACCTTTCATTGTTTTTAATTGACTCACTTTGGTAGGTTGTATCTATTATGCCTTAGTTTAAGCATCTTTAATAAGCCATATCAAATATAAATTTTGTATTTTTTTTAATGTGGCACCTAATGATAGCCAATTATAGAAATGAATTGATTGGAATGACATTATATTTATGTGTATAAAATTTCCAAGTTATATTTTCATCATAGGGTAAAGCGCTTAAATGGATTTTAATATGATTTAAGCCAAGTGTAAGGTGTAGTATGCATGGGATTTGCCAAATTGAAAATTTGGTAAAATAAAGAAAAGAAATTAAGAAAAGATCTATGGATTATCATGGTTTTAAGAAAGGGTTATAAAAAAAAGGGAACCAATTCCTTAAATTACAAAAGAAATATCTGTCGGGTATTTTAATAGAGGAAATTCAATTTGAATGATATTTTCCATATTATATACAAGTTGCAATTCTTCATGGAATAAGGGTTATAAATTTCATGTTTAAATTTTGAAGGGGATTTAAAGTTTTGCTTCATAATTTATAGACTAATTATGAAGATCTATTTTTTCTTTAGAGGTTCTCACAAAGATTCACCTTTATCTAGAAATTGGGTTGAAAAATTTGATCTAAAATCAAATAATTTATATTTGAAAGAAATTATTTATTTTCAATAAATTATTATCAAATTGTGGTATCAAAGCAATGGGCTCTATAAAGAGAGAGATCTAAAAGATTTTGAATTATAAAGATAGTGATGAGAGCAAGAGATAGAGGAAGGAGGAAACCAAGATAAGTTGCTAGATAGGTAGAAATAATGGAAGAAATATGAAATATTATGGCTAGATTGCAGGATCTATAAATGGCTCAGAGAAGAGACACTAACATAGGTGAGGTCAGTGATAGAGAAGAAGAACCACCAGAGGAAGAATTGGTGGAAGATAAAGAAACAATAGAAGAAAGAATGATTTAAACTATCATGGGTGTGAGTGCAAACCCCAACATAGAGGTTCTCATGTATGAAGGAAACCTGACTGTGGAAGAGCTCATTGATAGGATTAGTGCAATGGATAAATATTTTGAATATGAAGGAGTTGATGATGATAAAAAGGTAAAATTTGCCATGACTAGATTGAAGAGTCATTCATCCCTATGGTGGGATGGAGTGAGGAATAAAGAAGAAGAAAATTAAAGATAAAAAACAAAAAAGTTGAGAGAGGATGGTTGCCAAATTAAAAGGTAAATTCATGCCTAAAGATTACTAAGTTAATCTTTTTAGAAAATTGCAAAATTTGAAAAAAAAAGAAATGTCTATAAAAGAATATACTGAGGAATTTTATAGACTAAAAATAAGAGTAGGGCATGTTGAAGATGATGTAGAAAAGGTGGAAAGGTATATAAATGGCTTGAAATTTGCCATTCAGGATGAGATGAGTCTCATCATTCCAAAGTCAATAAAAGAGGCATACTAGTATGCCTTGAAAGTATAAGAAAAATAAGCAAGGAAACAACCCCAACATGCAAGGGGAAAAGGTATAACTTATAAAGGAAAAGGGAATCAAGGAGGAAGAATTTAATTATAGACACATCAAGGAAAATTTAGTAGCTCTCGAGCTAATAATAACTTTTAGAGACAAGAATTTACTCCAAGAGGTAGATATCCCTTTTGAGGTAGAAGACATTTTAATAGAGGAAGAGGATTGTTGGTAGATGTTTTATGTGTGGAAAATTTGGACATAGGTCCTTTGAGTGTCCTAAAAATCCATCTACAAGTCAGGGAAATGTTTATCTTACTAAAGATAAAGATGCAAAAAGTGTAGGTTCACCTCCTCATGAAGATGCTCTAGAGACAAGAGAAACATTATTGATGAAAAGGGTTTTGTTGAAACCCAAAAAATAAATCAAGGAACTACCTCAAAGGAAAACATTGTTCAGAACCACCTATAAAGAAAAAGGTAAATGTTTTAGGTAATTATTGATAGTAGTAACACTGAAAATCTAGTATCCATAGGGATGGTAAGTATATTAAATTTGAAGAAGGTGAGTCATCCCACTCCTTATAAAGTGTCTTGGTTACATAAAGGTCATCAGATTTTGGTTAATGAATAATGAAAATTAGAATTTCAAATAGGGAGTTATAAGGATGAAGTTATTTATGATGTATTTCCTATGGATGTTTGTCATGTTCTCTTAGGCAAGCCTTGGCAATATGATAGAAAATCTATACATGATGGTAGAAAAAATACATATACATTTGAAAATAATGGTAAGAAGCATATTCCAACACCTCTCAAAGAAGATGATGTAGTATTAGAGGAAACTAATATTGAAAATTCAAAGGTTTTAGTTATCAATGTAAAAGAATTTCTTCAACAAGTGAAACAAGAAGTAAGTTATGCCCTTATTGGTAAGATAAAGACTGTGATCACTACTACTAAGTTAAATGAATTGCCTTTAGAAATTCAAGATTTACTCAGTGAGTTTTTGGATATTGTAGTAGATGATTTATCAGATGAGTTACCTCCTAAAAGGAGTATTAACCATCATATAGACTTAATACCAAGGGATAGCCTTCCAAATAAAGTAGCTTATATGATGACTCCAAAAGAAAATGAGGAAACCAAAAGGTAAGTTCAAGAGATATTGGATAAAGGATTGGTGAGGGAAATATTAAGCCCTTGTGTAGTTCTAACTATACTTTCATCAAATAAAGATGGAACTTGGTGGATGTGCATAAACTCAATGGATATAACCAAAATTACTATCAGGTATAGATTTACTTTACCAAGAATAGATGATCTAATGGATTGTTTGAGTGGTGGAAAATACTTTTCAAAGATAGATTTAAAAAGTGGATATCATTAGATTAGAAGTAGAAAAGGAGATGAATGGAAGAAAACATTTAAAACAAATGATGGCTTGTATGAATGGCTGGTAATGCCATTTGGGTTGATAAATGCCCCAAGTAATTTTATGAGACTTATGAATGAAGTACTTAAACCATTCATAAGTAAATTTGTTATTGTTTATCTCGATGATATTATAGTTTTTAGTAAATTAAGTGATGAGCATATTGAAAATTTAAGATTGGTTTTGAAGAAGTTGCAGGAGGAAAGGTTATTGATTAACCTTAAAAAGTATGTTTTTTAAAAATAGAGTTAATCTATCTAGGTTTTGTGATTTCACAATAAGTATTAAAGATGGAAAAATATAAGGTAAAATCTATAGAAAAATGGCATACACCTAAGAATCCATTTGAGATAAAGAAGTTTTCACAGTCTTGTTGGTTTTTACAAGAAGTTTATCAAAAAATTTAGTAGTATCTGTGTTCCTATTATTGAAACAATTAAAGGAAGCAATCAACCATGTAGATGGATTGAAGAAACTAATAAAAGATTTTATATATTGAAGAAGAAGATCACAAAGTAGCCTATATTGGCACTACCTAATTTTGGTAAGTTATTCCAAGTGGAATGTGATGCAAGTGGAACTATCATAGGAGCAGTACTAAGTCAGGAAGGCAAACTTGTGGCTTATTTTTTAGAAAAACTTAACGAGGCTAAAAATAAATACTCAGCCTATGTTAGGAATTTTATGCTATAGTGCTGAATTTGAAGAAGCAGAGGCATTATTTAATGCCAAAAGAATTTGTTTTATTTACTAATAATCATGCCTTGCAGTTTATAAGTACCCAAAATAAATTAAATCAAAGGCATACCAAGTGGGTGGAATTTCTACAAAGTTTTTCATTTGTTATTAAACATAAGAGTGGCCAATATAACAAGGTTGATAATTCTTTGAGAATAATAAATTTGGTTTTACATGAAATACAGGTGAATGTTACAATATTTGACATAATAAAGGAAATGTATGAAAATGATGCAAATTTTAAAGAAACATATGAAGCCTGAAAATATCTTACAAGTAGGGATAGAAGTATTTAGATGGATTATATGTTACAGGAAGGAATGCTATTTAAAGGCAAGCAAATTTGTATTCCAAAAGGTTCTATGAGAGAAAATCTCATCAAAGAAATGCACAGAGGTAGCCTTGCAGGACATTTTATACATGATAAAACATTAGCTTAGGTAAATTCTTTTTATTATTGGCCAAGAATATTTACTGATGTAAAGAAGTTTGTTGAAAATTATAGAATATGTCAGCTTATAAAAGGAAGAAGTCAGAATATAGGGTTATATCAGCCATTACCCATTCCCAATAGACCATGGGATTCTGTAAGTATGGATTTACCAAAAACACAAAAGAGGAATGCTTCTATCTTTATAGTAGTAGATAGATTCTAAAAAATGGCTCATTTTATACCATTTTATAAAACTAGTGATACAACTCACATAGCTGACTTATTTTTCAAATTAGTAAGATTACATGGTTTACGTAACAACATTGTTTCAGATAGAGATACAAATTCCTTGGGCATTTTTGGAGGACTCTTTGGAAGAAGTTGTGTACATAATTGAATTTAAGTTTTGCATACCATCCTCAGATAAATGGGTAAATTAAGTAGTTAACAGGAGCTTGGGAAATATTTTGAGAAGCTTAGTAAGTGATCATCCCAAATAGTGGGATCAAGTCTTAGCACAATCTAATTTTACCTATAATTATTCTCCAAACAGAAGCACGGGTATGAGTCCTTTTCAAAATTTATTTGGAATGAATCCTCAAGGAATTTATGAATTTAGAAATATAGGTAAATAGGAGAAAATAAGTGCTGAAGGGGAAGAATTTGTAGTAGAAATACAAGAACTTAAAGAATTGGTAAAACAAAGGTTACAAGAAAATTTAGGAAAGTATAAGTAGAGAATAGATTTAAAAATAAAAGAAGTATAATTTGATGTAGGAAATATTTTACTTGCACATCTGAGAAAATAAATATTCCCAAGAGGGGAATATAATAGATTAAAATTGAAAACTATTGGTCCTTGTAAAATTCTTAGAAAATTTTCAGCAAATGCATATGGATTGGAGCTTCCAATAGATATTGGAATCTCACCTATATTTAATGTTTCTGACATATATCCTTATAGGAAAGGTGATGAATAGGAAAATATTTTTGAAGATGAAGTAGAATAGGACATTTCATGGAAGCAGCAATTGCCAAAGAAATCGTTAGAACAACCGGAAGCTATTTTGGATAAAAACTGTCAAGAAAACTAGAGGTAAAGACTATTTCCATTATTTGGTAAAATGAAAGGATCATCTAGTTTAGGATTCAACTTGGATGTTAGCTTCAAAAATCAATAGGTGTGGTGTGACAATGGAGAAACTCATGAATAAGAGTTCATGAGTAATCAATTTCTTCTACCTCGGTGGTTTGATGCACGTGCATTTTTAGGGGGTATTATTAAATTATTTTATTTTCCATACTTTTAAATTTTAAAATTATTATGTATGTAAAAAAAATTTAAAAAGGGTAGAAATTAAAATTTAGTTAGGTATCTAGGTGGCAATAGTTATAAAAAGCCTAGAATGTTTGAATTTGCAAGATAATAAAAATCCTAGATAATCCATATCTGGATGTCTAAGTTTAGTATCTGTTCTAACAAATGGATAAGTTCTATTCTAGGTAAAATGGGGTAGAAGGTTAGTATAAATTTTTAAAGTTTAGTATTCTGCTGGGGTTGGTTGTGTGTTTGAAAATATATATTATTTAAGATATTTAATAAAATAATATCTTGTGTGGAAGTATATTTTGGTGTAAACCCAGGTTTAATTTTTGAGGAGTAAAGAAGAGAACTCTAGATTTTGTCAAAGAAATTGATTGGTATGCTGAAGTGAACTACAATTTAATTTACTGTTATCCTTCTATATAGTGAAAGGTGCTATTTTTTTGGTGGGTGACTTGTATACTATCTATTAAAATCTGATAGTTTTATAAATCCCAAAATTGATGCATTGTAGAATTTAATACTTATCTCATTGTTATCTTTTTCTACAATGTGTGGCACAAATATATTCATGATTAATTTGCATGATGTAAGTTGATAAATTTATAAATAAAAGAATACAAGGAAAGCATAGAAGTGGAATGACTCACTATTGTGTTGGCATGGCAATTTGGGTGTATCAATTTATAAAATAAAGGAGATATAATGAGGCCCACTGTATTTTCAAAGTGATAAGGAGGAAATAGTAGTTTGGAAGGAGCGTTGAATAATATTCTAATATTATTTTACCAATAAATATATTAACTTGGGATGATGGCATAGTAGCTTGCATTTTATTGGCTAATATTGAATTGATATTTTAATGGAATTTGTATATAGCTACACTAAAAAATGCATATCAATTAGATTGTTAAATTGATAAGTTTGGACCTTTATTTATTTTTATAATGACTCACTTTGGTAGGTCATATCTATTATACCTTAGTTTAGGCATCTTTAATAAGCCATATCAGATACAAATTATGTATTTTTTTTATGTCGCACCTAGTGATAGCCAATTATAGAAGTGAATTGATTGGGATGGCATTATATTTATGTGTATAAAATTTCCAAGTTATATTTTTAGCATAGGGTGAATAACTTAAATGGCTTGTAATATGATTAAAACCAAGTGTAAGGTGTAGTATGCAGGGATTTGCCAAATTGAAAATTTGGTAAAATAAAGAAAAGAGCTACAAATTATAAATTTCAAAAGAAATATCTATCAGGTATTTTAATAGAGGAAATTCAATTTGAATGAAATTTTCCATATTATATACAAGTTGAAATTCTTCATGAAATAAGGGTTATAAATTTCATGTTTAAATTCTAAAGGGGATTTAAAGTTTTGCTTCACAATTTCTAGACTAACTGTGAAGATCTACTTTTTCTCTAGAAGTTCTCACAAAGATTCACCTCTTATCTAGAAATTAGGCTATAAAATTTGATCTAAAATCAAAGAATTTATATTTTAATTAAATTATTTATTTTCAATAAATTGTTATCACCAAGGCAATTTATCAAAAACACTCTATCAAGAATTCAATTGAACAAAGCTTCCCTATTTACATACCAGTCATATGTACAACATATCTATATGTATAAATTACTAAATGAGTAGATCAAGAGCCTAATTTTCCAAGTTATAAGATATGTCACTATTGTACTTAATTTGTACAATATTACATGTTTCACACATAAGACACCATGTAAGGGATAACTACATGAGTATGTGACCCTCTCCTAGAGTATTAGATAAATAGGTAGTGCTCACTGATAATATGGTATTTGGGGTTATCTTGACACCATGTACCCACTAACCCATTTTACCCTAAGGTCACTATGAATATGAAGAACTAGAGTTTTGAAAATTCATGAGTGGTAGTTCATGACCTAAATATGAATGCACCAAAATGAAGTTAAATTCAAACCCAAAAACATCTAGGTGGTTGCATATTTTTTCATTAGGTATTACATACAAGACACATGCATCGAACTCAAATAGTAGTGTTAATATAACTATCACATGATGATGTTAGTGCTCAAATTTCTAGATGTGTTAGATCCAGAATCTGATGACTATTATAGAATCTCCTTCCATCATGCTTTCTACTTATTTTAGATCTATGCATAGTTTAGTTTTACTTTATATATTTGTCCGATACTCAACATAATAAATTTATTAAATGCTTATATCTAAGTTTAGCATTTAATTGGCTGTAGATCTAATTATCATCTTTATGCATTATTATTTCTATATTCTTAACCCTATTATAATGATAAGGTAGGATATACCTCTTGTATAATTTAGGTTTAAACATTTGGTGAACCTGATCCATGTGAATGCATTTTTTTTTCTAATTTATGGCTTCTAAGCCTCCTAGGATTTTACCTGGTTGTGATGTATTTTTAGATATGAAACTTTACCCTAAGGTTTTACCCTCATATGGTCAAAAATAATTTATGTACTTATCCTTATAGTTGGAATCTTGATTTATTAGTGTATTTAGGCCTCTAAACATGTTCATGTTAAAAATTCTTTAGATTTATTTTTTAATTGGGTTGGTATGCTCAAAAACCCTTTTTGTTTGTCAAAATTTAGTATAGATTTTTCAAGTTTTACAATTTATTATTTTTTGTAAATATTGGCATACAAGGAAAATGGTGTAGTTATGTTTAAATTAATTTCTACGTTTCATAAAAAATAAATTTCACTCAAAAAACTCTCTCATATCTCTAAAAATTGTCCCTGATTTATCTCAATTGCTGATTCTTTAGCTAGAATATTAGAGGGTTTTGCCTATGAAACATTCTATATTATTTGGTCAATTTATGATTCATAATAGCTCAAAATTTATTCATATGTTTTTAATTATTATTGCTATATAGATACAAACCTCTTTTTTTTCCTAAAATATTATATGTATTGTTCAAATTTAGAATTTTACTATTTTTAGTAGATTTTGACCTCCCATCCATACATGGAATTTAATTTCCCTGTTTTTATGGGCTCATATAATTTTATAGTTTTCTCAAAAAACCTCACTCAAATTTTCAAAAAACTCAGCCAATAGTCTGAAAATTCTATATCCTTATTATATCATGGTTGAATGCTCCTTATCATTTGTAAGCCTTTCTTATCCTATTCTCATATCAATTTCAAATGGATACAAAGGAGCTTCTTGCTCCTCATAACCCTAAGAATGGAGATAAATCTCATCCCTCTAACTAGGTCTAGACTATCAGTTATCCAAGGGGAAAGGTGGCCAACCCTATAGTTTTAAATGAAGGTAATCGATTTCAAATACCTAAGGTTTATGTTGTGAAACCCTAAAAGATCAAATAACCAATATGAGAAAATTAATAAAATAGTTACAAAATCAGATTGCATACATATAAAATCCAATAAATGGTAGTGTTAATGGTGTGTTTTCATCCTCATGTACCAATATCGTGCCAAACAAGGTTTCTTATCCAAATGAAAAGCTAAACCAAGCTACATATAAAACCAATGATCCAAATATTATACCAATGGGTACTCAAAGACCAAGAGAAATCATAAGGGAAATGATTCAAGACAAAGTGATCAAACTACCTCCTTTACATCTTATAAGGAGATTCAAGTACTAATTTGTATATCATAGAATGTATGGGCATCATATCGATCATTATTTTGCATTAAAAAACTAGATACATGATCAAAAACATAGTGGTGATCCTATCATTGATACATCAACCAATAAATCCACTCACATTATGAGTATTTATCCTAAATCACAAGTGTCATAACAAAAAATATGGGTACCAAAGGTAAATTTAGAGGAAAAATAGTTACAAATACCAAACTTAAGGAAAGAAAAGGTTCAAAAAGACAAATCATATCAAGAAAAGGATACAAAATTACCTCTCAAAAATGATACTTAGCATTCCAAACAATGTAGTTTTAGAATGGAATATATACAAAAAATTTGTTATTATGGTCAGGGATTGGGAAAATATTCCCAAGGCATCACTCATCATATTTCCAAATATGATCAGAATGACCATCAAGGCTTGGGATATATTGGCAATACTAATGCAAACCATTCAATGATACATTTGGCTAATGCAAAAGAACAACCACCTAAAAATGAGAACAAGTCAAAAAATAAAGCACAAATTGAAAATATACCATCACAAAAAGAGAAATGGCACATCATATATTTAAAATGGGATTTATATCAAAATAAGTCAAAAAGTAAAATACACTTGACAAATCTAAAGTTGTAAATGTGGTTACAAAGAGGGAAACTATAAGCCCTTCCTCATATCAAAACACTTTTAATCTCACTCCTAATATATATGGTGAACAATCTATAGATGAACAACATAACAAACCATGTTCTAATATGATTGATAAATTATCACATAATCTATTCATACCTATAGGACTTGGTACCTATCAATTGAATATATCATTAGAAGATGAAAAACCAAATGTAGATAAATGTAAACCAAAAATGCCAAGTACAATCTTACCAAAAGAACATGATACACTTTCTAATTCTACTATGAATGTATATGGAACATATGATATAGGGCCTCTAAAGAGGCATACCATTGATGAGATCCTAGGATTCTAGTGGCACTTTTCCTAGTCTCACATATTCTAAAAATACAAAAAAAACATAAAAAAATACAAAAATATTTTTGGCACCTACATGTTATATTATCTCCTTGACATCAATGTGTTAGTTCCATGTTGATGGAAGGCATATTCAATTACTTATACATACACATGTGTATGCCCAACTTCTATTTGAGTATGTAAAGGCATAAACAAATAAATGAATTATTCTAATTTTAAATGTTAGGCCTTCCCTCTACTCATGTCATGCAGACATTAGGGGCATCACTTCTTTGATCTTAATACACATAGGTTATATGGTTTAGTGACTACATTTCATTATCATGTTTGAGATTATGTATGTAGTTACACATGCCTTTATCTATGATTATATCTTACACAAGGTACTTGATATGCTATATAATTGACATTTTTTCCTAACACATTTCATTTATGGGTTATTATGACATGTTTATGTTGGTTGTTTATATTTTTATTTATGCACTTCCTTGAGTGGCTTGTCTTGATATTATATGACTTATTCAAAAATTTAAATATGTTTCTTTGATTACAACTCCTGTGCCTATGTATACTTTCATTGACATTTACTTATGTCATTATTTTTTGTATGAACATTTGAATATTTCATCCTTATTTTTATCGATATTTGACTAAGTCATGTCCTTTTTATTGTGTGGAATTTGAGTAGGCCTCTTATTTATGATCTCTTTGGACTATTACCTTTTGACTTGATTTTGAGTGCCCTTGTGTGTGTATTTATTTATTTATTGAGCTTGTACTATTAATATATAGATATTTCCATGTTCCTTATCATGCATCTTAAGCCTTGATATGATCACATTGGTTCTATATGCTTCAATGTTATATCTACCTAGACATTTTCCTTCTATATTCTACATAGTTACATTCATAGATTTTACAATTGTCTTATCCTTTTGAGGCGAGGTAACTATCAGTTCCTATATTTACTTCAAATCAAATAGGGGGCATATTCATGGGTGCATGTCATAGAGGTATGTTCTCCACACTTGGCACATTTTCTAGATTCACTAGGGGCATGCTTTGGAAGCATGTTCTCTACACTCATTCAATATGTGGTACTTATATCAATTTTTAGATTTAGTGAAGGCATGTCATATGGGCATGGCTTCCACACATTCATAGTTTTTATATTTAGTGGGGGCATGTCATATGGGCATGGCTTCCACACATTCACAATTTTTAGAGTTAGTGGGGGCATGATTTGGAAGCATGTTATCTACACCTATTCAATATTTAGAATCTCTAGATTACAATGGGGGCATGTTTTATAAACATGTTATCCACATTGGTACTTATATTAGTTTTCATGTCTATCCATATATAGTGGAGGAATGTTTTATAATCATGTTATCCACACTTACACAAATTTCTAAATTGGCCAAAGAACATAGTTATATGATTCAGGTTCATAATTGTGGTAGAATTATATACATTGGTACCATATTTATATACAATTTCAACATGAGACATATCTAAGGTGCATATGTTATGAAATTTATTCCTAATATTACAAAATCAAAATTAGTTTTAAATTTTAAAACACTTTTACATATTGATACCCCAATTGGATTTTAATAGACTTTATTGAGCTAATCCATTGTAGTAGTTGGTATGGTTGAGGTCATTAAATCACTTAATCTTACCAAGTTTTTAGTTTGGACTTGATTGTATAATATAGCCTTACTAGGTTATAAGTATCATTAGGTTACATGGTTGATCTAATCTCAACTTTTAGCTGGCAACTCACTTTTTCTCCAAGGTTGAGGGATGGACCTTCCAATATCTCTATCTCTCTATCTCCTTAGATATATGAACTTTAAAGATTTATATATATTTTTACTAGTCTCAGTTTTAGAGCCTTATAATGATGCATATTTTTCAAAATAAACTTGCCAATAGGAAAGACGGTTACATCGACACACATGTGTATTCCTAAACCTTACTCTTTAAATTTTAATTTATTTCAAGTACTTTACGTAGAATAGGATTTTAGAGAAAGTTAGTTCATACACTTAAGACATAAAATAAATGACAAAACATAAATAATATAATGTGATAGGCCTAATCTCTCAAGGGAAATGTATTAATGGAGTCATGAAGCTTAGACAAGAAAACATGGACAATGCCTTCCCCAAGTAGCCCTCCTCCAAGATCGGTCCATTAAACATGCTTGTGATCCAAGTCTTCATTAATGCGGTAGCAAAAGTGTCTCCATACATTTTTACTTGCACCAAAAATTTTGGTTCTTGATTTGATCAATGTTGAAAGGATGAGTGAAGGTCTCTAATGATAATTTTGCATAGTTTTTATACACCAAAATTAACTTTTTAAAGCTATTCTTACATAATAACATTATACAAAAAATGATTAAAGGTTATGGCCATGGCTCATGTATTTATAGCTTTCCTAAAATGAGCTAAATAATTTATGGCATTCCATCTCAAGATCAAGATGGAGGGTCACAAATTCATTAAATTTTGGAGGGACAAACAATAAATATTATAAATATTTGGAATAATGAAGCATTAATAAGGTATGGGTAGCCTTAATCCTGATATTTATCTCCATTAATGCCTTATAGATGACACCTTTATGATGATGTCATGGGTGACATCATGGCCCAAATATTTTGAATTATGACTTTTTGATAATAGATATTCAATAACTTTCTATGGATTTCTCACTTAAGCTCTTAATCAAATTTGATTTGCTTACATGATTTCACTTAGTCCTTTTGTAATTCTTGGAAATTAGTTGCTTGTTTAATCAAACTAGTTGAAAATGTTAATTTGCTTAGTTGTAATTCAATTGGAGTTGAATTAGAGGAAGGTATCAATTATGTATAGGAAAATACACCAGTTAGGTAGTATAGACATGAATTGGTACATGCACATGGTGTGTATGGCTGAATTAGAGGGTTTTAGTGGTCTCAGACATCATTTTCTATGGTCACAATTTGAATCAAAGTGAATTAGGAGAAAATGATAATTTCATAAAATGCATTACCCCAATCAAGGATACATGGACATGAATTGGTGTATATACATGACATGTGAAACCAAATTAAAGAATTTGGGTGATTTTAGTCTAGTTTGGGAGTTATTACAAAAAGTCATTCAGATTTACAATCTTGGCATGATAGTGATAGGAGTTAGATGTCTACATTTTGACCCTATTTGAGAAGGCATGGTGAGATGTTTATTCAAATCAATGTATTTTCAAAGAATAAAAAGGTCACTTAAAATGATCATAACTAGAATAAAATTCATTCCCACTTTCTATTAAATTATACATGAGTTGAAAAAAATGCAATTATGAAAATAACCCAAAAAACATTTGGGTGGCCCTTGATGACCCCTTAATGGGAGAACAATACAATTTTACTTTTGATGGGTTGGCCCTTGATCAGAAGAAAGGAACACATAATTTATTAAAAAAATGATGAAAAATAAAATAATTAGAATAAAATGGCTTGAAAATGGATAAACGAGGCTAAAAAAAGCCTCCTATGAAGAACTCAGGTAATAATAAGTCCATGGGTGGAGATTGGATAAGAATATGGAGATGGATGTGTATTTTTTTCGCATGATTATGCTATCTTCTATGTTTATCATTTGTAATTTTTCTTATTATGATATGATAATGTATACTAACATTAGGAGATGCACATCCTTAATTAGCATATAGATTTTTGATTTATCCCTATTTCTAATTGATGTATGACTAAATACTAGAGATTAATTTAGGATATGCACATCCCAAATCAATATAGAAGTTGCATAGATGTTGGGTAAATGAATATGTAGCATGAATTGATACATAAGCCAGGAGATGCACATCTTGAAGTAGTAAAAAGAGTCATTCAATTTTATAATGCTATGCTTAAGGTTGGAGAATGATATCTTGGTTAGGTAGTGGATATGTAGGATTGTGATTTTAGATATGTATGTTTGGTACCACATTGAATTTTGAGATTAGAGCACTTGGTGTTTAATATGGAAAATAAAATTATGCATCATAAGTATGAACAAATTATAATAACATTGGATTTAAAATTGTGAATGAAATAAAAATAAAAAGATAGGAACCAAAATTAAATACAAAATGTAATCAACTTAAGAACAAGAGATGAACTAGCAAGACTTAAGTAGAAACAAGAAATAAAATAAAACAAAAATAATCAATAAAAAAATCTAGATACATAAGTAAACAAATCAATCCAAAGTTAATGCAAGACTCAAGCCATTTCCAAAATGTATGTAGACACGACACTCAAAAGACATAAGTGCACAAACCTAGAAATAAAACATAGAGAACATAATGTAATGAAGATAAAGACACTCAAGATAAACAATCAATAATTATGCATGTGTAATGAATAAGGTGTTATTATTGGAGGATGAATGTAGCACTAAAGTATCAAGAATGGAATGATAAGGAAGGGGTGGTTGAGCTATGCCCCCAAGTGCTCCTAGAAAATGTGTGCTACTTACATAGTCCAAAGGGACCTTAGGCTGATGTAATTCTCCCAGGAATTGGGATAGAATAAATGTGATAATAAGTAGAGAAGAAATGATTAATATAAGAAAAATAGGGATGTGATTGAAAAATGGTGAAAGCATATAGGTACAAAATTACTTGAAAAATGGTGAGAGCGTAAAGGCATAGGGTATAATAACATGAAAATAAGAGTGGTTGAGTTGACCTAAGATGACCCATGTATCTAAGCACTACCTACATAGTCTATGTAGACCTTAGGATGGTGTAGTTATGCTAGAAAAGTGAGTGTAATGCAAGAACATAAATGATGAAAAAAAAAGGGGAAAACCCACCCAAAATATGACATGGCTTTATAACTCTCAGGGAGATTTTAATCCCACCTTTGCTAACTAAGAATGTCATTAGTATTTTGCCTAGCATTTTCTAGTGTTTTCAGGGTTTTGGAATAAGGAAAACAACATAATATGTGAAAATTTACAATGAACCATATAGCAAAGGATGTTTATCCTTATGTAAAGGTTCAAACAATAACTAAATCAGATAAAATAGTGTTCCTACAAAGGAACATCATAATTTAAGGTCTAGGGGAATACCATGCAAAAGTAAATAAGAATGATTAGAAAAAGTATCAAGGAAATACCAAATAGGTGAAACCATATGTTTAGATGCCTTGAGAAACTAGCCTAAAAAAGATGTTACTGATTCTAACACTAATGTTGATGTTGATGCTTTTAACTACCTCTAAAATATTCATTGAATCTATTTATATACTAGTTGGTTCATAATCAAGATCATGATTGGTAATAAGATTAGAATGGCCTAGAAGAATAGGTAAAAGGAAGAAGGAATGGTTCAAAGGAAATAGAATTATTATTACAATATAATTATAATGGTCCAAGTAATAAACAAAATTATCTAGGCAATAAATAGGAATGGCCCAGGTAAGTGAGTATAAATGGTAGAATGGCCCATGTAACAATATACAATGGGTGCCCCCAATTAAGGGATATTATATACAACATAAAAAAATAAAATTCAAGTGTGTATATGCTTGAGATGTGATATTTTCATGGGTTCCTTGAGATCTTGTCCATCTGAAGTAGCCAAATTGTATGCCCCAAACCCTTAATTTTTAGTGACCATAAATGGACCTAACCAATTGGCTTCAAATTTGTATTTATTTTTACACTTAGTGTTGGTTTTTTTATGATTTTATTTTAGTACCACATCACCAAATTAAAATTATATAGGGAAAATATATTTTATATAGCTATAATATAGTCTATTTTGATAATCTTGTAAATGGTCCAAGGCAGCCTAAAGTTTTTCATCTAGATTCTCTAACTCTTGCAATTTGGAAAAAATATATTTTTCATCATCAATAATGTCATGTAACAAGATGTACAATGAAGGAAACTTGATATTGATGGGAATAATGAGATATAAACCATAAACTAAGGAGTATGGTGTATCTCTCATAAGGGTTTAATGACTAGTTCAATAAGCTTAGAGGGTTGGGAACAACTAAAAGTGCCAATCATGACTAGTATCATTGACAATCTTCTTAAGGATTACAACAATGATCTTGTTAGATAACTTAGCTCGATTGTTTCCTTATGGGTTATATGGTGTGGAATGTTTATGTTTGACTTTAATTGGTACAAAAGGCTTTGACATCCTTGTTTTTGAAAAAATAACCATTATCAAAGATGATTTTGGTGGGAATGTCATAGTGATATATAATATGAAAATAAGTGAACTTATATATCTACTTTTCAGTTATATAAGTGAGGGGTATGGCGTATTTATACTTAGTGAAACACTTCATAATAATAATAATGTTCTTATGGCCATCAAAATAAGTAGGATTTATTTTCCTAACAATAACAAGTCCCCAAGTTTAAAATGGCCATGGCGTAGTAATCAAATAGATTGGTAGTGAAGGTGCATGTATCAAATATCTATGCTTGTGATAAGCAACATACTTATTGACATCATTGCATGTGTTTGTATCCATTTTGGTCTAGTACTATACTAGATGGAGGAGTTTCTTATCCAAGACCATGCTGCTAGTGTGGTCCCCATAAATTCCTTCATGGACCTCTTTAAGTACCAACGTAGATTCTCCCAAAGATAAAAATGAAGCAATGTTCCATCATAGCATCTATAATAGAGTGTGTTTCCAAGTATGGTATAATGGGATTCTCGATGAAGGAATAGTTTGGTTTGGTTCTTTGAAAGGTTTAATAGAATATTTTGATCTTGGAGATAAATACATAGGTCTTGGTACTAAAGGGGATTGGGACCAATAATATTACATACTCTCTCTAAATTTTATAGTATATGAGCTGGTTATAAAATATTATCAATGAAGAACTGATACTCTCTGGCATTATTGGTAACTTATATCATGGATCCAATGGTAGCCATGGCATCTACCACTCAATTATTTGCCTATAGTATTTATTTGAATTGAAGAAATTGAAAGTGTTGTTTAAGATTGTCCACTATATGCTTGTAAGGTGAATGCTTCTTCTCTCTTGTTTGGCACTGATATGTGACTAGATTGATGATTAGTTGAGAATCACCATATACCATCAATTACTTGATATCCTAATCTATTACAAGATGAAGTCTAGTAACAAGGGATTCATGTTCTACCATGTTGTTAGTATAATAGAAGCTAATGTGAAACACCTTGGGAATAAGATCCTCTTATGGTGTGACCAATAAATTACCAGGTCCAAATCCATGAGAGGTGAATAAATAGTCAAAGTATAGTGTCTACTATTTAGACTCAATAATTACCTCATCCAAGGTCATGATTGATTCATATGGAAAATCAAATGAGAAAGGCTTGGTGTCGATCAAAGGAGATTCATTGAGTTGATTGGTAAAAAATTACCCTTTGATAGATGTTAAATTCTAGTATTCCACATCAAATTTACTCAATAACATCACCTATTTGGCCATACAACTTGTGAGTGTGGTCTTTGATAATAAGTACTTAAATGGATCACTTTTGGCTATTGCAATGGTTTTGTTATTTAAAATATAGTTCCAAACTTTTGGGAAGAGAATACCATTAAAATATAATCATTTTCCATAGGTGTATAGTTATGCTCATAAGTTACTAATGTCTAACTGAGATAGTATATTTCATGCTCTTTGCCCTATTCATCATGCTAGGCCAAAAGTGCCCCAATGCATGTTCTATTATTAAAATTTATAAGAGAAATGGTTTATCTGATGTAGGTAGAGTTAGTACTGGTAAATTAGCCAATTAGGTCTTTAATTTCATAAATGTTTATTCACAAATAGTATCCCATTGAAATGTGACACCTTTATTCAAAAGGTGTGTAATGGATGACACTTATCAGCTAAGTGTGATATAAAATGACGTATAGACTAAATTTTTCTTTGTAAGTTACAAAGCTATTTCAAATTGGATGGAGGAAGAATTTAAAAAATACCCTTGACTTTAGCTAGATCTACCTCAATACCTCTCTATGACATAATGAACCCTAGAAATTTACTTGAACTGACATAAAAAATGCACTTCTTAGGATTGAGATGAACCTTATATTTATGAATCCTATAAAAAATTCTTTGTAGAACATCAGGGTGGCCTAAATATGTTCTTGATTTAGATAAGATATCATCCACATAGTCTTCAATAATGTTGTGCATCATGTCATGGAATATGGTAGTCATGGCACACTGATAAGTCACACTTGTATTCTTCAAGCTAAAGGGAATGACTTGATAACAAAACATTCCCCGTGGAGTTGTAAACATGGTCTTGTACTAGTCCTCAAGTGTAATATTAATCTAGTTATACCCAAAAAATCCATCTATGAGGGATAACATTTCATAGCTTGTCATTGAATTGACTATCATTTCAATATTAGGTAGTGATAAATCATCTTTAGGGCATGCCTTGTTAATGTATTTGAAATTGGTAAATAAATGATTACCTTGTGGATTTTTTAAATTGGGATGATATTAAAGATTTACTTGGAAAAGTTGATTGGTTGAATAAACCCTACATCTAGTAACTTTTCTAATTCCTTTTTAACCAGGATTACAATGTGCAGATACATTTTCCATAATTTTTGTTTGACTAGTTTAACATCTGGATGAATAACCAAGTGATGTACCACTAATTAAAGATCAAGAGAAACCATGTCTAAGTAGGACCATGTAAATATATTAATGAAATATTTCAAAATAGTAATAATGAATTCACACTCCTTACTAGTGAGGGATGCACCTAGATAAATCATCTTGGGATAATCATATGTAACAATATTGACCTCAGTAGTATCTTCAACCAATAATGTTGAGACATCCTCAATAATAGTAGATAAGGAAGATAATGGATCCTCTTTAGATTCCTATTGATCACACTTTCTATCCATATAGGAGGAGTCTGAATCAACCATGCTAGGTAATTTCTAGTTAGTAAATAATTTAGGAAAATCTTAAACAAAGTATTCAAAAACTTGTTCTTTAAAAATGATACTAAAACCAATGGTAATGCTTGGACTAGGTGGACACTATGCTTCCTTAGGAGAGAGGTGAACTTCCCCATTCAAGAGAAACTTAAACATGTTTTCACTTAAGGACTTTTTTTTATCTTTACTCTTTCCCTAACCCAAGGGTGCCCCAAAAAGGTTTTCACCTGAGGATCTTGATGTTTTATTTTTATCATGACCAAGGAAGTTCACCTACTCTTTAAAATAGGTGGTAGGGTCCAAATGGAAATTTAATCCTTGTGTGTGATCACCAACCAATAATTCATATCAAAGACCCATGAACTTGTTAGTTGATTCTTCATTCTAAAAGTTGTCTAATGGTATGATAGAGACTTGCTAGTCCCAATCAACTAGGTTGGGATGATAAAGGGTAAGTGGATAATGGGCTGTAATGGTCATGATGGAATTGGAATCAAATAAATCAATATCTTCTAGCTCATTGTAGGTGCTATAATAAGATGCTACTTCATTGCTAGGAGTTTTTTTATTAGTTTATGAAGAGTAATCACTTTAGAAATTAATGGGGTCACCCCCAAGTGGTATAAATATAAGAACTTGATTCCTCATAAGTTTAATAGCTAAAATAAGTTCAAAAATTACTTTTTCCTTAGATACCAATCCTCTTCCTATATAGTCCAAACTATCTGTGATTCTATTTGGTATAGGATACTTGGAACTCTAGTGGCTCAATTTTGATTGGGTGACATATAAGGTACATAGATGAGTGGCTCTTACAAAGTGGATTTAACTTTATTTTTATAGATCATGTTTGGCCTACCAAGATTTTTATAAGGTTTAAGACGGCCATAGGATTTGGGAGATTTAGGCATTTATCAATGTGGAATGCATCATGAATGTTATATATGGTAATACCATTATCATAAATAGTGAAATAGGTGGACATGGTACTGAGAAATGGATCAAGAAAAGTATAAGAAAGGTCACTTGGGTTGATATAATTAGAATTGGGAGGTTTAGAAATAAACCCATTACCTTTCTTGCCTACCAACTCAGTGCTAAGATAATAGGTGTAGTTGTCATACTTAGTTTATAGATGTTTATAATATTAATATGGCCATAAATTAACATAAAAAGTGACATATAGACCAAAATGGAGGAATTTAATGTATTAATATAGGGTAGAATGGATTGCTCTTACTTAATGGAGCCAATGATGACCAAGAAGCATATTGTAAGGTAACTCTATATAAATGACATGGCACATGGTATCATGGGTAACATGCCCAATAATTATTTGTACATAAATCATTAATATATATTTTATTTTTGCCTTCTCATAAGCCTTGATGGTGAGGATTGTATGTCTTCCACCATATACCCTAATGTTTGTACCAGTTTCAATGATGCCATGTTCAATCTAGAGCTATTCTCTATAAGAACCCATTTAATTTTATGATGGGAAAAATGACTTATATGTACATTGGATTATTATGTAGGGGACCAAGGGATGACATATCTCATTGATCAAATTTAAACTATTGTCTTAGAGATAAATGTCCCATAAGCTCTTGAAATTGGTCAGCATTAATATCATAAGGCACAATGGATTGTTGAAGGAAATCATTTAGTATGGTCTTGTGAACATTAGATGTATGCAAAAGATCCAAAATAGAGATATGTACAGATGTTTTGATTAGCTATTCACTGATACTATATGTCTTCTCAAAAATGGGATGAGTAGGTTTAGTATTAGTTGGTACAATGTTTGGTTTAGGATTGGTCTTGATCAGTATAGTGTTCGGCTCAAAATTGGTCTTAATCAATATAGTGTTTGGCTTAGGATTGGTCAAAATTGGTATAGGTTTTATCTAAAAATTAGTGTTAGAAGAAAGAAAAGGGTCATGAAGGATAAATTTTGGTGATCTAGTTGTGATTATGAAATTTTGATTTGGGATGGATTTATTATAACTAGAAGAATGAGGAGGCCCAAAATTGTTACCCATGGAAATCAAGGTACATAATTACCTAAAATAGAAGATGGTGATCCTAAAATAGAGGAACCTATTAATTCCTAGTTGTACACCTCATAAATTCATCCTTGCACATTTGAGAGAAAATGGTAAATAATGCTAAAAAACCTGCTAGTATGTCATTGTAGCTAGGGAAGGGTTTGTCATCAAGATTAGATCAAATGTAGAAAATGACTAAGAGGCACCTACAAAGGGTATGGTCAGCTCCTTGATACTTTTAACTCTACCTAAACTAAGGTGAGAGGACATATGGGGTAGATTTCTCACATGGAGAGATTTTATAATTCAACCTCTATGGGGATTTTGGCACAAAGAACAAATATGACCAAGGCATAACCTAATTCGAACACTTCATCCATGATGGGTTGTCACAAAAAATGCACAAATGATCTAGGTCATATAAAATCTTCTAAAGATAGATGGGAAGAAGACTATAATATTAATTTTATATAATCTTCAACAACAAGGGTCAAATAAAAGATTGCAATGCTAGTATTTAAAACACAAACTATAAACACATTTCAAATATGCAAGATCTTATGAATTTATAAGGCAAATAACACTTATAGTATGCAAAGGGTGTATTATTTGTAGGTTAGGGTAGAATAGGACAATTTGGATAATTATAAAAAATAAGGTGGTGTGTTGGTGGCCTTCAAATAATAGGGTATCTTACAATATTCCTGACATCATTACTTAGCATAGATGTAGAAAAACTCAAATGCAAGCTAGTGGGAAATACCAAATAATCCTTGAAATAATAGAACATACATTGAAACTAAACTTTCAAAAAAAAAAAAATTCTTATCAAATCCATAAACCTAGGGTACCCTAACAAGTTATTCAACAACATGTTATAAAATAATGCAAAAAAGGTTTTATAACCTAGATCCATGCTCAAAATGATAACTAGTAATGAACATAAAACTAGATATAATTTCAAAAATATTTACAAAATAGACTACTAAACTTCATCAATAGGAAATAGCAAATAACCATGAGCATTTTCATTAACTTGAAAAGAAATATTACAAACATCAATATTTCAAAATTCTGCCATGGACGCAAGCATGGTGAGATTGATCTTTTGACAAGGAAGACATAAAGACGCTCTCAAAGCTCACTAATGGCTATACAATTGTAACCAACTTAGCAAGGGAGAAAAGATATACACATGAAAATTTATCCTAAAAATTCTTAAATAACCTAGGATTAAAGAAAATGAACACCTAAAATAATGACCAACAACCTTGAATAGAGGAGAATCCCCATATTTATACATTTTCAATCCATTTTCAATTTTGGGACTGTGGGTCACAATTTGAAAAATTACATAACAACCATCCCAATTTCACCAAGATGCTTCTAGTTGGAAAATATTCCATGCCATGCCTGATATCTTCATCTAGTTGCAAGAAAAGAATCATCACTCTAATTTCCTCTATAATGAATGATAAAGGTTTACATCAAACTTTTGATTTCATAGATGGAGATGTCTTCATATGAGTTACAAGGAGAATATTTATTTGAAGAGCTAAAAAAATTTTATCCTCATGTGTAACCATTTGGAGAAGTCTTGATCACTTGCTTATACAGTTGGAATTTCTTGGACAACTGCCCTTCCTTTAGTGCATGCCATGAAACAACCTTGCTTTTATAATGATGGCACATAAATAATCCATGGTCATGGTATAAATATAAAATGATCCATGGTTATGATTGAAAAATATTCTTTAGAATGACTCATAGACCTCCTTCTGTGCTTTGAATCATTTCCCATCCATGGGAGAACAATTAATTTTAGCTTCTCAACCAAAGTTCACCACATATTGACATTTGGCACACCACATCGAATCTAATTGGGAACTCACAAGGCTTAAAACTAACTAGGCCACTTCATTAGCTCTAATCTAGGCACATGTCACCTTTTTATTAGTTCTTATCCCTTTAAAAATTCCATCTTGGATCATACCATTGTATATTTATAAGTTAGATCAATGCATTATGTTGGATTTCGATCTAAAGGATTGAATGGCATTGGCTGCTCAATACTCTATCTAACATAGTTGTAATATATGTCATCATCATGTTCACTTTGGGCTCAGTATAAAATATTGAATTAATACACCCCATCAATTATAAGGTCTATGCTTAACCACGTACCATCAATTGATGGGAACACGCTTGAGCTTTATTATGCATCACAAGATTAACCTTTTAAATTTGAACTCACACCATCTGATCTTGATTGCCTGATCAAAAGCATGGAAATGATTGTAATCCATTGAGTATAACACTATTGGTTCCTATGGACATTGAGAGAATAACTAAGTCCAAGCTCAAAAATAATATAAAACTTAGGCTATAGTCTTAGACCAAGATTTTGATTCATATTAATAAATACGAATTAAAACTTTAGGCTAGAGTTTTAGACTAAGCTTGAAATAAAATGGGTCTCTACTAAATAAAAAGGACCATGCATTAGTTTAGATCATGAGGAACATAGGTTGATGGGTCTCAAGACTTAAAAAGGAGCAAACATGAATTTTTATACTAAGGTTTGGTTATGTTAATAAACATGACCAAGCCTTAGTATAAATATTTAACTAAGTCCATGGCATTTTTTTTTTAAATATTCCCGTGTGAAATGTTCCCACTAGTTTTGAATTCAAATGGAAATACTTGAGATAGGGTAATTGGAAGTAAGGTTTCAAGGTGATCAGAAATAAATTCAACTTGAATTTTTACATACCAAAGGGTAGTACAAAACCAATATTGACATTAAATCATGAAACTCGTACATTGCCTATTTCAAATGGATTCCAATTAAGCCTACAATGTGAAGCACATAGATCTAATGTTAGAAAATTAAGATAAGATTTAAACCAAAATCATGAACAAATATTCTAACCAAACCAAGTGTATATGATCTTCAAATAAAAACAATGTGCAAACATGCTAGTGACACCCTGATTAAGTGAATTCTCATAGCAATATGTTTTATAATTCAGAGACTTTGGTTTAGACTCATAATTAGGCTTTTCACTCTATTTGATCAAACACCATTGTTAAGATCAATTCATGGTTAAAATAAGTCTTACACATGTAATATTGGGATCAAACATCAAAACCTAGTCATGATGTGTGTGTGCTTTGATTCCACTTACCATTTGCCATGGGATTTAGAGAGTAATTTCTAGAGTTTATGTCTTTAACCATTGAAATTGACTTACATTATGTTGGATATTCATTAAAAACCATGATTTATCTTAGGGAAGGCTTGGACATTGATCTGTTACCAGCTATGTAACCATAGCCTTGATAGAAATGCCTTTGGATCCATTTAAGGCCTTTCTCCATTGCCATCTAGGCATCTATAGCCCTGATGGAGATTACCCGAATAACCTTTGATTAGGAAGTTACTTTTGAATTTTGAAGTGAGCTCTTATTTATGTATTTTTTGCTTTTTATAGACCATTTCTTATTTTTGGCAAAGTCTAAGAACCAACTTAGTTGGGTTTTGGGATTTGGTGAAGTGTTTGATCTTCAAGAAATCATGCTTAGTTGTAAAGTTTATCCCAAGCAATTAATGTTGTTTAAGTAAAACCATGACTATGATTTAAAATTTCATCTTGCATATGTAATCCTCATCAGAATCATGTTTAGATTAAAACAAGGCTCAATATTTTAGGGAATAACTAGCCTATTCATTGGTCTTTACTGGTCTCCCTAAAATTAAAACATCAAGCTCACATTTCAGACCCTTAGTCAACCACACCTAAGTCCTGACTTGGGAAGTCCCTTTTTTGAGTGATTGGATGAAACTCGAGCCAAGGACTATCTTGAAAAGGCCTATTAAAATGAAATAACAACATAAGACAAAGCAAATAAATAATATAAAAGCACTATATACAAATGAGGATAGGAAATAAAGAGCAAGAAAGAAATAAACCAAAGCCCTACACTAAATCCATAGAGAGACTACCTCCAAGATGAAGTGGAAGATTATTTAATCTATAATAGAACTTTGAAACATAGATGATTCTATTTAATGGCTCCTTTTCATGGAATGGATCATTTATACACTTATGCCTTCTATATGATGTAACTTGGTTTCTCACCTCCATTGATACCTTAAACCTAGGATTGAATGTAGACCATTAACCTTTATCTAGCTCAGATCTAATGTTTACATGACCATCATTGATGTCTATGTGACTATCAAAATTTAACCCCAGTGGTTTCTAACCTAGGATTAATTTTAACTTTCACATGACCATAAAGGACATTCACATGACTATCAATGACATCTGTGAGACCATAAAAATTTAAACCCCTATGGTCCTTGACCCAAGATTAATTTTAACATCCTCACAACCATCAATGATGTTTATACGATCATCAATGATGTCTGAATGACCATCAAAATTTAAACCCCTATAGTCCTTGACCCATGCTTAATTTTGATGTCCTCACAACCATAAATGATGTTCACACGACTGTTAATGACATCCATGAGACTATCAAAACTTAAAAAATTATGGTAAATTTCTTTATATCTTTTGGTCTTCAACATTTTTATATCAGGCTTTTTGTGGGGACAATTATTTTGGACATTTTGTTTGAAATAACTTCCTTGAAGCATCAAAATTTACTTAGACATTCTTCATGCAACATTTTATCCAAAGCATCTGAGCACCTTTAACCTTTTTAATGTGGATAAAATGTTGGATGGAATTCCTTTGGGCCTTTTTTACAAACATTTCTCTTGAAAAAAATTGGACTTTACACTTTTCCTGAAGTAATGCTTTTTTATCATGATTTTTTTGTGAATAAAATGCCTACAAGGATTTGGCTTTCAAAATTTTTGTAGCAAATAAAATGTACAAAACAAATAGTTATTCAAGATTTTCATGAACACTTTGGCCAAAATAATTAATTTCTTTGGAATTTTTGTGTGAACACTTTAACTGATGGAAATAAGTCTTCAAGCTTTTTGCCCGAGACAAAAAAACCCAAAGACATATTTCTATCAAGACAAGTGTTTATGCAAAAATACAAAAAATTCAAAGGGCCTAATACACATGATAGTAAAGACAAAATCAAGATTTAGCTTATTTAACATGAAACTTGGCCTTGGAGTGAACATTTTAAAACAAAAATTGGGCTAAGGACTTAGACATCTATACTCAACATGGGCTAGACTTAGGCATTTACACTTGACAAGGGATCAATTGATTTAATGAAAATTTGGGCACTAACACTGGCTCTCTCCTAGGGATTCATAATACATGAGGGTGTGTAATGAATCCCAAAACATAAGACTAGGTGCCAATTCAATGGGCTATGGAGTCAAGACTTAGCAATTTTCAGCAAACATTTATGAAGGCTCAACAAAATAATGGCATACTTGATAAAAATAGATCAGGAGGGTCTAAAAATGATCACACGATAGAAACATGAAAGGAAACTATATAAACAAAGCCTAAATTATAGGGGTGATAGAACGTGAAATAATACAAAGATAAAACTATACACTATATATTAATGCACATAGGTTACAAACTCAATCAAGGAAGTGTTTCAGATGTCTAACATTGACTGGTAGCTCTAGTATTTCACCATCCAAGTATTTTAAGAAGAAAGTATGCTTCTCAATTTTTTAGTTAATGGTATAGGGATCCATCCACAAGGCATCAAATTTTCCATGCTTTCCTTTCTCCTCGTGCCTACTATCCCAAAGTAAAACTAGATTACCTACTTGGAAGGTTGTTAGAGTGATCTTCCTATCAAATATTTTTTTCAAATTCTCCTTGAATTTGAGGTGTCTTTCATGATATTGTATTTGAATCTCATCAATCTCAATAATTTGGTTCATCCTACTTTCTTAGTGGTTGATTTTCTCATCATCTTCTAGTTGCTGCATGAGATGATAAGTGGACAACTACAAATTCTAGGCAAAATTTATTGAGCTCCATAAACAAGATCAAAAGGGATTTTGATGTATCTTTCTTGGTCATAATCCTATCAACCCATAATATAAACTTTATCTATTCACCCCACTTCTTCTTATTTGCTTTCAAAGTACATCTACTGATTTTGAAAAAGTTCTTGTTACTAGATTCTGCTTGCCTATTCCCCTAAAGGTTGTAATTGGAAGCATATTCCAATTCAATCCTATAATATTTGAATAATTACACTAAAGGTTTGGATTTTAAGATCATAAAATTATCAAAAATAACCTTAATAGGTGCACGAAATCTATAAATAATATAATTTAATAAAAATACATAACTACTTGGTGTGTTGCTTTCTTTATAGGGATCGATTCAACCCATTTTGTGAAGTAGTCAATTGCAACAAGTATCCATCTATGTATAATGATTGATGAATAAATATTTTTTCCAATGAAATTAATTCCCCATTATTTGAATGGGCCTTCAATTATCATATGTTGCAAAGTAAGAGAACCAAAAGCTTTCATCCTTCCACTAAAGCACTAACATTTCTCATACTTTATGACTATCTTAACAACATTTTTGAATAATGATGGCCACCAATAACTAGCTCTAAAAAATTTATGAGCTATAAAATTAGGAACAAAATGGCCAACACATATTCCACTATGTAATTCTTCAATTAGGTCAATAATTTGTTATTCTAGCATGCATCTTAGGATAACCCCATCCAGATTCTTCCATGCTAGTCCATTCTTAGTCAAGAGGAATTTTTGGGAAACAAGTTTAAGAGTTCTTCTTTGTTTTTTTTTCCAATTCAAGGGGATAATTTATATTTTAAAAGTAGTAAAAAATATCTCTATACCATAGAGACATGTTAAATTGACTCAAGGAATCATCAACATTAAAAATAGCAGTGTTTATCTCAACAACTTACAAATTGGTCTTAGCCATAAGCTTTGCTAGAACCTTCCCTCTTACTAACTTAGTGGTCTGAATATCCATGTCATACTCTTACAACTTGTTGACCCACCTACATCTCTTGATGGATACTTTAGTTTGACTCAATATGTCCATCATGGTATGTGGGACATAAACAACAATATTTGAACTCAAAATATAAGGCCTGAACATCTTGACAACTTTTAAGAGAGCAAAATTTTGATTTTCCATGATGGTATAATTTAGTTCAGGTCCTTACATAGCTTTGATAAAGAAAGCTATTGGCTACTCATGACCTTCTTCATTCTTTTACAATAGAACAATAATAATAGTATTATATGATGCAAAAGAGAATATCTGAAATGGCTTAGTGTAATTAGGGATGGCCAAAATAGGGTTAGACTTTTAATCTCCTTTGATGTCATTAAATGCTTGCAGAATTTTCTCCTCCCATTTGATTATTTAGTCCTTCTATAGTATGGATGTGATAGGCAAAGTAATCTCTACAAAGTTGGACATAAACCTCCTTACAAAATTAATTTATCTAAAAAAGGATTGAATTCCCTTCTTGGACTGTGGGATAAACACTTTGTCAATGGATTTTAACCTTTTGGGCTCAATCATGACACCATACTTAGATACTATATGTCCCAATAAGTTGGCCTTTTGTAATCCAAAGTGGCATTTCTTAGGATTAAGCAAAATTTTGAACTACCTGCATCTAATCAACACTTGATCTAGATGTTCCAAATGTTCTTCTCTAGTCTTGGAGTACATAGTAATGTCATCCTAATACACAGCTATGAAATTTTTAATTATCCCTATAAAATCAACATTTATAGATCTCTAAAACATTACACCAACATTCATTAACCCAAAAGTCATCCTCATATATACATACATGCCCCAAAGTGTTATGAATGTGGTCTTGGGTCTCGTAGATTCCTTCACCACAACCTGGTTATATCCTGAGAAACCATCTAATGTGGACATCTCCTCTAACACTTTGCAACATGTTGTCCATATTGGGTAGGGGATAATTATCTTTTAAATAAATTTTATTCAAATTCCAAAAATCCACACACAAGCAGATGTATCCATTTTTATTTCACATAGGGACTAAATTTGTAACCCATGATGAATACCTGATGGGTTGAATGATACCACCATACCTTAGCTTCTTTAACTCACCCAAATTTTAAGGGTCAAGATGGGGTTAATAGGTCTTTATTTTTGCCTAAAAGGCTTGCTATCAGGTTGCAATGGGATGACATGTTGGAACAAGTCTTCCCTATATGATTTTAACTTAAAATAACCATGCTAAATAATCCCAGTACTTTTTTAGTAGCTACATGTAAAATTTCTTCTCATTTGCACTTAGGTGAGTACCTAGCTAAGCCTTCCTTTGATTCTCATGAAAACCCAAGTTTTATTGTGTCACGTCTTTTGAGATAAATGAGTCTCAAGTTTTGATTCTATCTACTCCATCAAAAGATGCTTCTAAAATTACTAATCTTCTAAGGAGTGTGTTTTTCTTTAGCTAAATAATGTCCTTCCCAAACAAGGTTTCCTTTCCATCACAAACCTGAACCATAGATTACAAGTCTATGAGCTGATCATGGAACTCAACTTCATAATTTAGAAACCTTTTGATCTGATCATCATCATCAAAAACCTACCAATGATGAACATTATCTGGGAATAAATGTCTAAAAAGCACCTCCATTTGACACTGATAATGAGGTCTCGTATTTACAATATCAAATTGATCACCTAACCTTGTAAGTCTTTTCACTTCTTCATTGAAACTTCTATCATGTTAACAAAGATTGAATGCATCAAAGAATTCAAGTAAATCCCAAACAACATTATGATATTGTTTTAACCTTTTTTTGGTGGCATAAGCATTACTTACCTACTTAACCACTAGCTTAGAATCACCCTTTATAATCAAAATTTTAATTCCATATTCACAGGCAATTTGTAAGCCAAGTAAGAGTGCCTCATAATTAGCAATATTATTCATGTACTCAAAGGATAAATAAAAAGAAAACATTTAACATTTAACATTGAGGGCATAAAAGACAACCCCTAC
The DNA here is from genome assembly GCA_037957365.1 of Torreya grandis. Taxonomy (NCBI): domain Eukaryota; kingdom Viridiplantae; phylum Streptophyta; class Pinopsida; order Cupressales; family Taxaceae; genus Torreya; species Torreya grandis. The sequence goes on along the minus strand of JARHVA010003404.1, from coordinate 99,940 downwards.
TCCATTTCCAATATTGCAGTAAGCCTAGTCAAAACACATCTTCCAAACTACACCTTCTTTGTCAAGTTAAAAATCAAGAATAATAGGTTGTTTAATAGTATAAACACTCCCAACAAAGACACCCAATTTAACATATGTGTATAATACTTCATTCAAATCACATTTTGTATCTTTGATTATATGTAGCATATTTGGATCTCTATATATTTTGACCATCTTACCCTAAAATGGAATAGTGGCATAAGACAAGTCCATCTATACACTTCCACCCATGCTAGCAACCCATTTACATGACAACAACATCCCCCACTTAGGTGGGCAGTCCACAACTACCACATCCATATTTAAATAATTTCCTAGATGCACTACCAATTGTACTACTAACCCCTTGACTTGTCCAACAATTGGAACCTCTTGGGAATCTATGGTATAACACTTGATAAGGGCTGATGTAATCTTAACTTTAATCTCATTTATAACACCTAGGGACATCACATTGTAGGAGGATCTAGAGTTAAACATATAATTATGAATAATTAGACCATTGCTCAAGAGAGTTGTATAAAACAAATCCACATTTAGTTGACTTTCTACAAGTGTAGTCCCCAAATAGACCTCTGAAGTGGGTTCAACAACCTCTTCTGATTCTTCATCACTTTTATGGGGTGTTTGGGGTAACTCAATTTCATTTACAGATGAATTCTTACCAAATTCCAAGTACTCAAATGCTCTCTTCCTATGTTCAAGTATTCTTAATAATTCAACAAGTGGTATAGTGATTTTTAGTTGGCTCAACACTTGGCCCATATCACATATGCCATACTAAGGAAAAGGAGTATTTGGTGGAAAGGTAACAACACCTTCAATTGGAATATAGTCACTTAAGGTCTAAAGTGGAGTAGGCTAGGATGGATTAACATTCTTATCAACAACCTTTAAAGGTAGATATGTCTTAACATCATTTATAACCTTAGGGATACTAGAAATTATGGTTACCCTATTCTTGGCTGAAACACCTCTAGGCTTGGCAAATTAAGAAATGGGTATTGTATTGGAAGCTTTAAGGATTGATATAGTTTTCTTAACCTCCTTATTAGCATCCACTACCTTTGGATTTATAGGGGTAGTGTTTTAAGGAGCAGTAACCTGGTATTTACTTCTCAAGTGATACTCCTCTTGGGAAATTACTACATTGATTAGCAACTACCTATCCTCAACTGACAAAATTCACCCATCATATTTTGTAATCATCATATAACATAATAAATCTAAATCATGAATGGGAAATTCATATGCTTGTGAAATATTAACATCATAAGCAAGTTTAGGAGTTGGGACACTTACCTTTTCAAGTGTACTCCAAAATTGATCAATAATAATAACACTCAATAATTTCATGGAGGCAATCAGTCTACTATGGGGGATTTGACAATTAAACATCAAGATCTCACCACTAGATAATAAAAACTCAAGTTCATCCATATTTTCATCAATCAATTCAGAAGTATCACATGGAGGATGTGGAAGGAATCACTTGTCACACCAATAAATATCAATGTTAAAATTCATCACATTCACTTTGGCATTCAATGGATCAGGCACTTATAATCCATCCCCTCTATTCTGATTTCTATCTGTTCTCTCTTCATGTGTAGGCCTCTTCCCTTTATCATTGTCTGAATTGTGCAAAATAACCCCCCTTTGTACTTGATTTAGATTTGGAGGCCTTTCTTGACTAGTAGACACATGAGGGATCCCCTTATCAACTCTAGCCAACTTGTATGACATTTATTTGATAGCAAAGGCCAAAGTTTTGATAGTCTCCTTAAGATTGGTAGTTTTTGTGGACTATGTCTTTTTTGGATTGACCAATTTTATAGCAGCCCACTTATTCATGGGATTTCCCACAACCTTTATGTTGTTCTCAATTTGGATGGCCATATCGAATTCCAACCATAGGTTAGTGGGAGCCTTTTCCCTCAATTAGTATGCAACCTTATTATCAAAAACATCATAATATTTTATCAAGTACATTGTATCACTGAGATTAATGTTTTTAGGTAGCTGTATCATAACCTTGTTGAACTAGGTATTCTAGTCTTGAACATATTTTTTAGGATTATTTTTGATATTTTTAAACTTAGCTAAAAGAAACTTGGGATCAAATCTTTCACCATACTAAATTCTAAAGACAATTCTCATCTCTTCACTCGAATCGATGCATCCAAGGGGAAGAGAGTTAAACCACTAATTAGCATCTTCCTCTAGTTTGTGCACAAACAACTTCATGCACATATCCTCATGCTTAACCTCATAATTTTAATAATATTATGAAAATCCCACAAGTGATAATCACTACTCACTACATTATTCCCTTAGAATTTTGGAAGGCATTTCCTTACTTCATTTGGGAATTCATTAGGATAGCCTACCATTTCATCAAAATTGATAGGCTTAAATTTGGCAACATGGAATGCAAGATGATCATTCTCATCTTGGTCCCTATTCCTCATGATTACTTCAATGGGAAGTTCAAGAACAAATGGAAAAAGGACATGAGGGGGTGAATGAGGTAGACTTGGTGGATCAAACTTGGGAGGGGATTCAACTGGTTGAGAAGGAGCTAGGTAATACCTAGGACTATAGGTTTCATAGTTGATAAGAGAGATATGATAGTCTTCATCATTGGGAAGGTTGATAAAAAGTTCAAGATTATCATAATCTTAACAACCCTTAGCAGCTAAACTCTACCCTTCAATAGGCCTCCAAACTTGCCTCCTTCATCTTTGATATAAAATTAATGATGAGATAAGTTTCTTAGACAAGTCACCTTTGAAATCTGATCTCAATGATTTCAAATTTACAAATAATAAAATACTCAAAGCTGAAACTAAAAAAAATAATATTCAGAACATGCACTAATCTTTCTTGAAACTAGGTGATAAAAATCAGTCACCTCTAGAATCACAATTGTAGAATATAATAGTTAACAAACTAATCATGATAAATGATGACAACATACTTTGCTAAAGTTAATGATGAGAGTAAAATCAAAGACACTAACATCTTTAGAATAATTTTCAAAAGGGAAAAAACACCTTCCAACATGTAGTTTAACAATCCTTTGCAATGAACATAATAGAAGTCAATTATCAAGCCTCAATATTTCTTGGCACATCCCCAGTGGAGTGCTAAACTTATTGCCGACCACGATAGTTAAATCAGTGAATAAATTTATAACCTGAAATATTTATAGCTCTCTACAAGAGTCCTTAGCAACATGGGTGATAAGAGTTATCCCCAACAATGACACTAGAAAAGTGTTGGTTCTTGGTTGTACACCTTGTATACTTAACCTTGCACACTTGAGAGAAAATGGCAAGCAATGATGAAAATCCCATTAGTATGTTGTTATATTTGGGGAAGGGTTTGGCATCAAGATTCGACCAAATTTAGAAAATGATTGAAAGGCACCTAAAAAGGATATGGTTAGCTCCCTTCTACTTCTAGCTCTACTTGAACCTAGGTGAGAGGACCTATGGGGTAGCTTGATCACATGGAGATATTTTACAATTCAACCTCCATGGGGATTTTGGCACAAGGAGTAAATATGACCAGGGCATAACTAAGTTTGCACACTTCACCCATGAGGTGTTGTCATACAAAATACACAAATACTCTAAGTCATATACAATATTCTAAAGATAGATGGGAAGGAGATTGAAATCTTCATTCTATAAAATATTCAACAACAAGGGTTGAATACAACACTATAATTCTATAATTTAAAACCCAAACTATAAACACATTTCAAATAAGCAAGATCTTATGTATTTTCAAGGAAAATAACACCTATAGTATGCAAAGGGTGTATTATTTATAAGGTATGTTAGGGTAGGAAACGTTGGATAATTATAAAAAAGGAAGGTGGCATGTTAGTGAACTTCGAATAGTAGTGTATCTTGTAATATTTGTGACATCATTCCTTAGCATAAATGTAGAAAAAATCAAATGCAAGCTAGTGAGAAATACCAAATGATCCTTGAAAGAATTGAACATACACTAAAATGAAAATTTCAAAAAAAAAATTTCCTATTGTTGTCACTTATATTTTCACCCTTTGAGGAGATGTCTCATTTCTTCTTATCCAAGTGGCACAATTGAAACACCTCTAGGTTGTGGGTAGCCTAAGAAAGAGGTGAATCTCTATATAGGGATAGCTCCATTAATGTACCAATTTTAGATCACTACTACACTTATGATTACAAAGAAAAGGGAGATAAATTTGAAAGTAAACTATCCTAAAGGTGGTGATACACTAAACTTATTGATGACAACCAACCAACTACATGTCACACATGAGACCAAGAGACTAATTAGGCATACACTTCTCTAATTTGAATCTTCTAACATTAGTATTTCATTATGAGGTTGTGATGAACATTTAAGATAGGAGGACTAGACAAGAGGCCTAGAATGACACTATTTGAATATACTAACTCACTCATCCTTGACACTTCATATGACACTTCACATGACCTGCAAGAAGAAGCTTTCAAGCTGCAAATAGATGGGAGAATGAAACAATAATGCCAAGGAAATAACAATCATCATTAATAAATATTAATCATTCAAGTGAACACACTATGAAAAATCATAGAAGATGTAAAATTAGTAGTCTTTATTGATCCATGGTAATAAAATAAATAGGGCTTTTCCATACTTAGGTGGATCATCCTTACAATAGCTAAAATGACTAGTTCTTATAGAACTTGAGAGATAAAAGAGAAGAAATAAGCCCAAAAGACACAAGGAAAAGTGTTAAGATGATAAAAGGAGTTACATATTCATGATAAGAGAATTTGAAACTAATTATGCAAATTTAGAAGAGACAAGTGGCACTCTAAGTCATGAAACTCTTGAAATGTGGCATGAAATTCCTTTTACTAGCTTAAAAAATCATCTTCATCAATCAACCCTTTTGAAACATCCCAAAAATGAATAGGGATATGTCTAATGATTTAAATGAGAGTGAGGGATTGTATACATGCTTATCCATGCATTGAATGCATTCCTAATCATCTAGATTCATCTAAAAGAAAGCCATCACTGCCTACAGTCAAAGAAACTCCTCTTTTAGTCACCCCTCATAGTTGGCCTCAAAATTGGGTTTAGTTTTCTAATAAAATAAATTCAAGGGAGTGGATGACACTTGAAAAGACCCTCCATGTCCTTATATTGCTTAGGTACACCTTAAATAGGCTTCCATTTGAAGTTCTCATACTTCTCACTATCTTGCTTACTTTACTAGTTTTGAATGGTAGAGATGAAGGTAATTATAAGAACACTTAAGAGTTGTTATGAATAATTAAATATACATGGGGATTTATCTTAAGTCTCAATATTTCATACCATGTGATTGGCATCTTTAGACTCCTTTTAGAACTTTCAAACCATAGAAAACTGTCAAAAATACCTTATTTTATACTTCATCCATACAATTCCGTATAGTCCAAAAGGATGGGAAGTATCTTGAGAGAGTACCCTATAACTTATAACCACTTTAATTTTCATTTTGGTCAATTAGAGTATCTTTTCATCTTCATTTCCTTCATTGGGTCATTTCCAAGGGTTTTAGGCCATTTTTTGCCCTTAAGCTTTGTTCATTAAGATTTGATGTTAGAACTAAAAAAAATTCCACTAGAGAAAATTTAAAGATCCTTTTCAACCTCCCCAAAATCCATATATCCCCATGCAAAACCTCAAAAGATATGTGAGCACTCAAAGTTACCTTATCGAGCTTATCTTCTTATTTACACAGGCCTAATGTTATCTCTAAGCCAAAAAATGGATTCCTTGTACTTATTATATAAGGTAAAATATTGAACACATATGAAATGACCAAATAAACATGTCATAATCCATTATAATTCTTACCTAAGGCTATAATTGAAATTAGCCTCCCATTTGGGCACTAGGCTCAAACCCTATATAATAGGCCTATTTGCATACTTGAGGGTTTAGAGTACACTGTTGAGGATCCTCCTTATATGATTAGTTTATCATGTTTTTATAAGTGTTATCCAACTTCAAACACTTCCTTGAAATGTTTAACCATATTTTATCTCATCCTTTTATCTCCTTTTCTTAAAGTGTATACATTAGAAAATTGCACACAATAGTTCTAGATGTTGAAATACCTTAGGGACTACCTAACCCTTCTTGAACCATTAACTCACCAATAATACCTTTAGTATAGTTAGATACTTAGATAAATAAACTCACTAACTTACTAATTAACCATCACCTAACCCCTTTTTAGCCCACTTTGACCTTTTCCTTCAGACACTCAACCACGACAGTTAGCTTGACCACGTATGGTAAGGCTAACTGTCGACAGTTAGGTTGATCATCGATAGTTAGGTCCTCCTCATTATTACATAAATAATAGATGTGTGTAAGCTAGAATGGAAAAATTATATATGTCTACCTTTTCTATTGATAACAAATTCCCAAGCATCAAAATCAATAAACCAACCTCCTAGGGAACCTTCTATCCTCCATATCTCTTTGCCTATAAAAAGAGGGGAGTAAGAGGTAAAATGGTTTCATTATCACAAGCATTCTAGCTCATAGGTATTCAAGATATTTAGTCTATCTTCTTTTAAAAATTCAAAAATAATAATAGAGATCTGAACCTCTACCAAAATTGCTCTCAAGGCAAAGTACCATTGCTCTACCAAAATTACTCCAACCATCAACCATTTAGCAAGCAATAGGTATATTTGTAATTCAATTTTTTATTCTAATTTTTGACCTATCTCCCTCATTAGACCTTTTCTGAATCTTGCTTTCTAACTCCCAAACCCTTAACAGACCCTTACCTAATCACTTATCCAAAATTCCACAAGTAATCACTGATGGTCAGTACAACCACTGATGGTCACCTACAACCATTAACAATTACCCAACCACTGATGGTCACCCTTATTACTAAAAATAACTATGGTAAAAAATAATAGCAAGTTATTTCCAACCCATTACCCCCAAAAAAATTTTACTTTCTATGTCCCTACCTATTCACAAACCCCTACCTAATTTTATGAACCTAACTTGATCTATCTTAGCACTAATATTGACCTACTATTGCTACATTTAGTTATTTTCTCTATCAAACATACATCTCTTCTTGTATTTCATTTTAGTTTCTTTCTATTATTTGATGCAAGTATTTTAATTTTATCTCTTTCAACTTAAATGTTATCAAAGAGTGGATTGATAGCCTCCTAGTAAGCTCATGCTTCTTAGATCTAGCTCATGCTAGGTAGTCCACCTAACTATCTTGCTAATGACCCATTTTTAGTAATTTTTTATCTATAGGTTATTCCTTCCAAGAAAAAGAGGAACTCTCCATACTCATCTAGATCATGTGTGTATAACAACCAGGTTCTTCTACCATACCTTTATTACTAGCTTTTTTATCTAATTCCTAAATTAAGAAATGAGCAGAAATTAAGAGAAACATTTTGGCATGCTCGATGGGACCTATCATCATCTAGGTGCCCTTTTCTTCCCTTATTCTATGCTCATACAACAAAATCTAAAATTTATTTTGGGCTTAAAATAAACCTTGCATACATTGATTGCTTGCTTGTTTTAGTTCATCTAGTTAAATTAAAAGCAAAGTAATTAATTATAGATTCATTCTTGTTATCACACACTTTACCAAACCACATAATCAATCAACACATCAAAAAAAACCTGAGACAAGGCCCAACTAGTATTTCATCACCTAGAGGTAACCTTACCCTTTCCCAACAATCCTACTTGGAGGTCATTACCAAGGGGAGAACCAACTCAGCTCTCTAGTTGAGTATAAACTCTAAAATTTGGCTAAGCACCCGACACCTTTATCACTATGGTGTGTGAAGTGAGGGGGTAGGCCCCAATATCAAGCCATGTATTGAATTTCAATACAAATTCTTTTTGAGAGCCTTTAACACCTAAAACCAACCTTAGAATTCCTCTTTATTACCTGATATACAAACCAAATTTCCTCTTCACACTTTCTAAGGCATAAGCCAAAAGTGATCTGAAAAGAATCCTAAGTTTTAAACACACTTTAGTGTATGTTTGGATTGCCTTGAGATTATTTTTATTTTTCTTTCTTTGTGATAGAGTTGTGATATTTTCATCATTTATTTTCTATTCCTCACATGGTCTTTACTAGACATCAATTGAGGAACCAAACCAACCAAGAACCACCATCTTCCTCTTCCTCTTCTTTCATGGAGTATACTTCGGATGTTGAGAATTATCTCATCTTTCTCCCCCTCCAACCATACCTCAGACAATTTTTGAGGGTGATGTGGATTTTTATACCTTCCTTGATAACAATCTCATATCCATTCAACATTACCTCAACACCTTAGCTCACCACACCCCTATTGATTAAGTTCCTCCTACGGATCCACCTTATGGTATGCCTCCCCATATTATGGTTTGTGTTACCTCTACCCAACATTTGATCACCCAAGCATATTATTCCACCCATAACCCATATTTGAACACCACCCAAACTCAATACAACATACGAATCAATAGCCAAACACCCCATACACCAACCAACACCTCCAACATAGGGGTAACCTCACCTCTTGTTATCCATACCTCATACACCATGGGGGTATATTCTACCCCTATTTACACCATTCCCCTTATCAATACCAACCCACCAATTTCCACCCCACTTCAAAATTTGGTGCTCTCCATACCTCCTACCCTTCCACCTATTAGCACAAGAGTTACCATCCAACCCCAACCAAAGACCAACCCATTCATACCTCTAAATCAACCCATATAAATCCCTTAGAAAATACCCATGACATCCTACCAATATGTTCTTAATCCATAAGGATACATAACACCTTGTACCCAACCTTTTGTTCCCATTAACCCTTATATGGCACCATCCCAACCTCCAATGACCACATACCAATATGTGGCATATTCTCAACCTTATAACACTTATCCATATATTGTTTCCACCTAACCTCAACCAAACTTACCACACAATTATGGAGATTCCCAACCTCAAATGGATTTGGTCAAAATGTTAATGGACAAAATGACCAACCTAGATTCATCTATTTCTAGGGCTCATAACCTTTTATCTTAAGATCAAATATATAATGAACCTATTCATCCATCCATCCCTATTTGATATTATCCTCCTCAATGGGAACTACCCAAGTTTTCCAAATTCCAAAGAAAGGAGGACCCCGAAAAACACTTAAGAGCATTTTTCTATTCTTGTTGTTTGATTGCATATGACAATGCTCTTCTCCTTCGTACTTTTCCCATGTCTTTATCTAGACCAGCTTTGGATTGGTATAGTGCTCTCACCAAGCACTCCATCTTTTCCTTTTCCCAACTTTCCCAAATCTTTTTAGATCATTTTTTAGTCAATATATCTAAAAAGGTCTCTATTACTGACCACTACTCCATTTGGCAATTTGATGATGAATCAATTTCCAATTTCATAGCTAGATGGAGAGGTATTATTAACCCAATCTCTTTCTCTTTACCTCAACCTGAGTTGATTGAGTTCTTCTCTTAGGGTTGTGTCAAACATATTTCCCCTACTCTTCAAGTTTAAAATTTTAGGACTTTTGATGAGGCTTTCACAATGGTACACAAATTAGAAATCAGAGCCATTGATGAGGGAAAATTGAAACTGAGGAAGAAGAATTCTAGCTTTAAATCTAATGACCCTTCCTCATCCACAACCACCAATAAATCTAACCATCCCAACACCAAACCAAAATCATCCACAAACTTAGATGTTCTTAAAACTATGCCACCACCAACTATCAACCAACCCAACTAAACTAACTCCTCTAATTCTTCCAACCAACAAAACCGAAACCAAAATCGAGCTGTCAAAAAATAATACACTTCAATAGGGGAGTCTTATGATTCAATTTTGGACAAATTACTCAAAGCCAAAATCATAAAACTTCCTCCCATAAAACCACCCCAATAATTTTTTTCTTCTCTCCCTACACTTGGTTGGTAAAATGAGAATGATCTTTGTGCTTTCCACCATGTCATTGGATATGATGTTAGTAGGGCACCACCTTTAAAATCATTGTCTAAAACATGATGATAAGGGAGAGATTATATTTTATAAGCCCAATGCACCCCCAAATTAGTCCTTTAAAATATTTCATAAACCTTTCCCAAATCATGCCCCTTGTACCAACTATGATGATAATAAACCAAAATCATCTCATGCTCGTGAGGTCCCTACGATTAATGTCATTATCGATGAACCTATAATTTATGAGACCATTAACTCAATTGAATCTTCCTCCATTACAATCATTGAATTAGTGAACTCACCCTCTATTTCTTTGGACATCCTAACAAAGGAAGTAACCACTCCTCTTTCTTTACTTGATGAGACCATAAACTTATCCACATCTCCTTTGATAAAAATACCAAAAGAGGCAACCATTATTTCAACCACCTCTTCCCCCACTCTAATTATTGAAGTGGTGGAATTACCCACCATTCCTTTGGACACCCAAATAAAAAAACAACCATATCCATTCCTTCACTTGAGGTCATCACACCTTCCTCCCCTATCCTAGAACCACCCAATCTTTCTTTGAGAACCATCCTAAAAGAAGAGATCACCTTGTTGACACCTTACATGGAGGAAACATCCTCCCAAATCTTAGAACCTTACATCAATGGAAATGGTGAAGAAACCATTCCCTCACCTCAACCTATAGGCTTAATGTTTGAAACTAATGACCAAGGAATCAAACCCATTTACAAGCCTTTTTCTAGATTGGTCTAAAATCTAGAGTTCACTTCTCAACCCAATCTGGATAGAGCCACCTTTTGGTATCATCATGGACTCCCCTATCAAAACAAACCTAAACCTTCAACCTCACTTTTATCCACCCTCAAACCTATCATCACCTCAATACCTTCACCAAACACTTCTCCCTCCAAAACCATAGGGGAACCATCTAACCTACCTCCATCTAAAATTGTCAAATCACCTTACCCCTCTCTAACCAAACCCATGAAGAATCTAGGAATACTTCCTACACCTAGCCTTGCTCACCCATCCTTTAATTTAGACTTAACCCATCTATTCCACCAAATAAAACCCAAACCAAACCAGCTAAGAAGGTAGAACCACCTAAATTCCAACCTTGAACCAAAACCATACCACCCCCTTCACACTTACCTTATATCTTAGGACCCCATCCTTCTATCATCCCATGAGCTCATATTTCTAATAAAAAGGTCAACCCTCCCATAACTACTTATTCCTCATCTAGTAAACCTTATCCTTTTAATTTACCTACACCTACCCCCACTAAGTCATCAAACTCCCCATCATTCTTATCTACCCTATCTACCTCTACCTTCCCACCTATCACCAAACCTTCACCATTCACCTCTAAATATTCTGACTCAAAAAAAACCATAACCAAACAATCCCAACCAAAACCACCTACCAAAACCATTCTACCAGCTACAACTTCCATAGTGAAGCCTACTTCTAAGAAGGCTCCCACTCCTAAAACCAAAAACCCAACACCCTCAACTCCTTTGCTCAAATATTATTAAACCATTCTATAAAGGTTGTTACAAACTTATTCCTTAAGCCTACCATCTATCAAAAATTTTAACCCTTCACTTCCTAAACCATCATGGTTCAATGATGGTCTAATCTACTCTTACCATAGGACACCTAGACATGATACATAGAACTACAAAGCTCTCCAAGTACTTGTCCATAACTTATGGGATAAAGATGATCTATTATCAAATGAACCTCCCTTGATCCCATTATCATCCCTTCCACAAAATGAACCCATCCAACATTTACCTACTCCACTCTCATATAAAAATAAGGAGGAACTAAAGCAACCATCTATCCCAACACCTCCCTTAATCCACACTATCCATATGGTTACCTCATCTAGGGCCCAATAAAAGGATAAGGGAAAAGCCAAAGTGTCCATACCATGGACATAACCTTCCATTACTCAAAATTACAACTAAACCCAAACACCCTCACCTTTACATTCACCTTTACCAAAACCCAAAATATCCATTATGGGTACCTCTCCCTCCAACCCTTCTAAATCCATCCAGTGAGTAGTGTTAAAATAACTTCACCAAACACTGGTGAAGATAAACCTTTACAAACTAATCAACACCTCACCCCATCATCACCAAGCATTGATAAAGGCCCTATAATAAATAGAGGTTCAACCAAAATATCCTCAACCTCTTTATCCTTTGTCTAAGCCCTTCAACTTTCTACCTTTGTAACATTCTAGGATTTAGAAATACCTTCTATTCATTTTGAAGATTCTGATCCTCCCCTCTTCATCACTGTATACATCATCCAATCCCACATCAAAAGGATGATGATTGATGGAGGAGATAGTATTAACATTATATCATCTCATGATTATGACCAACTTCAACTACTTAAGAATATCATGTTAGGAACTATAGTGGTCTTCCACTCCTTTAATGATACTATGGCCACTACCTTAGGGGTAGTCATCCTCCACATCTGCTTGGGACCTTGTACAATTCTAAAAATATTTTCCATTATATAAGGAAAGTTCCAATATAACATCTTACTTATATGACCTTGGATCTATGCCATGAGTTGTGTCCCATCCACCGTGTATCGATGTGTCATATTCAAACATGAGGGTTAGGTTATTACCATAAAAATTGGCCCTAATCCTTTCACATCTTACAACATGACATATCAACCTAATAATATTCTCCTTCCTCCCTCATATACCTCACCACAAAAAAAAAAAAAAAAAAAAAAAAAAAAAAAAAAAACATTTCCACCCTTACCATCAATGAAGCTTCAACTAGCTTATCTATCCCTTCTTCTTAGATCCCCATAGAGGACCCCTTGGAACCCACATTCAAACATCTCTCACTGGGGGAGTATTATCTTTTAGCCTTAGATGATTTCCCTACTCCTCAAGGGTATGATAACCTCAACCATGATCCTAGTTATGACCCTAACATCATAACCATAATCCCTTTTGGTCCTCCCAACCATCAAACCAACTTAATCTATGGGGGACTTGATCACCCACTTCTTGCTTCTACCACTACCTCTTTCACCTGACCATTTACCTCTAACTTATCCTATATCAATAAACCAACATTTTACAAATTATACCTTCATAGGTGTCCTAAAAGGGATTTGGCCTAGGCCATTATGAACATGGACCTCATGAGTTACCTTCCATCAAAACCCAGAAACCTCATGAGTTATTTGGCCTTGGATTCATACCACCAAAAGAGCCCATCAATTCACCAAAACTAATCACCACCATTGACAAAGACATCCCATCCTCACCAATCCAATCTCATTTAAAGTCGAAGGATTTTGAAATCATTCCTCATAACTTTTTTTTAGTCAATACTGCTAGTTTAGGCCCCCTAACCTATCAAAAGGATGGTTGAACTAAGAGCCTTCCTCTCATTCATCTTGAAATGGTAGAAAACTATTTTCCTATCGATGATTCTATTCTCACCTACCTTGATGTGGGGGATTATTTTATCCATAAATTCCTTCCCCCTAAGAATCAAACCATGTTGAATAAGTCCACTATCGATGTCATCTTGGGTACTCAAGATAACCCTCACATTGTCAAAATTTGTCAATCCTTAGATTTTATGGAGTAATAAGATTACCCTTCTTTCCTTAATGACTGAAGCATAGAATTTTCTTGGTCCTATCAAGATATGCCCAAAATTGACCCTTTCCTATCCCTCCAAATCATTGTTACCTATCTTGATGCTAATACTATTTAGTAAAAGATTCTCAAGATGCACCCTCACATTGCCCTTCCAATCAAAGAAGAGCTTCAATGTTTCCTGTTTGTCAACTTCATCTAACCCATTGATTATCCTCAATGGGTTTCTAACATTGTTCCCATTACCAATCCTATAGGGGGACTTCACCTTTATATTGATTTTTGTGACCTCAACCTTGCTTGCCCAAAGGATGACCTTCCTTTGCCTAGCATTGACCAAACTATTGATCTTATAGCTGGCCATGAGATGTTATCTCTCATGGATGGTTTCTCAGGATATAATCAAATCTTGATTTCCCCCAAGGATCAACATAAAACTTATTTCATCACACTTTAGGGAAATTTTTGATATAGGGTCATGCCATTTGGTGTGAAGAATTTTAGCACAACCTATCAACATGTGATGACCTACATCTTCCATGATCTCATCCATAAAATTGTAGAGGACTATGTAGATGATCTCCTTAGGAAATATAAACATTACAAGGATCATCTAGATATTCTCACAATCATCTTCGACTACCTAATCCATTTCCACATCTAACTCAACTTAAAGAAATGTATTTTTGGGGTCCTATTTGGAAAGCTTATAGGCTTTATTGTCTCTCTTTGAGGAATCAAAGTAGACCCTATCAAAGTTAGAGAAATTTTGAATATGCCACCTCTAATCCACCTTAAGCAACTCCATATCCTACAAGGGAAGCTCTAATCCATCCATCACTTCATCTCTCAGTTATCGGGTATATGTTAACCCTTTCACCATCTTCTTAAGAAAGATACATCTTTTAAGTGGACTAAGGATTACCAAAAATCCTTTGATTCACTCAAAGAGTACTTTATTTCTCCACCTATTCTAATCCCTCCTAAAGAGGACTAAAACTTCTACCTTTATATTTTTACCACCAACCATTCTTTAGGGGCAATGATCGCTCATAATGATGAATAAAATAAAGATCAATCTTTCTAATACATAAGTGGAACACTTATAGAGTATGAGACTCAGTACACCCATTCTGAGAAACTTTGACTCACCCTAGTCTTTGTGTATTCCAAACTTCATCATTACCTTCTCAATAAAAAAATTTCATCATTACTAACACTAAACCACTCAAGTACATACACTCTAAACCATACCAAAACTAGTGTATGGCTAAGTGGCTCATGCTTTTAGCTAAGTTTGACTTTGAGTTCCTCCAACAAAAGTTAATTAAAGGGTAAGTCATTACCAGATAATTGGTTGAAGCTCCTTTATTAGATAACCAACTGCTTCCTCTTGTGCTCCCTAATGAGTCCATCATGACCCTTTCTCAAAAGGACCCCACCTACCAAATGAAAATGTTTTTTGATGGCTCTAAATTCTAGTGCAATGGTGGCACCAGAGTTATTCTCATTCCCCTCAATGGTGAACCTCTTCCCCTTTACTTCAAACTTGATTTTGAGTGCACCAACAATGTGACTGAGTATGAAGCCATAGTAATAGATCTCTAAACCACTCTAGCTTTGGGAGTTAAGATGATTAGTGTCTGGTGATTCCCAGCTTATGGTTAACCAGGTCAATGGATCCTACCAATGTAAGAATGATGTCTTATAAAAGTACAAATAGATAGTAGAGTACTATTAGTTATTTGATCATTACCTTATCCAGTCTATTCCATGATCTATCAACAAGTTCATGGATACAATGGCTTCCCTTGCTTCCCAAATCCCATTTGCACCTACCTATTCTAAACTCTTTGTCACCATTCACCACTTTATCACACCCTCTTATATCCATTCCAACCTTCCTACCATTTATAGTATGGAAGCATCTCCATTAGACATATGGTATGAAAAAACCTTCAACTACCTCAACCTCAACATCATTGCTCCCAACCTCTCTAGGAATGCTCGAAGAGATTTTGTCTAGAGTACCTCTCCCTATACCATACCAAGGGGAATCCTATACAAAACATGGTTTCAACAACATCCTTCCCCATTGTCTACATAGTTACGAAGATTCTCATGCTATCAAGGAAATACATGATGGAATATGTGGGAGACACTTTAGTGGTTTAGTTATCACTAAACGTATCCTTCACCTTGGATACTATTGGCCCACCCTCAACCAAGACTATTGTGATTATGTTAAGAATTGTGTTAAATGTCATGAACATGCTAATTTACATCATGAACCTACCCATGTCCTTAAATTATCCAAATAATATTGGCCTTTTTCACAATGGGGACTCGATCTCATTGGAGAAATTAATCCTCATTCTTCACAGTGGCACTAATCCATCATCACTACCATCGAGTATTTCACCAAATGGGTGGAAGCTATTCCTCTCATTTAAACCAAAGATGAAAAGAAAGTTGACTTCATCAATCATCATATCATTTTTCATTTCAATGTTCCCCATAAGATCATCACTGATAATGGCAAATCTTTCAAAAACAAGCAAGTCTAAGGTCTTTGTGATGTATTTGGCATCAAGTTAAGCTTTTTATTGCCTTATGATCCACAAGTAAATAAATAGGTGGAAGCCTATAACAAAAGCCTCAACAAAATGTTAACCAAAATAATTAGTGCTTCAAGTTGGGATTGCAACTTGCACATCCCTTTCACTTTATGGGTTTATCACATTAGCATTCAAACCTCTATGTGTGCTACCCCTTTCTCTCTAGTCTTTGAAGCAGAGGCAGTCTTACCTCTCAAAGTCCAAATTCCTTCTCTTTGCATATCATTTCAATATATAATTTTTGAGAGTGACTATCATCAAGAACATCTAGCATGATTTGAGCTCCTTGATGAGCATCTCCTAAGAACGCTTAACCATCTTTATGTCTACCAAGAGCGAACCAAACATGCCTATAACATGCAATTGAAGGAAAGAGAATTCAATATCAAAAATCTCATCCTAAGGGAAAATCAACATGTAACCAATATGGAGAAAAATAAAAGAGGAAAGTTTTCTTTCAATTAGCTTGGACCCTACATCATAACCCACAAGTATAGATTAGGAGCTTACCATTTATCCTCTCTCGAAGGCAAACTAAAACCTGAACCTCTCAATGCTTTGCATCTACATCTTTTCTTTTGTTAAAATAGAAATAAAACTAACCTTATTGTCTAACTTAAGCTCATCCCTTGATTTACAATATTTTCACCTTCCTCATACCCTCATCCTATCCCTTTGAGGACAATTGATTATAACATAAAATCATGTGATTAACCATCACAATCATAGCCTAATCCTAAATATGGGTACCATGGATCTACCCATATCATGATTATCATGGATACTTTTCATCTCTAATAAAGAGGAAATATCATGGTCATTGTCTCTCAAAACCACCCCTTTCACCTAACAGTAAATTTTTGTGCTTAAAGATTTACCCTCATGAAGGAAAAACTCTAAGCCTATATAGACTTGTCCATGTCTAAACCTAGCATCAAAATAATTTAGGATACCAAAATATCACTTGGGTAACATATATATAGAATTTTAGACTGATCCCTTGGAGGACATCTATCTGTTATTAATTTGACTTGTCAAGGTCAAATTACTACCCCTATCATTCAAAACTTTCCTAAATCTCACCAATATCCCTTTCAGTAGGTCAAACTGATCAATTATGGCATAAAAGAGCTAATTTTGATAAAAATGTAAAAAATGGATTATAAATGGGTCATTATCATTTCAAAATAACATTTCCAAGTTCAAATATGCAGATAATCCATGCACATGGATCAACTTTGAGAGAAAATTGAGGATTCTGAGAGATTCAGGTGGTTTTAGGACCTCAAATTTTTTACACAAGGTCATCATGGGTTGGATAAACTTTGGAAAAAGTTTAATTTATATTGGATGAGTGAAGATACTCTCTATTTTGTAACAGTTCTTAGCATGTCTGTTAGAGATCACCATTAGAGCAAGCATTATTGTAGAGTAGCACAAAGGTTTATAAGTCCAAGTAAAAGTTTTAAAAACATGGGATGATGTTTCTACATCATATTAATACCTTTAATAAGTTTAAAAACTCTAAATATTAATCAAACCATGCTCATACATGCTTTTGTAAGCAAACAGACATAAAGGCCAAAAAGGGGTTTTTTGACTTTTCAAGCAAAATGTGATTTCAAAGTGTTTTGATAGCATATTAAAAACCCCATGATGATATTTTAAGGCATTGGGAAGAATGTGAAGATTTATTTTTATTTTGGTGAAATTTTCATTTTTTAGTTCTAGACACCCTTCCTAGCCTCTTGTTCAAATGCTCATATCTTTCACTAATTGTGGAGTTTGGATAAATGATATTAGTATTTTTTTATTAATAATATTTGATTATACTTCATGAAAAAATTATTTAATTTTAGTGTTGTTTTTATTTATGAATAATCATTAAGAGTATGGGCAGCTCATAATGCAGTCAAAACCCCACAGACAAATTTCTCTATGTGATAACTTTTTATATATTTTGAATGGGAACCCAAAATTTTAAAGGATACTGGGGGGGTAATTTTTATACACATAAATGGAAATTTTTTTGGATTTAGATGTTTGTACTTCATGAAACATCATTTCAAAAATTTAGCTTCAAAGCCTGCCTAAACCCTCAAAAAACTAGTTTTACAAAAAATTGATTTTATTGCCATAAAATCATCTTGAATAAAAATTAAATTTTTTAAAATGTCAAGTAAACTTATATAGGATTACATAAATTTAAATTTTATGCATGGAGATGTACAGATGAGGGCAAAAATCATGTTTTTTTATGTTAAAAAGCATGTAAAATAAAGTACAAGACACTTCAACAAAATATAATCAATGGAGATACAATAATAAGATTGTTAATTTATCATAAAATTTTAATTTGGTCATAAATCATCCTAGAAGTTTCCCAACTAGCTCAATCAATATGGCCAGTCTGTAGGAAAATGGAGCAAAATAGGCCTAGTCAACCCTATTGATTGAATGATGAGTGTTTTCTCATCAAAATAAAGTATCTTGTGATGATAATAGTTTTTTCAGGTTTATTTAATTATTTTTTAATTTTTCATGACATATTTTTTATGTTTTAATGGAGTCCAAATGCCAAAAGATAGGCCTAATTAGCCTAAAAGGTTTAATTGGTCAATCAAGTAGGTAAAGAATGGCATTGAAAATATATCAAATGAATTAATTTTGGAGTTACCACATGGAATATATGTTTTTTAAGTGTATGTATAATTATAAATTCAATCCACAAATTTAAATTCATGCATGTTGATCTCAAGTTGAGTTAACTAGTTCTTAAGGGTCAAATCTCTTCGATTGACTAGTTTGACTAGTTTCATCCATCTCCCATGATTTTCATGAAAGATAAAGACTTTCAAGATCTTAAAATCACTTTCAATATGGAGTTATATTATAAATTATGGCATGATTTTCTTTAAATTAAGGTTGATAAGTCAACATGGGCCCACCACTTCTCAATTCTATGCCAAAAATGAAGAACATGCAATTTTTGAAGACTTGAAAGATTTTAAAGCCTTTTATTTAATATTGTAAAAAAAATTTAATATTATTTTAAATAAAATAAGAATAATACTTATATTTTAAATTCCAATTTGATTTTATTTAATGTTTTATACTTATATATTGGCTTTTTGAAGCCATTTTTGAGGAATTCCTGAAGCAAAACAAAAATTGTAATTGGCATCATTTATCAATAAAGGAAATCTTTTGAATATGAGTTTTTTTAATATAATAGAGTGTATTTTTGATTGTGTAATAGTATATAAGTGAGATATATATCCCATTTTTTCATGTCTTTTCCTTTCCTATTGTAAAAATCTCATCCTCTATAGGTCATTTGAAGAGTTAGGAATAGAATTTGCTTTGCAAGCTTCTTTTAGGCCTTCTTTTGAAACACTTATGTTTATGATTTAATGAAGAATTTATTTTGGTTCATATGTGTGCCTTACTTAGTTTTAGAAAATATTTTAGATAATACCAATAATTTAGGTACATCACCCTAATTAGATAGGATTTTTCATTTCAGTTTCCTTCTCCATTTTCATCTCAAAAAATCATAATAGTTTAGTTTTTTAGAAATAAATCTTAAAGAAACCAACCCTCTCTAGAGGTTGTTATTAGTACAGAGTCACCCACACTCTAATAAGATGTAATTATATCAGTTGGAGAGAGGGTGTGTTTTACACATCTTCAAGCAGGGTGCACTCTAGAGTAATAACAATTTCTAGCATGCCTAGTGGGGCATCATTCTACACACTAGCCTTTGGAGGTATTCAAATGATTAGTGCAACTTTCAGGTAATCAAAGATAATTTTAAACATCATGTATCTTTTCAATAGTTATTAATTTTATAACTTGGTTTACTAATGGTATAAAATGGATTATTTTAGTATGGATCCATATAATCCTCACTATGATCAATATGACCAACCATATTATGACCCTCACCAAGAATTTGAGGATCTATATCAGGCATATATGCATGAATACTACCTAGAGCCTCCCTATGAATAATTAATCCATCAGAATATTGCTCCTTACCAACCATATCATGGGCCATTATATCCATCTAATCAACACAATCATAGCCATTTTGCATCTATCCAATCCATACCAGCACTTACACAAACTTTAGTGAGCCTTGAAAAACATGTACTAGAGATGTACTCACAGAGCTGTTATGGCCAAGATACCCCTACTCACTAGATCCATTATGTGAGAGGGTCATTGAATTAAATAAAATAATAATGGGCACCTGTTGAGAGGGAAAATTGGGGTAATCTAATTGGTGAGATGATGGATGTAAGTGGTTACATTCAGAGCATTGAGGACAAACTAAAAGGCCTCAAGGAACAACAGGTTTCATCACAACCTTTTTATATGCCATCCATTCCTCCTCAAGAGACCATTCCAAGTGCCCCTTTGAGTTTACCAAGTTATTCATGTGTTTCTTAGACCTTCCCTTCTTGGAGATATATCCAAGATAATTGTCAAAGAAAGAAGGAGATTATTATGGGATATCCTGCTATTGAGATCACTAACCACTTTAAAGAGAAGATATTAAAAGAGAATATTGATAATCAAATCAAAGAATTGGAGTTGAAGACAAGGAAAGAGTAGGACAATCAAAATCAAAAGGTCAAGAATTAAACTTTATCTTTCCCATCTTGGAACCAAATCATGGAGTTAAGAAAGAAAGAGGAACAATCAAGCATAATTCAGGATGTTGAATTCAAGTAAGAGATCATTCAGCCTCATGAGCAAAATCATGATGACAAAGAAGATGAATTTAAAGAGGATTATCAAGAGTTTGTAGCTAAGATAGATGAAGTGCAAACAAATTTGTCTTCAAAAGGTAGTCATGAGGACAACTCACATAGATCCATTAGTGAGTTAGTAGATCAAGAAATTTCATTTGACTTCATCCAAAAGGTAGAAATATATGATAATTTTTTTTAAATGGTAAGAATACTAATAAATTTCATGGATTTTCAATTGATCATGATGAAGAGGCTTTTTGGGATGACATAAGGAGTTTTTGTGCAAAGTTTGATAGTCCATCTCCACCTCAAATAGAGATTGATGAATGTCTTGTAAAGAGTAATGTTGCATCTATACATCAAGAAGAAATTAAAGTCATATTATATCCATATTTGGATGCTTATCAAGGCTCTAAAGACTTTGACAAAGTACCACTTCAAATAGAGTCAAATGAAGACATCAATCCAGGTATACTAGCTGAACTGCCAATACAATCATTGAATGAGAATGTGTCAAATCATGATCAACCTATAAATGAGGTAGAGATAGTAGTCTTGATGCAAAAAAAAAGAATATAGGAGGAGGAGGATTGGATCTTAGATCTATATCTTCAATCCATACACCTAAAAATGAAATTTAGAGGCCTAGCTGCATCATTTAGAACATATGAACATATAAGTGCTCCTATTTGTCAAAAAGAGCTATCAAAAGGAAGAAAATATGTTTCAAAGTTACATGGTGCATAAAATAGCTTTCCTTTTGATACATGAGGGCTAGAAATTTGGAGGTTAGTTTGTACATAATAGACTTCTTATTGTTGCTTTCCTCTAAGTGCATATCCGTATATGCTTTCAGTTATTTTTTTCCCTTTCTAGTTGTTGTTGTCCATTCCTCTAAGTGCACACATGCACACATTTGTTGTTGTTTATGTAAATTGTCTTGTTTGTGTATTTATCTACAAGATCTTCCAATATTCAATGTATATCCATTTTTTTCATAGCCAAAGTTTCTGAGTTCTTTGACTAGCAAGCTGGTCAACCCCTAAAAGTCATCAAAATTATTATTGATTTGACTTGTTAAGGTCAAATTACTACCCCTATCATTTTAAAATTTTCTAAATCTCACCACTATCCCTTTATAGTAGGTTAAACTAGTCAATTGTGGCCTCAAATCACTAATTTTGATAAAAAATGTAAAAAATGGATTATAAATGGGTCATTATCATTTCAAAAGAACATTGCCAAGCTCAAATATGAAAAAAAATTCATGCATAGGGATAAATTTGAGAGAAAATTTAGGATTTAGAGAGCTTCATAACCTCAAATTTTGTACATAGGGTCATCATGGGACATCATGGTTTAAGGACTTTTGTAACAGTCCTTAGCATGTGCCACCATTAGAGCAGGCATTGTTCTGGAGTACCACAGAGGTTTTGAAGTCTAGAAAAAGTTTGAAAATCATTGGATGATGTTTTTACATCATAATAAGATATTTAAAGAGTGTAAAAACTCTAAATTTTAAGCAAACCATGCTCATATAGGCTTTTGCAAGCAAACAAACATAAAGGCCAAAAATAGGTTTTTTGAATTTTTAAGAAAAATGAGATTTTAGAGTGATTTGATAGCATGGTATAGACCCCATTATAATGTTTTAAATAATTATTAATAATGTTAAGATTTATTTCATTTTGGTGATATTTTCATTTTTTAGTTTTAGACACTCTTCCTAGCCTCCTGTTCAGATGCTCATATATTTCACCATGTATGGAGTTTGGATGAATGCTGTTAGTATGTTTTTATTAATATTATTTAATTATAATTAATTAAAAATTGAGACCATTTAAGTTTTTTTGATTTATGAACAATCATTAAGAGTGTAGGTAGCTCAGAATGTAGTCAAAACCCCATAGATAGATTTCTCCATGTGGTAAATTTTTATATATTTTGAATAGGAACCCAATATTTTTAGGGATGTTGGGTGGGTCATTTTTATACATATAAATTTAATTTTTTTGAGATTTGGAGGTCTGTACTTCATGAACCATCATTTTTAAAATTTAGCTTCAAAGCCCGCCTAAACCCTCAAAAAACTAGTTTTGCAAAAAGTTGATTTTATTTCCATAAAATAATACTTAATCAAAATTAAATTTTTTTATAATGTTAATTAAAATTATATAGGATTATATAAATGTAAATTTTATGCATGGAGATGTATGGATGAGGGTAGAAGTCATTTTTTTATGGAAAAAAGCTTGTAAAATGAAGTACAAGACACTTCAATGAAATATAATCAATGGAGATAAAATAATCATAATTTTTATTCATACTAAAATTTTAATTTGGTTATAAATCATCTTATAATTGTCCCAATTAGCTCAATCAATATGGCCAGTCTGCGGAAAAATAGAGCAAAATAGGCTTAGTCAACCCTATTGATTGAATGATGAGTGTTTTCTCATCAAAATCAAATATATTATGATGAGAAATTTTTTTATTAGGTATATTTATTTATTTTTTCAGGTCTTTTGGCATATTTTTTTAGTTTTAATGGATTCCAAATACTAGAAGATAGGTTATTAGGCCTAATTGGCCTAATAGGCTTAATTGGTCAATCAAGCAGGTAAAGAATGGAGTTACAAATATATAAAATGAATTAAGTTTGGATTTAAAACATGTAATATATGTTTTTTAAGTGGATATATCATTATAAATTTAATCTACAAGTTTCAATTCATGCAAGTTGAGCTCAAGTTGAGTTAACTAGTCCTTAAGGGTCAAATCTCTTTGGTTGACTAGTTTGACTAGTTTCATGCATCTCCCATGCTTTTCATGCAAGATAAATACTTTAAATAACTTAAAATAACTTTAAATATAGTGTTATATTCTAATTTATGGCATGATTTTCATGTAAGGAATGTTGACAAGTCAACATGGGCCCACCGCTTCTCAATTCTATGCGAAAAATGAAGAACATGCAACTTTTGAAGACTTGGAAGATTTTAAAGCCTTTATTTAATATTGTAAAAGGATTTTAGTCTTATTTTAACTCAAATAAGACTAATACATATATTTTACATTCCAATTTGGATTTATTTAAGGTTTTAGACTTATATATTAGCTTTTTGAAGCTATTTTTGAGGAATTCTTGAATCAAGAAAAAAATTGTAATTGGCATCATTTATCAATAAAGGAAATATTTTACATATGAGTTTTTAAAAATAGAATAGAGTGTATTTTTTATTGTGTAAAATTTTATAATTGAGATATAGATCCCTTTTTTTTAGGTCCTTTCCTCACCTACTATGAAAATCTCATCCTTTACAGGTCATTTGAAGAGTTAGGAATATAATTTGCTTTGCAAGCTTCTTTCAGGCCTTATTTTGAAACACTTATGTTAAGGATTTAACAAAAAATTTATTATGATTAATATGTGTGCCTTACTCAGTTTTATAAAATATTTTAGAGAACACCAATCATTCAAGTGCATCACCCCAATTAGATAGGATTTTCTATTTTAGTTTCGTTCTCCCTTTTCATCCCAAAAAATAAAAATAGTTTTGTTTTTTAGAGATAGATATTAAGGGAACCAACCCTCTCTATAGGTTCTTATCAGTACAGAGTCACCCAAACTATGATAAGATCCAATTATATCATCTAGAGAGAGGGTGTGTTTTACACATCTTCAAGTAAGGTGCACTCTAGAGTGATAACACTACCCAAAATAAAATTGTTTAAAAATATAGATTGCTCCCTTAAAGGACATCTACCAAATAAAAAAAATCAAACTTAGACCACTCCCTTGAAGGATGGATAAGTTAAATTTATTAAAATCAATCATTTGAATCTTCTTGCATCAATCAGCTTCACAAACTTATCAAAACAATAGCAATAACAAAAGACCCTATATCAAAATCAAAACAAGCTATTCCAAGAAAGTTACAATTAGCTTTCATTAGTAGAATTCCTGCATCGATCAATCTACACCTTGCATGAAGACATGAACTTGTCTAATATGGTTCTTAGGTCACTTATACAAAGGGAAAACTAACCCACATAAGGTTACCTTACCTATCAACCCATTTACCTTTCCCTAACACCTACCTCACCCTTTATACCCTCTAAAAATCAAAGGATTATGAGCTTACTTGACACAAGGTGATCAAGACACCTTTTATCAACCAAAGCATGCTAATGTAAAACATTTTAAAGGCTTATGTTCCTTAAGCCAATATAACTTTAGTTTTGTTTTATCCTTACCAATGATAATGCATCACATTTTTTTCTTATCCTTATCATTAGTTCATGTAGATTTATGTCTCATGATTCTTATCTTTTTTCCCACATCTAGTTTGTTAATCTAACTTACTTTATGTGCCTTCATTAACATCATAACAACATTTAACACATCACATCTATAATCAACAAAATAAATCACATCATATAAACATCATATTATAAACTACATCGTAAACCATAATCAAACCATTCATAAGCATAAACATCATATCCATAAACATAACAAAACATCATCCATAATCATCACATGCCTAAAGCTACTAATTCCACATCTCATAATCATAAAACATCCAAACATCAAAACCATGAATCATGAACAACATAGAAATCACATCCATATATCATCAAACATCATATACATCATGTCATCAAAATAAATAATACATGTAATAATGTATAATCTCTCTCTCAAAACATGTACATCTTACTGCATCAACACACAAGACAATATCAAAATCATGTACATCTATGTCTATACATCATATCATATCATATATCATGCCCTTGGGGCACCACTACCATTAGCCCTACCTATACTACCACTATTATCTGGTGTTGATCCTACTAGGATGCTTACCTATCCACTCACTGAAGTGGCCCACTAACCTAGAGTTACAATAGCTGCCCCACCTACTAAACTAGCTCTATACTCACCCCATCAGGGCTTTTTAGGACACTATACCAGCACTATGGCCTCATAATACCTCAAATCCTCAACTATGGCAAGTACTACACCATAGGGATAGTACTTGGTGGTCTTATTGGTGCTGCCATTACCTATCTCATGGTGTCCCTTTCTTGGGTCACTAAGCCTAGTGAGGTATGGGCCTGATCTCTCTCACTTGTAATGGTGGAAACCTGACCCTATAAAGTTATAATCTATCCCTATAATGTGGCCATATATCCCTGTAACCCTATAAGCTATGTATGTGTAGTAGATAATGCTACTTTTGCCTATTCATTAGGGCCACCACCCTATACTTGTACTTATAGACCCCTAGCTAGATCCACATCTATAGCCTATTAACCTCCATCATCCTACCCAAAATCAACCACTACCTAAAGGGACTAATACCATGTTACATATCCATCGATAACATCAACATCATCAACCCCTTCTCTAACTAATAACTCCTTATGATCTAGGACCACCTCCTCTAGCTGTAGCTTGAGTAATAAAAACTTAACATCTTCCCTCTTGTACCTTAGGAATGGACCTAGAATACCCTACACTACGATGAACTACCTATAAACTCTATCAAATGGGATGAGCTCAGTCTCACCCTTTCTCCTCCCATAGATCCATCTCCAAATCTATAATGATAATTTATGATACCTGTAGAGATCCCACCAATGAAAGCCAACATAGGGCCTCCAAAACACATCCCCCATAACTAAGCCATCCAATGCATCCTTAAACTAGTCAATATCTATCACATGTCCTCCAACTCCTATGAATGTGTAGTTACCGCTCCATCACATGAACCACTCTAACATCCATATGGGTGTATCCCTCCCATAGAATTCTTAGTGATTTTAGAACCATAATGTGCTCATATGCCTAATAATGGAGCACAAACCCCATATTAATCCCATATCTCCTATGATCTCAGAATGTCTAGAGCTCCTTGTATATCTAAACCAACAAAACTTGTGCCCACCCAAACATATTTCTACCAAGTAACATATCCACCAACACTCCTAATAGTAGATAAGTAGGCTTCCCACAACTTGAATTAGGTAATGAAAAATAAGACACTAGCATCATCATCATAGTCATCAAATACCTCTCCTATGGATTCCTCTAGTATAATGGCCCATAACTAAAACCACTAGCATACCACCTAGAAAGGGCCTGATCCTCAATATATAGGAGCTGCATATACTCATCCCTTTCCTCACTCTTAATATGGTAAATCATTTCATGAACATCCTCTAATAGGATGTTCATCTCTCTTGTCAGTAAGAAGAAGGAATTCATGGTTGGATCTCATCTCTTGATGAGGGATAGAGTCATTGTTGTATCTAATGACAAGTGATGATAGTATTGCATAGCCCTAAGTTTGATCTCCTCCATGTGTGTCTATTCATCCCTAGTTATCCCTCCATGGATCTCTATAAATATCCTAAAAACCTAATCCCTTATATGAATATGATCTCATGCCTATAAAAATAAAAGTTAGCATGCACACTTAGTTTTCTATTTCCATTGCTTATTTTCATTCATTTCAATCATTCTACTTCTATCAACCTCTTTATCAACCTAAACCCACCTAAATCAACCTATTTCAATACCACCCTAACCCAAAAATATTTCAACACCTACCCTAAGCCATCAAACCAAACATCTAACTCTTTATCAAAAAAAACATCTACCTAACCCACAAAAACTTCAACACCTTACCTAAACCTATCAAACCAACACCTAACTCTAATCAACAACCATTTTAACACATCATTCCTACTTGAAAATTACCTTATCCTAACTTACACTAGAAATTTTAACTACTCCACACCCTTTTAAAACATTTATCCTATATCTTTCTATTACAATGCACCTTCCCTAATCACTCAACCATTGATGGTCACTATGACCACCAATGGTCAAGTGATCTTTTTGCTCTGATGGTTGGGTTGAACCACTGATGGTCACTATGTGTGACCACTAGTGACAAACCACCTAACCCTACATTTATAAAACCCAACAAAAAAATAAAATTCAATAACTAAACTACCAAATTCTATCTTATACCCTACCCCCACCCCAAATACTCCCTCAATTTTAAATTTCATCAGCTATTTTTTCTAGTCACAAACAAGACCTAAATCTAGGTCAAACCCCCAAAACCCTATCCAAAATAACTAAAAACCACCCAAATTGAAATTCAAAACAACCAAATATATTAAACTAACAATTTAAAAAAACCCTCTACCTCATTCCTTTACCATTGTCAAAAATGGAGCCCACATCCCACTACTTGGCTACATCCTCATCCACCCTACATCATTGGTCCCAACAGATCACCTCAACACATGCCTCTAACCAATCAACAATCATTAGGTCAACATAATGCTCGGTTAACTCTCTCACATAAAATGGAAAATCACTAGAATGCATAGAAAGCATGGAAGTTAAATTACAAAAAGTGAAAATTAATTTCATTTTCACTTTTTATGTTCCATGGTTTTAGGGTTTCCCCCTAACCATCGATGGGCAGGGTATCACATTTTAAAATTTTTAGGCACCCACATCTAATT
This sequence comes from Torreya grandis, assembly GCA_037957365.1. Classification (NCBI taxonomy): domain Eukaryota; kingdom Viridiplantae; phylum Streptophyta; class Pinopsida; order Cupressales; family Taxaceae; genus Torreya; species Torreya grandis. Next base: position 71,239 of record JARHVA010003404.1, on the reverse strand, counting down.
GACAAATTTTTAAAGATTACCTTCTCCACCAAACCAAAACTTAAAATTTTGGAGATTAACCTCCTCCAACTAACCATTAGACCATGTCTACCTCGATGTTGGTCATTTTTGACCCAAACTTTTGCATACTCTATGATAGCCTTGTTTGGTCTATTTGACCTCACCAAAAAACCTTTCCATGTTGAAAAATTGGATTTAGACCACCTCATTCACAACCAAACCATTTGTGTTTTTCAAATAAGAACTTCCTACCTTAGATACCTATGAAAACATTGACCCTATCTAGAAGACTTGATACGAATGACCCAATCAACTATGCCTAATGTTATAGCCTAGGTACCTCATCACCAGTCCTTCTAGAATTGACCTTAGTTTTACCAACAATGGCAACCTTAATTTGTGTGTGATCTTGATTATTACACCTAGTCACATTTTGTGTGTCATGTTTTTTCTTTAAATGCCCAACCACACCCTTGTCACCAACCTCATGACTCAGCATACACCACTTATCAAACCCCAACTTAATTTTGGTTTCACCTCATTGACTCCTCCCTTACTTAGAGCAACCAGACCTTTAACCAAAAATCCATTTTTGTTTTGTAACTTTTTGATTCAAAGCCACATAATAAAAAGGGGAAAAATGTAGACACTAGAAAACCAGACATAATGGTTCAAGATGTTGAAATGCCTCAGGATACCTTAGGGACTACCTAACCCTTATTGACCCATTAACTCACCCATTAGACCTGGAGTCTAATTATCTAATTAGCTAAATAAACCCACTAACTTAATAATTAACCACCACCTAACCCATTTTTAACCCACCTTGACCCCTTTTCCTTTGGAAACCTAACCATTGACATCAACTTGACCATTGATGGTTAGGTTGACCATCGACAGTCAGATTTTCCTCATTATTCCATAAATACCAACTATGTGTAAGTTAGCACAACATAATTAAATATGTCCACCTTACTTGTTTCTAACAAACTCCCAATTATCAAAATAAAAAATCCAACCTCTTATAGAACCTTCTATCCTCCATCTCTCTTTGCCTATAAAAGGAGGGGAGTAGGAGGTGAAATGGATCCATCATCACAATCGTTCTATCTCATAGGTATTCAAGCTCTTCAACCACTCTTATTCTAGTAATTCATCAATATTAATAGAGATTTGAACCTCTATCAAAATTTCTCTTGATGTAAAGTACTGTTATTTTTCCAAAATTCCTCTATCCATCAACCATTAGCCATTTAGCAAGTAATAGGTATATTTTTACTTTAGTTTTTTTATTATATTTTTTGACCTATCTCCCCCATCAAACCTTTTCTACATATTAATTTCTAACTCCTAGACCCTTATCTAATCATTGATCCATTCTACCAACCCTTTTCTGAACACTTCTAGAATTTCATAGGCAACCATTGATGGTCACCCCCAACCATCTACAATTACCTAACCACTGATGGTCAGCTTAACTTTTGATGGTTACCCTGATCATTGATGGTCACTATGGTAAGAAATAACAAGTTATTTCTAACCTCTTACCCCAAACTAAATCTGAATTTTTGTGTCCCTTCTTATTCATAGACCCCTATCTAATTTTATGAACTTAACTTGATCTATCTTAGCACTATTATTGCCCTGCTATTACTACTTCTAGTTATTTTATCTATCAAACATTCATCTCTTATTTTATTTTATTTTAATTCCTTTTTATTATTTGATATAAGTAGTTTCATTTTATCTCTTTTAACTTAATTGTTATCAAAGAATGGATTGATATCCTCCTAGTAAGTTCATGCTTCTTAGATCTAGTTCATGCTAGGAAATCCACCTATCTTGGTAATAACACCTTTTATTAATGCTTTCTTATCTATAGGTTATTATTTCCAAGACAAAGAGGAGATCTCCATACTCATTTGGATAATGCATGCATAATAACTATGTTCTTATACCACACCCTTATTACTAGTTTCTTATCTTCTTCCTAAATTAAGAAATGAGTAGAAATTAAGAGAAACATAAAGACTGTAGGGTTTGCACATAAGGGGAGTGCCCTATATCTAAGAAAAAATAGAGGAAACTTACCCTATTTAACTAGACTAGGTGAATTTTGGATAGGCTTATATAAGTTTTAAATATGTTCTACACAATATTTGAGTCCTTTATCAGGTCATTTAACCCTCCAACTTCTGAGAAACCTAATACAAACTATGAGGGAGGTAGATTATGTGTATGACAGTTATAGACTGACTATGTATTATCCTTGAAAAGGGTTTTTATGATTTTTATCCATGATTTAAAGGTCTAATGAGATGTCAATGACACCATAGTGAGAACATTCATAGTGTTCAAAAACTCTTATAACCCATGCTTATACCTTGAAACATATCCGTACTCAGTTAGGCCTGACTGATAGGCTAAACTTATCTATATAATTCCCCTACTTGTAGGTGTAAATTAAAATTTTATATCTAATTAAATTGATATAGGGTCTTATTTAAAACCTTAATTCTAATCCATAGTTCCTTGAGTCACTTATACCATACATTTACTAGGCTAAAGACCTAGAATAATCACCACTTGGGTCACTGTCAGCTATAATTATAGCTAAATGTGTATGGTAGAGAAGGGGTATTATGGATAATAATTCACCTTAGAACTTGTATAACATATTTTATGATCAATTTAATGTCTTTTGGAGTCATCCTCTATAAACCAACATTGGCATCTTTATCCTCAATTTCCTACTATAGATGATGTGAAGGCTAACAGTCAATCATAGGTCAACTTCTTAGGAAAGAGAAAACTATAGGTGAGTATAGGAACTGAAAAATACTATCACATTATTTTTATTATCTTTTATATCATCAATATTCCTTTCATTGACTAGAACCATTTGATCATGGAAGCATGTTTTAGGACTACAACCTTAGGTGAAGGGTCTCTTTGAGGTTTAAAACTGTAGGTGATACTTACTATGTTTAGTAAATAAAAGTGTAATTTTGGGATTCTTTAGAAGGAAAACCATATGACTAAATCACTTCCTTCATTTTTTAAGTTGGGCTCCTATGTGGAGACTACAAAACATAGTCACTTAGATGCACCAAGAGTCTTAACAACCTTATTATATGATTTTGACAAAAGGGCCCACATCTCTATTTTACATTTTTAAGGAAAAGGTCCCTAAATACATTATTTTCACCTTTGATCATGGTTTCTTATTCACATGTGACCATTGCAGAGAACCAAGCCTTCTCAAACAAGGAAAACTTGATTGAGACTTCAAATGGTGGCACCTTCTTACAACATGAGATGATTTGCCTATAAAAATATAATTAAACACGAAACCAAGCATGAAGATAATTTAAGGAGAGATAAATAATCATATAGAGTCAAAATCACCAACTGGATTGTATGGACCTATCTAAATTAGATCAAAACCTATAGGGTGTAGGAAACATTGAGTAGAAAACCATAGTCAACTTGTTATAGATGATTCATAAAGAATTGTTGACCAATATTTGAAAAATTGTTATGAAAATGAATCTCTCTAATTTTACTATCACCCCCAAAGGAATTTGGTCTGAAACTTCTACTGGTCATACCAAGCATGAACCTACTGACCATTTCTGTGTGTTTAAAAGGGTGAAGAAGAATCAAAATGGTTTTGGAACTTTTTTATCACTTACAAAGAATGCCAAGTACTCATATGAGTCTAAGGAATATGAAGAGACATTCCATGACCTTTTCCTACGTGTCATCTTCCCTCATGGGCCATACAAGTACCAAATTCCTCCCTTTTTAGTCGGTTTCTTGATTTTTAGTTAGATAACCTACAAGATTCAAATGGTATTGAAATTAATGATAAGGAATATAACTTATTTAACATTTTAAAGGAAATTAAGACACTTTGACACCTTGAAAACCATGCAACTTGCATTTATGACCCCTAAGTGCCTACTAAGTGACTCAAAGTGACATATAAACTAATCAAACCATGACTAAGGATAATAAGGCATTGAATTACACCAAATAAATTATAACATACCTATGATAAAATATTAGACCCATAAAACATCTAAAGATCAATTTTTTACCTATAGGGGTCCCAATTTGACCTACAAGGTCAAATTTAGTCAACAAATTGTTGATTTATAGGGGTAGTATGCTTGCTACACTAAAGATTAGTAGCCTTATCCTATCCATGGGCTCAGGGAGTCATCTAAATTCTAAAATAAAATAAGAATACTTGACACTTAAAAACAAGGATTGACCAAGATAAGACAACTAATTACCTCAACCACATAAAATCAAGGACACACACAAAGTAAATAAAACACATTAACAAGACACACATGTATGCTCAAAGTACTTAGGGAAAAACAAAAAACAAACAACTATGCATAAATATAAATTAAGAATACTTAATTTATAGGATCAAAAGGAAATTTCTTTGAATCTTCTTCCTTATGAGATGAATCATAGTGCCAAACATGTTGCTCTTTGGATTGGATGCTTGGTAGATCATACCTATTCCTTGACACTTCACTTGATCTACTCTCAAGTAGATCATCCTTAAATAGGTCTCTAATGTAAACTTATTCCTCTTGAATTTATACACATACCTCATACTTATTCCCACTCTTCATCTCATGATCAACTTGTATCTTCTTGGTAGGCATGGCTACAAGAGGAGTGGTTTATTGTTCCTTGGAAGATTGAGGCCAATAGAAGCTTGTTCTATCCTTCAAAAGCTGATGTGTTTCTCCTAAATGATTGAGATGATGGTAAATCATTTTTATTATTTCAAACATATAATCATGGGATGCACATACCTCTTGAAAGGACAGATTTGAAAAGTTATTTCTTCTTTGCATACCCATTTGAGTGTCAAGGATGCATTCTCCATTTTTGACTAGATCATAGCCTTCTTGAATAGGAGTATAACCTTCTCCAATGATTGAAAATAACTCATCCCAAGGATGATTAGAGATTTTTTCTTACCCATATATGATATCTTAGATAGTGATGGAAGAATTAATGATGATTTACTCTTCTTTGACACAAGGAAGACATTCTTCAATGTCAACATAATCAAAATTTTCAACACAAGAAATCACCTCTTTTTTAGAATTTAGAACCTTTTGAGGGATCTCAAGTTCTACCTCAACTATTATAGCCTAAATTTTCTTCTCAAGGACTACAAGAGCCTCAACTTATTTCTCCTTCTTGGTGATACTAATGCTAGGCATCTTGTAATCATGTGACCTATCCCAATGAGGCTACCAAGGAGCTATGTTTTATTCAAGAAAGAGTTCTAAATTATTATTAGCCAAATTCTCATCTTTAGATTCAAACACCATAGGTCCATCAAAGAAAAGTGTGATATGGTGGGGGAAAGATGAACTAGTTGGTGGAGGTGGAACATAGAACTCAACATCAGATTGAGAATGAATTATAGGGGATCCTTGTGGGATTTTTTGAAGAAGGGTAAGAAAACCTTGGTTTTATTCCTTCAATTTTAAAATAAATTCCTTGAAATATAATTTATCTTGATCACTCTCTTGAGGAAGGTTATATGGGGTGTGTTCAAGAATATGATCTTTTTTTGGATCTAGACCTTTCATCACACCTTGACTCAACAATTTCATTCTTGACTCTAACTCTTCAATTTTCTTGGCTAGGTTCTCTTGGAAAAGTCTCTCTTGAAGTTGGTCAGCAAGTTTATAAGGATAAGGAGTACAAAAGGGCTGATATGGAAAGCATGAGGTCTCTTGAGGAAGGGTGGGAGGGGCTTGCATAAGATCAAGCTCTTTCTCAACTTCACACTATTTATCTAGGATTTTATCCCCTTTCTTTTCCCATGATTCCAATACCTTATTCCATATTAGGATGTTAGGATTAGGAGTCTCTTCTTGAGGTAGTGATGCAATTTGAGGAGTGGATGAAGTGTTTAATAAACTTGGAATCTCCATAGGCTTATATTCTCTACCTTGTCTCCAACTTTTGATTTCATATCTAGAAGTCTTTTCTTGAGGTTGGAATGTAATGGGAGAGGGAAATGAGGGCTTATATTTCACTTTATTTTCTATTGAGATGGACTGATGCATCTACTTATTAGCTAACTCAATATTCCTATCAAGGTTTGCTTCAAAACCAAAGATTGTCTTTCTATCTTTAACTTCTAGTTGATTAGGAAAAATATGACTTTGATAAGCTTGATTGTGTTCATGAGTATGGATCAAGTAGAATTTATAGCAATATTAGGGAGGTGGATTTTGGGATAATAGGTTTGGTGTGGCTATTCCTCATGAATTCTTAACTTATCTTCTAAGGATGAAACTAATCCACTCACATCTAGCATCTCACTTGTGAGCCTTTGCCAATTTTCTCTCTCAATAGGTACCCACTCTATTTTAACTAGATCTAATTCATATATCATATTATGAATGGAATGAATAGGAAAATATTAACCATTCCCCCTTTGTGTGTCAAGATCTAACATGTACCTCTCATATCCCAAGAGGGTTTACTTGAAAGTTAAAATGGACTGATTTGAGAAGTGACTAGGTTGACTAGGAGGAGTAAGATATTGAGAAGGCTAGTTATAGGACTAATAAAAAGCATGAAAAGGTTGATAAGGGTCATATTAGAGTTGGTAAGGATCATGCCAATGCTAATAATAATCATACAATCATTGATAAGCAATGCCATAAGCTTAAGATATGTCACCAACTTGTGTAAAACAATACTCAAAACCAAAACTAGCCATAAAACTTCATTTGGAAGGAATAACACAAATAAAAATTACCAAAAATATTTAAAAGGAAAACCTAGGTTGCTTGACTAGTTGATGTAACTTTGGAGTCACCATTGATGCTTGGATAAATTCCTTCAACACTAATGTGTTGAAAGACAACACCAAAAATATTTCAACTTCTTGGACAATGAGTCCCACTGAGCATGCCAAAAACTATTGTCACTTGGATATTAAACCTTTGAGGAGATGTATCAGCTCTCATCATCCAAGTGGCATAATTAAAACACCTCTAGGATATGGGTAGCCTAAGAATGAGGTGAATATCTAGATAGGGCTATCTCCCTTGATGCACCAATTTTAGATCACAACTACACTTATAATTGAAAGGAAAAGTGAGATAGAAATTAAATTAAACTATCCTAAAGGTGGTGATATACCAAATTTATTTATGACTACCAACCAATTGCATGTCACACATGAGACTGAAAGACTAATTAGCCATACACTTCTCTAATCTAAATCTTCTCACATCATTATCTAATTATGAGGTTGCGATGAATGTTTAGGCTAGGAGGAATATAAAAGAGGCCTATAATGGAACTATTTGAATATAATAACTCACTCAACCTTGACACTTCATAAAACACTTCACATGACCTTAAAAAAGAAGCTTTCAAGATGCAAATAGATGAGAGAATGAGACAATAATTCTAAGGAAACAAAAGTCATCACTAAGAAAGATAAATAATTCAAGTTAATAGAATATAAATATTCATATAAGAGGTAAAATTAGTAGTATTTATTGATCCATGGTATGAAAATGAGTAGGGCTTCAACATACCCAGGTGGAGCATCCTTACAATAGCCAAAATGGCTAGTTCTTATAAACTTGAGAGAGAGAAGATAAGAAATAATCCAAAAGGTCATAAGGACAAGTGTAAAGATGATAAAAGGAGTTAAATGTGAATGATAATAAAATTTCAAACTAATAATGCATATTCAAAATAGATAAGTGGCACTCCAAGGCATGAAACTCTTGAAATGTGGCATAAAATTCCTTTTATTGGATCAAAAAATATCTTCATCAATCACCCATTTTTCAACGTCCCAAAACTAACTAGGGATAGTTATAATGATTTAAATGAGAGGTAGGGGTTCTATACACTATTATCCATGCATTTTTTGTATTTATAATCACTTGGATTCCTCTAAAAGTGAGCCATCACTGCCTATAGTCAAAGAAACTCCTCTTTTAGTCACCCCTCACACTTGGCCTCAAAATTGTATTTATTTATCCACTAAAATCCATGAAATTGAGTGTATTACACTTTTAAATACCCTTAATCACCTTATATTAATTATTTACACCTTACATAGGCTTTTATTTAAAGTTCTCACACTTCTCACTATCTTGCTCACTTTACCATTTTTGACTAGCTAAGACGAAACTACTTGTAGGAACACTTAGGTGTTGTTTTGAAGAATTAAATGGACATGGGGAGTTATTTTAAGTCTCAATATTTTCTCCCATATGATTGGCATATTCAAACTCCTTCTAGAACCTATAAAACACATAAAATTGTAAAAATACCCTATTTTGTACTTCATTAGTACAATTATGTATAGTAAAAAAGGATGGAGAGTATACTAAGAGATTACCCTATAACCTCAAACCAATTTAATAGTCATTATTTTCCATTAGAGTAACTTTACATCTTCATTTCCTTCATCGGGTCATTTCTAATGGTTTGCAAGGGTTTTAGGCCATTTTTTGCCATTAAACTTTGTTCATAAAAATTTGATGTTAGAAATACAAAAAAATTATAGCAGAGAAAATTTAAAGACCCATTTAAACCTCCCCAAACTCTTTATATCCCCATGCACAACCTTAGAGGATATGTGATCACTCAAAGTTACCTTATCGAGCTTGTCTTCTCATTTGCATAGGCTTAATGTTGTCTCTGAGCCAAAATATGGATTAATTGTGCTTATTATACAAGGTAAAAGATTGAATACATATAAAATGACCCTATAGACATGTAAAAATCCATTGGAATACTTACCTAAGGCTATAATTGAAATTGGCCTCCCATTTTGGCACTAGGCTGAAACCTTACCTAACAGGCATGTTTTCATACTTGAGGATTTAGAGCAGCTTGTTGAGGTTAATTCTTATGTGATTGGTTTTTAATGTTTTTATAAGTGTTATCAAACTTAAAACACCTCCTTTAAATGTCTAACCAGCTCTTAGATCATCCTTTTATCTCCTTTTCTTAAAGACTGCAAGGTTTGCACATAAGGAGAATGCCCTCTATCTGAGACAAAACATAGGGCACTTCCCCTATTTACTTATAATAGGTTAATTTTGGATAGGATTATCCAAGTTATAAATATTATTTACAAAATATTTGAGTCTTTGATCAGGTCATTTGACCCCCCAACTTCTCAAAAACCCAATATAGACTATGTGAAAGGTATACTATGTGTATGATAATCATATATTAACTATGTATTGCCATTAAAAAAGGTTTTTATGATCCATATCTTTGATCTAAAGGTATAATTATATGTCAATTCCACCATAGTGATAACAGTCATAGTGTTCACATATAACCCATGCTTGTACCTTGAAACATATCCTTACTCAGTTAGCTTGACTGATAGGCTGACCCTGTCTATATAAGTCCTCTACCTGTAGGTATAAATAACAATATTAGATATAATTAAATTGATATAGGGTATTATTAAAACCATTAATTCCATCCCATAGTTCTTTGAGTCACCTATACCATACATTTGTTAGGCCAAAGACCTATACCAGTCACCATTTGGGTCACCATCAACTACAGTTACAATTGACTATGTATGGCATAGCAAGGGTCCTGTGGATAATAATTCACCTTGGAACTTGTATAACATGTATTATGATACATTTGATGTCTTTTGGAGTTATCCTCTATAAACTAACATTGGCATATTTATGCTCAATTTCTTACTATGGATGATGTGAAGGTTAACAATCAACTGTAGGTCAACATCTTAGGAAAGAGAAAATAGTGAGTATAGGAACTAAAAAAATTATGTCACCTTATTTTGATGATATTTTAGATCATGCATACTCCTTTCATTGACTAGAACCATTTGGTCATGGAATCATGTTTTAGGACTGCAACCTTGGGTGAAGGGTCTCTTTGAGATTCAAACCTGTAGGTGATATTGATTGTGTTTAGTGCATAAAAGTGTAATTTTGGGATTATATATCAAGAAAAACATATTACAAAATCACTTTATTCTTTTTGTAATTTGGGTTCCTATGTAGAGAATATAAGACATAGTCACTTAGATGCACCAAGAGTCTTAACAACCTTGTTATATGATTTTGATAAAAGGGCCCAAAACTTAGTTTTATGATTTTAGGGAAAAAGTACCTCAATAAATTATTTTAACCTTTGATCATGGTTTACCAATCACATGAGACTCTTGTAGAGAACCAAGACTTCTCAAATAAGGAAAACTTAATTAAGACTTCAAATGGTGGCACCCTCTTACAGCATGATATGATTTGCCTATAAAAACATCATTAAACATGAAACCAAGCATGGATATCATTTAAATAGAGATACAAAATAATTTGGAGTCAACATCACCAATTGGATTATATAGAACTATCCAAATTAGAGCAAAACCTATAAGGTGCAGGAAACATTGAGAAAAAAAAACATAGTCAACTTGTTAGAGATGATTTATAAATCATAGTTGACCAATATTTCAAAAAAAATTATTAAAATTAATCTCTCTAAGTATTCTATCTCTCCCAAAAGGTGTTTGGTCTAAAACCTCTTCTATTGGATGTACCAAGCATGAACTTGCTAACTATTTATACGTGTCTAGAAGGGTGAAGAAGGATTAAAATGGTTTTGGACCCTTTTTAGCACTTCTAAAGCATGCCAAGTGATAATATGAGTTTTAGGAATATGGAGAGGTATTTTATGACCTTATCCCATGTGTCACATTCCCTCATGGGTTGTACAAGTGCCAAACTCCTCTTTTTTAGTTGGTTTCTTGATTTTTAGTTAGATAACCTACAAGATTTAGATGGGACTGACATTATTGATAGGAAATATAAAATTTTGGACATTTTATAGGAAACTAAGACATTTGGACACCTTGAAAACCATGCCACTTGCATTTATAACCCCTAAATGCCTACTAAGTGACTCAAAGTGACATATAAACTAATCAAACCATGAATAAGGCTAACAAGGCATTGAATTACATAAAATAAACTATAACATACCCTATGAAAAAATATTAGACCCCTAAAACATCTAGAGATCAATTTTTTACCTATAGGGGTCCCAATTTGACCTGTAATGTCAAATTCAGTCAACACTTATCAAATACATAAACCTAGCATGCCCTAACAAGTTATTCAACATGTTACAAAATAATGTAGAACGGGTTTTATAACCTAGATCCATGATCAAAATCATAACTAGTAATGAACATAAAACTAGATATCCAGTCAATAATATTTGTAAAATATATTGATGCACTTCATCAACATGAAATAACAATGAACCACAAACATTTTCATTAACTTGAAAAGAAATATTACAAACATCAATATTTTAAAATGATGCCATGGGAAAAATCATGGTGAGATTGATATTTTGATAAGGGAGACACAGATATGCTCTTAAAGCTCACTAATGGCTATACAACTGCAACCACCTTAATAAGGGAGACAAAAGCTACACACAGTAATTGATCCCAAAAATTCTTGTATAACCTAGGCTTAGAGAAGATGAACACCTAAAACATTGACTAACAACCTTGAATAGAGGAGAAGATCCCTATTTATACATTTTCAATCCTTTTTCAATTCTAGGACTGTGGGTTGTAATTTGAAAAATTTCATAACAACCTTCCCAGTTTCACCAAGATCCTTCCAACTAGAAAGTATTCCATGCCATGCCTAATATCTTCATCCATTTACAAGAAAATAATCATTGATCTAATTTCCTCTTAAATGAATGATGAAGATTTGAAAATAACTTTTGATTTCATGGCTAGAGATGTCTTCATATGAGCTGGAACGAGAATAATCATTTAAGGACCCAAATAGTCTTTGTCCTCATGTGCAACCATCTGGAGAAGTTTTTGATCACTTTTTTGCATAGTTGGAACTTCTTGGATAACTACCCTTCCTTTAGTACACACCATGGAACAACCTTGATTTTGTAATGATGGCACATGAATGATTTTTTATCATGGTATAAACAAAAAATGATTTGTAGTTATGATTTAAAAATATGCTCTAGAATGACTCATAGACCTCCTTCTATGCTTTGTATCATTTCCCATCCATGTGAAAATAATTAATTTTAGCTTCTTAGCCAAAATTCACCACATATTGACATTATACACACCATATTAGATCCAATTAGGCACTCATAAGGATTAAAACTAACTAGGCCACTTAATTGGCTCTAATTTAGGCACATGTCACTTTCTTCTTAGTTTTGATCCCTTTGAAAATTCCATATTAGATCTTACCATTGGATCTTGCTAGGTCGGATCAATGCATTCCATTAATTATTTCTATCCATATGATTAATGCCATTGGCTTCTCAATACTCTATCTAATGAGGTTATGATGTGTGTTATCACCATGTTAACTTTGGGCTCAATCTAAAATCTTGACTTAATATTCCTCATCGATCTAAAGGTGTATGCTTAACCACGTACTATCAATCTATGAGAATATGCTCAAGCTTTATTATGCACTATAAGCTTAACATTTTGAATTTGAACTCACACCATCCAATATTTATTACCTAAGTAAAATCATGATGGTGATTATAATTCATTGATTCAAATATTATTGGTGCCTATGGATATTGAAATAATAAATAAGTCAGATATCAAAAATAATAAAAAACTTAGGCTACAGTCTTAGACCAAGATTTTAATTCATATTAATAAATATGAATTAAAACTTTAGGCTAAATTTTTAGACTAAGATTGAAATAAAATGGGGTTATTCTAAATAAAAAGGACCATGAATTAGTTTAGACCATGAGGAACATAGGCTGAGGGGTCTCAAGACCTAAAAGGGACCAAACATGTATTTTTAGACTAAGGTTTGGTTGTTTCAATAAACATGACCAAACCTTAATATCAAAATTTAACTGAGTCCATGGAATGTTTTTTAAAATGTTCCCATCAATTTTGAATTCAAATGGAAGGACTTGAGATAGGGTAATTAGAAGTAGAATTTTAGGATAATCAAAAATAAATTTAACTTACCATTTGATAGACCAAAGGCTAGTAAAAACCTAATATTGACATTAAATCATGAAACCTAGACATGTTCCATTTCAGGTGGGTTCCAATTAATCTTACAATGCAAAGCACAAAGATCCAATGTTAGAAAATTAAGATAATATTTAAACCAAAATCATGAACAAATATGCTAACCAAAATAAGTGTAGATGATATTCAAATAAAAATAATGTGCAAACATGCTAGTAACACCCTGATCAAGTGAATTCTCATAGATATATGTTTTAAAATTTAGAGACTTTGGTTTAGATTCATAATTAGGATATTCAATCCATTTAATCAAACACCATTGTTAAGACAAATTCATGGTTAAAAGAAGTCTTACACATGCAAAATTGGGATCAAACATCAAAACCTAATCATGATGTGTGTGTGATTTTATTTCACTTACCATTTACCATAGGATTTAGAGAGCACTTTTTAGACTTCATGTCTTTAACCATTAACACTAGCTCACATCATGTTGTATATTCATTGAAAACCATTCTTTAGCTTATGGAAGGATTGGGCATTACTCTTCTATTGGCTAGGCATCCATAGCCTTGATAAAAATGGCTTTGGATCTATTCAAGACCTTACTTCACTTCTATCTAGGCATCCATAACCTTGGTAGAGATCACTCGAATCACCTTTGCTTAGAAAGTTCCTTTTGAGTTTCGTAATGAGCTCTTATTTTTTGTATTTTTTACTTTTTATAGACCATTTCAGCTTTCTAGCAAAGGTTAGGAACCAAGTTATCTAGTTTTTGGGATTTGGTTAAGTGTTTGATCTTTAGAAAATCATCATTGGTTACAAAATTTACCCTAAGAAATGAATGTTGTTTAAGTGCAAGCATGATTGTGCTCCAATAATTTAAACTTTTATCCTATATATGCAAACCTCATCAGAATCAAGTTTAGATCAAAATAAGGCTCAAGATTTTAGGGAGTAACTAGCCTATTCATTAGTCTTTACCTGTCTCCCCAAAATTAAAACATCAACCTCAAATTTTAGACCCATAGTCAACCACACCTATAGTCTTGAATTGATAAGTCCCTTTTTTGAGTGACTAGATGAAATTTGAGCTGAGGACTATCTTTATCTAAAATACTTATTAAGAGCAAATAAAAAAATAAGACAAAGTAAACAAACAATGTATAGGTGCTATATAGAAATAAGGATAGGAAAGAAAGAGCAAGAAAGAAATGAACCAAAGCCCTACACTAATTCCATAAAGAGCCTACCTCCAAGATCAAGTGGAAGATTATTTAATCTATAACAAAACCTTGAAACATGGATGCTTACATTTAATGGCTCCTTATCATGGATAGGAGCATTTGTACACTTATTTCCTTTGTATGACATAACTTATCTTCCCACCTCCATTGATCCCTTAAACCCAAGAATAAATGTAGACAATTTATCTTTGACTCATTTTTGACATCTATGTGACCATCAATGATGTCCACAAGACCTTCAAAACTTAACCCTAGTGGTTTCTACCCTGGGATTAATTTTGATATTTGCATGAACATCAATGATGTTAATGTGACTATCAATGATATCCATGAGACCATTAATATTTAAACCCCTATTTTCCTTGACTTATGCTTAATTTTGACATCCTCGTGATCATCAATGATGTTCACATGATCATCAATGATGTTCACATGATCATCAAAATTTAAACCGCTATGGTCTTTGACTTGGGCTTAATTTTGACATCCTCATGACCATCAATGATGTTCACACGACTGTCAATGACATCTACAAGATCATCAAAATTTAAATAATTTAGACAAATTTCTTTGGATATTTTGGTCTTTGGCATTTTTGTCTCAAGATTTTTGTCAAGATAATTATTTTGATCATTTTTCTTAAACAACTTCCCTGAAACATCAAAATTTACTTGGACATTATTTTTGCAACATTTTATCTGAAGCATTGAAGCACCTTCAGCCTTTTTATTTTAGATAAAATTTTTGGGACTCTTGTACAAACATTTCTCTTGAAATAAATTGGACTTTACACTTTTCCCGAAGCAATGCATTTTTATTGAGCTTTTTGTATGAATAAAATGCCCATAAGGATTTAGCTTTTAGACTTTTTGTAGTGGATAAAATGTCTGAAACAAATAGGTATTTGGGATTTTGGTGAAGAATTTGGCTAAAACATTGAATTTATTTAGAATTTTTGTGTGAACACTTTATCTAATGAAAATAAGTCTTCAGGTTTTTTTCTCTAAGATAAAAAAACTTGAAAACCTATTTGCACTGAGAAAAGTGTTTGCACAAAATTCCAAAAAAGTCTAAGGGCGTAATACACACACTTGTAATGACCAAATTAAGACTTAGCTGATTTAACATGAAACTTTACCTTGGAGTGAATATTTGAAGATAGAAATTGGGCTAAGGACTTAGGTATCTATACTCGACTCAGGTTAGACTTAGGAATTTACACTTCATAAGGGCTCAATGTATTTAATATAATTTTGTGCACTAATAGAACCAAAATTTTGAGCCACTTTAGAAGGTACACGGGACTTGATATTAATTATAGCAATGTGATTAATTATAATACACCCTATGATGTTATTGTAATCATATGGCAGAACATTGTGCTTTATTTGATTGGTTTGGGTGTCATGCTCTTGATTATGGTTATTGTTTGGATTTTGATTCTGATTGTAACTTGATTCTACTATTGATTTCACTCTTATCTTTGGTTCTTATTCCTTATTTATTATTAGTAGTTATGTTTAGGAAAGGGATCTTTGTAGATACCCATGTTTTGATTGGTGTTAGGAGGAGGTCTATGGTCCAACTCAATATTTGCATTCTCTAATTTTTTTTAATAATGTGCTTTAATTGAATGTATTTGTAAAATACATGGCCAACAACATGATGGAAATCATAAAATTCATATTCATTATACTAGTTAAGATTAGGCTGACCCTCAAGAAAGGGTTTTGACACAGGTAAAATAATCATTTTAGAATCCACTAGTTTATTGAACACTAACTCAACGAGTTACCCTAGGTCATTAAATAACGTTCATCTAGGAAATGCTTTGCATGGAAAATTTATTTGTAGTTAGTGTTTCTACTCATTTTCACTTTTCACATTCAGAAGAAATAAGAAACTGAAGGTTAATGGTCAGGGGTTAGATGATACCTGGATGAAGTTGCACACCATTATCTAGACATTGAAGGAGCTCCTCTTTGGCTGTGGAGGATGACACTTGTAGATAAGAAAGACTTAAACAAAGAAAATGTTAGATATATATAGGTGGACTACCAAGCAAATCTCGGTCCCAGAAGTGCAAAGACTTCATTGAGGGATGACAGTCCACTTATTTGACAAAAGAGTGTTGCTAGAAAGAGAAATGATGAAAGGCTAAAGAAGAGAAATAGATAACGTGTACCTAATTCCTATAATCTGCCTCTCACAGTCGCTGATGTCGATAGTTCTACCGGCATCGGTTGGTCAAGGTTACCGACGTCAATTAGTCTACTAACGTCGATAGGGGCAATGGTCGATGTCGGTCAGGGCAATGGCCTTGGATGGGTTTTGTGGTTGACAAAGGGGTCTAGAAGGAGTCTGGGTCTGTTTAATGGTTTGTGGAGGATTGTAGGATAGTGAATATGGTCTGGGAAAGGGTTAAGGTAGAGGACAAGGGTGGAAGGAGAATAAGAATGAGAGGAAGGCTCCAGGAAGAAAGTTGGATTGTCTATCAACAATTTTCAAGAATATTCAATGGACTAATCACCAATGCATTCTAAAGATACTAAAATATAAACCAGAATAATACTTAGCTCTTGCTTGATGAAGAACCATAAATGTAGAAGACTTGTTCTATTATGGCTGATGTAGGAGACCTCATGCAACATTTTAATTTGGTGTGGAGTGAATTTTGTAGAGTTTCTTAGCCTGGAGAGTGATGATAAAATGCTGATGCCTGCAAAGAGTCAAGGAGCAAGAGAATTTGGATCCTGGGAGTAAGAGAATTCACCTTCGAGCCTTACACTTGAGGTTGGAATTTAGTTTTAGGCAATCAACGTCGGTGATACCACCGGCGTCGGTCAATTGTTAACCGATGTCAGCAGCTAGAGAACGAGAAAAAGGCTATTTTTAGCCTTTTGCCCATTCTTCCATCTGCCAAGTTCGGTTGTCATTGTTAAATGGTCCAAAGGTGGGTTTAATAGGTGTGAGGATTAGTGGGGGAGTTGAAATAGGGCTTAGGTATTTATGACTAGTCATAGGGTGATAAATGGCCTAAGAGCTAAGAATGTAAGGTGAGGTGTCTAGGGGGATTATTAATTTAAAATACGTATTTTAAATTAATAAAGTATAGGTTAGGCATGTTGAATTTAGAAATGGACCAAGGGGGGGTTGACACTATTTTAGTGTCTACATTTGCCCCTTTTTGTCTTGTTGGTTGTTCTGACGAACTGTAAGATAAAAATAGGAGTAAGTTGCCCCAGGTATGGGATAAGGTCATTTTTGTCCTATTGGTTGTTCTGATGAACTGCAAGACAAAAATAGGAGTTGGCTACCCTAGATGTGAGATGAGGTATTCCCCCTCAAAGCGGGAGTTGAGGGAAGGTAACCTGATATCGGGTGCCAATTTGATAGATAGTGGATGGGTATGGTGAAGTTGGAGTGTGAACGCTACAATAGTTGGGATTACACGTATACCACTTCACGTGATAGGTAGGTCAAATTGTCACAAGTAAGGTTAAGGAGTGATAAAATCAAAATAACTGGTCCCCAATATTTAGTCATAGTTGATTGGGTTAAATGATCAAAGCTATAGCTCTAATGGTCATCGTGTTCCAAGTATCCCAGGCTCAGGAAGTGCTCCTAGAAAGCACAAAAATGTCATAAATATTGAAGATCAACTGGAGCACAATCCAAAAACACATGTGAGGGTCATAATGTGGGTTGTGGATGATTTGCTAACTATTTGTGAGGTAGCATACATGCAATCAAAACAACCAAGGCAAAGTTGTCTTAGAAGTGGTTGTGGTCTGAGGAGACAGTCACGATCTCCAAGGTCATTGGTCGAGTCAGGTTGAGTCATGGTATGATCTCAAGTGGCATGTGTTGTGGTCAGGGAGATGTATGTGATCTCCAATGTGCCCCATGAGAAGTTTAGGTAACTCACTCAGTGTCAGGGCTGATTGTTTGGTCATGATTTTGGGTTGGGTATAGATAGTTGGTTCATTAGATGGATGGATGAAGGAATGTGGCCAAGCTAACCTTAGAAGACCCCATGTCAACTGAGTGCTGCCTACATAGCCCCTATTTGAAGGGCCTCAGGCCAATGTAGTTCTCCCTAAAATGGAGGAAGAGTGTCAAAGTGGTTGATAGTTGTCTTGGTCATGTTAATGGTTTAACACTTCCCATATGTCTAATGGTACATGCTTGAAATGATGAAGGGTGTGATGATGTTACAACCTTTTCCATATTATGTGATGGTGTATTCTGTAACATTGGTGATGTGGGGTTTTCATCCCTAGCAATTTGCCATATTAGCGATGGTGTATGATAAAAATGAAATGAGTATATTTATGCTTCAGCAAGTAATGGTTTATGCTTGACATAAATTGTGTGTGGTCGATAGTTTCCATGTGTATTGTTTTCCATAGAAACTAGTGTGAATAGGCTATGATAATGTTAGTGGTCTGAAAAAGGTTTGGTTGGTTTGGTTTGGTTGTATGTGACAAAAGTGTGTAATAAGTGAAAGGCACATTGCTCTTTCATTGACAAGGACTATAATGATGGCATAGATAGGGTTTTTGCAAACAAAAGCCCCATTCATGCATTACGTCATTGACCATTGTTTTATGTTAGAGAAGTAGTCGAATCACTTGACATTAAGTGAGCTCAAAATCCCTTGAGTATGTTGGGGTAATAGGTTTGATTATGTGAGGTGTGAGGATAGTGAAACCCTTTTTAGCAAGGATAACTTTACCCCTTTTATAGGTGACCCTGAGAATGACTATAGGCAAGTCCATGACTTAATAGTTTGTCAGTCAAAATTTTATTTTATTTTATTTTTTTTGGTAGACTGATCAATGCGGGAAGTCTATGTGGGGATGTTGTTTTGTTTTGTGGTCATATGTGAAGATGATTAATGCGGGAAGCTTCTAAGAGTGTGCTATTTGTAGCAAAATTTGGGTATAGCCATCCTTTGAAGGAGTGGTCTATATTCTACTTTTTATGTTAATGTCTTTGGATAGCTGTCCTTCAAGGGAGCAGTCTATTAGTTACAGCAATTATGTAGCTGTCCTTCAAGGGAGCAGTCTACATTTATAGTTTATGACCTTTGAATAGGCATCCCAATTTTTTTATATGTTTTGTGGACTAAAGTTGTAGTCATGGACTAGCCTATAGAGGTTTAGAGGTTTCCATTTTAGTAGGACAAAGCATTCATGCTTTAAAAAAGGGTTGACTAATGTTTGTAGGGAAAAAGGGTTGAAAGGAATAGGTATGAGGATGATGAGGGTTGCTCAAGGGACGAGCTCAAGTTAAATATCAAGTGAGTGATTACTTGATTAATAGTAGAATGGTTAAAGATGTAGGACATTAAGGGGTTCAAGTTTTGGTTGGCCTTTAAGAGAAGACAGACGATAAGTCCCTGATCCATACTTGTGCATTATGATATAAGGTCTGAGCCAATTAAGAGCAAACTTGCCTCGTTTACTTCTTTCTATATTAGTCACATGTTGGTCAATGTTTGGTTGGTTGATGTTTGGTCGATGCTTGGTTGGTGTTTGGTCGATGCTTGGTTGGTGTTTGGTCGATGTCATGATAGTTAGTATAAAGTCAAATTCCCCCAGTTGCTTGTGATAGGGACAATGTTTGGCACCCATTGCAGATAATCAATGAGTTGGATAAATGAGATGAAGAGAAGATGATGAAGCTCCTCTTAGATAAGGAATGCGACATAAGGATGCATCCTGTAAATATTTTTCCCTGATAGGCTTTAGTTTGAGAGGATGAGATCTTGATCTTCTAGGTTGGAGTTTGGAATCTCAGAATTATGGACAGTGATGGAGGCAATGGTTGGTAATGATTGGACTAAGGCAGCTAGTGGTTGGGAGTCTTTAGGTTGGACCTCCACTACCTATAAGGCTTTGATTAAGGCTTGTCGATGTTGTGGAGAGCTTTGAATGAGGTCATATAAAGTCATCTTCATGGGAGTTTGGTGAAGCTATTTCACCATGGGGTCATGAATTGCCTTTGAAGAAGTGAGCTGGGATGTACCCAAGATAGAAATCTTGAGTTTGGGTGGTTGAGTAGGTTTGACAAATGGGTAGGTCCAAGGAATAACAACTTTCTCTTTTGCTTTATCCTTTAAAGGTTGTGACCTAGTGGCCACATTGATGGTGTTAATCTCGAATAAAGGGGGCAAAGGAGGTAAAGGGACCATAGTCTGATGAAGGTGAAGAGGTTTGAGGGACATGAGATGGTGTTGGATATTTGTTGACAGTATCCTCAACAAGGAGGGTGTCTTTTTCCAAGTAATGGTGAATGAAATCCTTAAGAGCACAATAATTTTTAGTGTCATGCCCAGGTGTGTGATGATAGAGGCAGATTTTAGTGTCATCAAACCAAGACAGTTTTGGTCTGAGAGGTTGAAATGGTTTAATAGGTGGGAGAGTGATGATATAAATTTGTAAAAGTCAGTGTAGTATCAAAGCATATGAACCCACTAATGGGTCCATGCTTGTTGATGCACTAGGTGTTGATGACTTTTATTTTGGAGTTGTTGAGGGAGATTTTCATACCACCTTTTGGGTTGGTGGTGTGGCCACTCGTGTAGATGACACTTTCTTCATGAGGGGTGCCAAATTTTTTAGAGGAGGTATGTTTTTGGTGGGTAAAGGGAGTAATGGAGGCAACTTGTTTTTGTTAGGTGTCGAAGTAGGGAGCACTCCTATTAAGGTAGAAGGATGTGGGCCCAAAATGGAGGGCAATGATGATGGTAGAGGAGGAGTTCTATGACGTGGTTTAGTAGCCTTCTATAGTTTGGTTTGAGGACCACTATTGTGTGAGGCAAGGTTCAAGTCTACCTTCACTTGTGGGTGAGTGAGGTTAGATATGGGGCGAACACCGAAGGATTTAACTAGTTTTGGTATGGTGGATGTTTGTGAGGGTTTAGGTTTAGATGTGGATGATTGAGCTTCTAAAGATTTAGAAGTAGAAGCCTAGTCCTCTTTGAAGACTTTGGGAGATTTTGTCACAGAAGGGTCAACAGTATGAGATAAAATGGGATGTGTAAGATAAGGAGCTTTAAGTCACTCCCACAATGCCTCATGCTCTAAGTTCCTTGAATGGAGAAATCCTAAGTTCTTAGCCAATCAAGAGAATGATTTTGAAGATGTTAGATGAGGCTTTGGTTTTTTAGAAGATTTGGGTGGTTGTGAGACTAGAAATGTGTTAGATGCAGTAATCTTGGGCCAAAGGCATGAGAGACCCATTACTAGATCATCTTCGGTCAAAGTAGGTGAAGAGGCAAGTTCTTCTCTTAGTGGAGAAGGAATTGGAGAATGTGACTCCTCAAGAGGATAGAGGGTAGGGATGATTGTACCTTCTACTTGTGGTTGAAGAGTAGGAAAGGTATGGTCCTCCATTGGTAGTAGGAAGGATGAAGGTGGGGCTAGTGGCATTGGTATGGTCAAGGCGTCCTCTAATATAAGAGAGGTTGATGGAGAACTAATAGGAGAAGAAGGTTCTTCTTCCTGTGGTGGAGGGATAGGTTGACTAACCTCTTCGGTTTGTGAAAGAGGTTGGTTAGGGACAAAAGGCAAAACCATATTGACCGTGCATATATTACGCTCTTGGGGGTCTTCGGCTATGGCTTGAATATTGTTTTGGCTAGAGGGGTGGATAGGAAAATGTTGTCTATGTTTTGGTTAGGTGACACGTTTGGGTTATCCAAGACAAGATCACCTTTGTCTAGCATATCTTGAACAATGTTCTTGAAGGTTTTACAATTATCTATGTCATGGCCTTTGACACGGTGATAATTACAGAAGTCATTCTCCCTATACCATGCAGGGATGGCACGCAAGGGATCAAATTGAGGTGGTGGTCAAATTTGGGGGAGGTTGAGGACTCCTTATTTGACTAGTTTATCCAACATGAATGCGTAAGATTCTCCTATTGGAGTATATTGACGCTGTACGTATTGTTGTTGGAATTGTCGTGTGATGTATTCTGATGTTGAAGGTTGAGGTTGGTTGGTTGTTGTTGAAGATGATGGTCTAAGTACCACAACATTTGCTGATCCCTTAGATTTAGAATTGGAGGAAGAAGATCTGGAAGAAGAAGGGTTATTTGATTTTCCATTGGGGTTTTTACTATGCAATTTGACTTTATTTTCTTCGACAGCACGGAGTTCAAGCTTCCTAGCCATGGTGAAAGCTTTGTCAAATGTGCAAAATGTTTGGACCCACAAAGTAGATGAGATGTGTTTGGCACATGCTTGTGAAAAGAGCTCAATGAGCTCAAGTTGAGGTAAGGAAAAGGAGAGTTGGTTGATTAAACTTCTCCATCAGGCAATGAAATCAGCGATTGATTCATCATCGAATTATCTAATAGAATATAGGTCCATGATGGAGACCTTTTTAGTTAGGTTAATTGAAAAGTGGTCAAGAAATAGTTGAGCTAGTTGAGTGAAGGTAAATAGAGAGTGACTGGTAATAGAACTATACCAATCAAAGGCAACACCAGAAAGCGACATGGGAAATGTGCATAGTAATAACACATCATCATGTGTTATAAGGTAACAAGCATGTCTAAACGCTCGTAGATGTTGCTGTGGGTCCTCCTTACTCTGAAAGCGAGTAAACTTGGGAAGTTCTCACTAACTAGGATATGATCAGATTGGGACTGAAGGATGAATAGGTTCATTACAAATTTGTTCATATGAGAGAACATTTCTTGAACCCGAAATAGATGTCTCAAGATTAGACACCTTATCTATCAATATCTTGATTAGATCGGTTGATGGATTTGTAGGTGGGGTGCCCCCTAGGTTGTAAGGCATTTAGAAGGTGTTAGGTGGAGTGTGTGACATAGTTGGTTGCACTTGTATAGGTGCAACATACTGGTAACTAGTCATAGGGACTGATGTTGAAGTCAAGGGTGGTTGTGTCATAAAGCTATAGGGCACAAATTGACTAGGTGCCGCCAAAGGTGGTTGAGTGGCGGCAACACTTGTTGAAGGATAGGTGGTTACTCTTGTATTTATGGGTGCAAGAGTAGGTGGGATGGAGGCAATTAAGTTCTGGAATGGTGTATAACTTTGTTGAATAGTTTGTGGTTGAGGGGGTACAGAAACCCCAATGGAGGTAGGTCTAGAAATAGAAGGAGAGGCCACACTTTGAAGATTTGTCATGGTTGGGTTGTTAGTTGATGCAATGGCCTGGGTGACCATGGGTTGAGTTACGGAGGCTATTGATAGTGCTAAAGAGCCTTGACATTAAGGTCAAGGAACCTTTCAAAGTCTTGGTCCCCTTCGGGAACAATAAGGGGTTGAGTTGGGGTTGGTTGGATAGGAGTACGTTCAATTTCTAAATTATACTCCATTTGGAGACTTGATATAGAAGGCGAAGGTGGGAGTGGTTGTTGCCTTGCATGGTCAATAAGAGTTTTGGTTTGACTACATGTCAAAACCATCCAAGGAGAAATAGATTTAGGTTCTAAAAATTATATGTTTTAGCCTTAGAAAACCAAAATTTGTTTTTTACAGCCAAAAGGTCAAGTTTTGAACTTGCTATTTTGAAAGAAATATTTTTGACAGTGATCGACGTCGATAGAAAAACTGATGTCAGTGAAGTAAGTTGCCGATGTCGATCAGATAATTGATGTCGGTGAAGAAAGTTGCCAATGTCGGTGGAAAAATTGATGTCGGTTACTATGTATTTCCAGAAACTCAGAAAACTGAAAGTTTTTGGAAGAAAGAAGAAAGTCTGAGTTGTTTTTGGATCTCAGAATGTGATTTCACCAGCTCAAAAAATTAGATACAGACATAAAAGTAGATGATGGCAAGCAACCACTAAATGTTAATTCCTAATAATAAATTTTTGAGTCATGGTGGCTTATGCCTTAGAAGAGTGTGTTTGGAAAGTTGGGCTTTTAGAACAGGTACTAAAAAAAGCAGTCTAATATTGGTTTCAGGTTAAGTTTTGGTGCTCAAAATCTGTATTAGGTTCCATACATGGCCTGGTGCTAGGAGCTTTCTCCCCTCACTTCACGATCCTAGAGACAAGCTTGGTTGCTTAGCCAATATATACTTCCCCTAGAGTTTATACTCTACTAGAGAATAGAGTGGGTTCTCCCCTTGGTAGTGAAGTCCAAGTAGGATTACTAGGAAGGGTAAGGTATCCACTAGGTGATGAAATCCTAGTTGGGCCTTCTCTCAGGTATGTTTAGATGTTTGATTTGTGAATGTGGTCAAATTGTGTAACATATGTGCACTACGCTTTATTCATAATGCATTTTTAATTACTAGATGAGCTAAATATGCGTTCAAGCAAGAACGAAATGCAATATGTTTTTAACCCAAATTGAAATGTTTTTGTTCAGATGTAAACAATTAGGAAAAGGTTAAGAGCATGAATTTCACTACTCTAAGATGCAGAAAAGAAGTGACAAGAAGAAAAAGAAAGATTCTTTTTAACTTGTGCTAATGGTGTCTTTTCAAAATGAGAAGATAGAAGAAGGATGCAAGAAGAGAAATTTTCCTAATGCACCTATATGAAAGTTTGTCTTTTAGAAGAAATGGATTGAACCCAAGGAAAACTCTAGGGTCCCACCGGGTGTGCCAAAATGTTTCTACTCATTTTCGCTTTTCACATTCAGAAGAAATAAGAAACTAAAGGTTAATGGTCAAGGGTTAGATGATACCCAGATGAAGTTGCACACCATTATCCAGATGTTAAAGGAGATCCTCTTTGGCTATGGAGGATGACACTTGTAGATAAGAAAGACTTAAACAAAGAAAATGTTAGATAGATATATGGTGGACTGCCAAGCAAAGCTCGGTCCTAGAAGTGCAAAGACTTCCTTGAGGGATGACAGTCCACTTATTTGACAAAAGAGTGTTGCTTGAAAGAGAAATGATGAAAGGCTAAAGAAGAGAAATTCGTACCTAATTCCTATAATCTACCTCTCACAGTCGCTGATGTCGATAGTTCTACCAGCGTTAGTTTGTCAAGGTTGCTGATGTTAGTTAGTCTGTCGACGTCGGTAGGGGCAATGGTCGATGTCAGTCAAGGCAATGGCCTTGGATGGGTTTTGGATGGGTTTTGTGGTTGACAGAGGGGTCTAGAAGGAGTCTGGGTCTATTTAATGGTTTTTGGAGGATTATAGGATAGTGAATATGGTCTGGGAAAGGGTTAAGGTAGAGGACAAGGGTGGAAGGAGAATAAGAATGAGAGGAAGGCTCTGGGAAGAAAGTTGGATTGTCTATCAACAGTACTCAAGAATATTCAATGGACTAATCACCAATGCATTGTAAAGATACTGAAATATAAACCAGAATAATACTTAGCTCTTGCTTGATGAAGAACCAGAAGTGTAGAAGACTTGTTCTGTTATGGCTGATGTAGACCTCATGCAACGTTTCAATCTGGTGTAGAGTGAATTCTATAGAGTTTCTTAGTCTTGAGAGTGATAATAGAATGCTGATGCCTGCAAAGAGTCGAGGAGCAAGAGAATTTGGATCTTAGGAGCAAGAAAATTTGCCTTTGGGCCCTGCAGTTGAGGTCAAAATTTAGTTTTAAGCAACCGACGTCGGTGATACCGCCAGCGTCAGTCGACTGTTAACCGACGTCAGTGGCTAGAGAACTGGAAAAAAGGCTATTTTTAGCCTTTTACCCATTCTTCCATCTGCCAAGTTTGGTTGTCATTGTTAAATGGTCCAAAGGTAGGTTTAATAGGTGTGAGGATTAGTGGGGGAGTTGAAATAGGGCTTAGGTATTTATGACTAGTCATAGGGTGATAAATGGCCTAAGATCTAGGAATCCAAGGTGAGGTGTCTAGGGGGATTATTAATTTAAAATATGTATTTTAAATTAATAAAGTATAGGTTAGGCATGTTGAAGTTAGAAAGGGACCAAGGGGGGGTTGACACTATTTTGGTGTCTACAGTTAGAGTGGTGGATTCAATGGAATATTTTGAATAGGTGGTGCCTACACTATTTACATGTGTCAGGACTCAGTAAACCCATTACCCGCCATGTTATTCTTATTAAATATATTATGATTCTCAATGATATCAATCTAAATAGGTGCTTTAGCTTGATGTGATGTTTGATATTGGGAATAGATTTTGACCAAGTCTTTGTCAATAAGTGCCTTCTCAATATGTACACCCTTATCAATGATTTCCTTGAATGTGTTAGCATAAGCAAGTCTCAGATTATGAGTGTTAGGGTGTAGGTTCTATGTAAAGATATCATCTAGCTATTTATCTAGAAGATTGTGTTGGAAGAAAGTAACTAGTCCTCTCCAAAATTATAGATAGGTTTTAAAGATTTCTTCGTCCCTCTATTTAGATTAACATATGTCAACCACTATCATCTCATGCTTGATGTTGTAAGAAAAGTGGTTAATTAATTTTTTTGATAAATAATTGAAACTCATTATTGATACTTTAGGTAATTTGAGAATCAAATCTAAGGTTTATTCACCCAATCTACATGGAAATAAGTGCAATAAATACACACTACTATAGGTTACCTCTTGGCACACAAAAAAAAGGCATCTATATGCTCTCTATGATCAACCTTCCCTTTATATTTATCAAATTTAGGTACCTCAAAATGAGGTAGGAAAGGTACTTGAAGGATACTTATGTCTAATTCATAAGGGCATATCTCATTGAACCTATACTTTTTGGTTTGATTACCTATTTGAATACTTGAGATTACCTCCTTTATTGTACTCCATTGTTAGATATTTAGAGTATTTTGTGGCAAAAGGAGATCGTTATAGTGATAATTCATAGACTAATAAGCCTAGTCAAGGTTGGTATGGGTTGAAATATGTCCTCTTGGCATGGTCTTATTGGGAATGTGCACCCTATATCTTAAGTTATATGCTTGGCTTAACATTTATTACTGGTTCTAAGGCACATAAAAATAGGTATGTTGTTGTTGATTCAAAATGTTCTATTGCTAATCCCTAGGTATCTGATGCTAATTCTGAGGAATATGTTATTTTGAGCTATAGGGAATCTATTAATTTTGAGGAACTTGGTGTTTATTTAGAATAAGATGTTGTCATTGATGGTTTATAAGCAAAACTTATTGTTATTGCAAACTAGAATAAATTAGTCTGACATTCTGAAAATTATCCACCACTTGTTGGGGTGGTGGATTGTTATTGGATTATTTTTGGGAGTGAGCCGACACTTGATGAGAAGTATAGGGTATACATTGTGCATTATAAATGGTTTATTAATGGTTAAATAACATTCACTATGTATAAAGTGGGACTTGGTTTGAAGCATTCTTTAACACAACTTGTTTGAGAGGAGTAAAAGGATCTACCTCATGGGTAAGATTAGCTTGGTCTAGTTGTAGTTGTTTAGGTAATTAATTTTTCTCTACAATTCTAATTTTGTTTAACAAGGTTGTAACTAGATAAGTCATTAAGTCAATGACAAGCTGATCTACATAGAGTTGAGTTTTTTATATCGTAGATGTAATAATATGAATTGTTTGGGAAGAATCCACCAATGGACCCTTCCCTTTGCTACAAGAAGTAATGGTTGGCTTGGGCACTTGAGTGTGAGGTTGTTTTTATTCAATAACTAGTTTTTACTATTATTCTTCTATTTAAATGAGGGTATGCAATTATTCATTTGTTAAATATGGAGGGAGTCTAGCTCTTGATTCTATCAATCTTAAGAAAGCATCATCTTGGTATTCAAGTGGGTGATTATCAATGTATTGACCTTGGTTAGATCCCATAAATGGAGGGATTTATTTATACAAAATCAATTGTTATGCTCAATCATAAAAAAAATCCTCCTCATAATTAGGGCCATAAGTGACCCCACTATGAGTGCATCTCTGTATGGTTAGAACAATACTCATTCTTTGACCAATGTTTCAAACATAGTTTTAGTTTGATTTGGATGTTTTTGATACACTATAAAATGGTCCTTATAAAATTTAGAATTAGATTGGACAATGTATTGGCACATAATGAGATTTTTTTTTTGGAATGCTTGACTTTAGTGGTCAAAATCAACAAACTATAAGAAGGTAGAAAAATCTTGGAACTTAGAGCATAGGCTAACACAAGCAAACCTAAGTCCAAAATGTGTTAGTAATATATAAGACGATAATGATATCATGGTTGGTCTTAATCACAAAATTAGAATAAGGTCAAATGGTCTAGGAACTCAGAGCATATGGTAAACACAAGAAAATATAAGGTTAAACTTTAGAAGAAAATGGATAGTGTAATTGTAAATAATAGAAAATAAAGTTGAACGGTCTAGGAAATTAGGGTGTAGGTTAATGCAAGAAAACCTAAGTTCTAAATTGAAAAAAAAATGAGTAGAATAATGGTACCAAGTGAGACAAATGCTATTATTTCAAATGATAGAGGTAACATTGAGAAAAATGGCTAAATGTCAAATGGTAATGCAAACATCATAACACATTAATGTGTAAAAAGATGTCAATGTGTAAAATATATGAACAAGACTCATAGTTAAGTAAATCCAATCCAAGTGATGTGGCACAAACACAAAGAGTATAAAACTCAAACCCAAGTGATAGGCAAGACTCAAGTGCAACTAGTTGTCTTTAAATCAAATACTTGAAAATAGATTTAGAATTTGGTTTTTAGAAGCCTTAAGACCTATTTTATTTTTTGTGACATGGTTATTTAGACTCATAATGCAAGTAAAAAAGAATGAGTACCTAACTACATGTTTCTAAGTTAAACTGATAGAAGGTGTGCATAATATCTGCCAAAGCTTCCACCAATAGAGCAATCTTAAAAAGAATTAATTGTTAATCAAAAAATAAAAGAGTGCATGTAGGTAGAGTTTTTAATCCCCCTATATATCAAGAACTAATACATGGTAAGGAACTTAAAGTTCCAAATAACCTTGGCATTCGGTAGGATGTTCCATGGTAAGTGGGGTCAATTAAGCTAAATTTTTGACTTGGCTTATCTAGGTAGTCCACAAGTGCCTAAAAAACTTGGGCACAAATTTCATGTCAATTGGATCCAAACCATATAGTTTTTTATTCAAATATCTTGTACTTTTCACAAAGACTTTAGTAATGTGCTACTTAGTGAAATTGGATGTCTAGACCACCACATGGCCTGGGACTCATTAGACTTGTCAGGCCAACCATTTAATCACTACCCAATCTAATGATACACCCAATTTATATATCCCATAAGAGAGTGGGATTGTAATAGTGATATGAGATGAAACCCTAGGTCAAATTCCTCTTAAAGAACCCATGAGGAGGTTATAAACTCCAACTCACAAGCCAATCTAAGAAAATAAAGGAAGAACTAGGTCATTTTTTAGTCATCTATGTCCCTAAGAATAAAAGGAGAGAATATGCAACATTTATTTGGATTTGACTCAAAAAAAAAGTAAAATTATGAATTTTTGGTCACCCAAGTTCCCTAAAGGGGACAAGGGGAGAACATACACATAAAGCATTACTATAAAATAAACTACTTGTTTTTTTAACAAGAAATGAAGATAAAAAAGTGATTGTTATTTTTAAACACTTATTGAAATGTGATTGAAATTTGGCCTTTATTTAAAACTTTGAAATGACCAAATAAAAATAAAGTTCTTTTCATAAGTTTTAAAGCATTAAAAGATAATGTGAAATAGTTGTATCAATGTATTAAAATCCTTCTCCTTTGATTAATTCCTTGCAAGAAGCATTAGAGGAATACTTTAAATTTGATTAGATGTCAAAAGAAACCTATAAATTAGATTAAAACCATGAAAAATAACACTTTAAAATGATTTCATAGCTACATAGTAAAGTGTAAATTTGAAATGTAGGTTAATAAAAACATAAAAAGATAGAAAGCACAAAAAGCTACTAGGAGTAATTTTATAGTTACCTGGATGATTTCAAAATTCATCTCACTGATTTTGAAACTTATCTTGCCAATTTTTTTGATTGATTATATGATTTCATAGTTGTATATGATGATTTCACAATTTTAGGCTCCAAATTCATAGTTTTCAAGAAAACTTGCAGAAAACACAAAAATATAGCAGAATAATTTCACAACTATATAGCCTAATTTCATAGTTTTCAAACAAATTTACAACTATGAATTTTTTAAAATTTCATAAAATATAGAAAAACTACAAATTGAAATACATAATAACACAACAATTTCATGAAAACTAATAGTAATTTTTTAATTAATCTTTTTAAATTCATAATTTAGCATAAAAATAGAAAAATCCCTAAAACCTGTAGAATGATTTCATTGTTACTAATGTCGATTTCAAAAATAAACTCTATGAATTCATAAATATGTAGTGAAGGTCTAAGACAAGGATGAATTCATAGTTTCTTGAGGTGATTTCATAATTTACCAACATGGTTTCACTATTTTTGGCTTTGAATTCATAGATATGTAGTAGATAAATTTGTAACTCTACAAGAAATGGACTCGAGAATGAAAAATGCTCAATTTTTAGAAAATTAGGCAAAAGAAATTGACAAAATAAGATGGTAATAAGTAACTAAAAGAATTTTGTGGGTTACAATCTCACCGAGTGTGCCAAAATGTAGAATAAGATTTTGGAGCAAGTTAGTTCATGCATTTAAGGCATAAAGAAAATGACAAAGCATAAAGAACATAATGTGATATGCCTACTCCATCGAGGGGCATGGATCAACAGAGTTAAAAAGTTTAGACAAGAAAATAAGGACAATGCCTTCCCCAAGTGGCCATCCTCTAAGATTGGTCCATTAAATGTGTTTGTGCCTAGATTTGGTGTTTCAAGTCTTCATCAATATAGTAGCACAAACCTATCCATACATATCTCCTTACACCAATGGATTTAGTTCTTGATTTGATCAATGTTGAAAGGATGATTGAAGTTATCTAGTGATAATTTCACATTATTTTTCTACACCAAAAAGAGCATGTTTAATCTATTTTTGCATAATAACATTACACAAAAAAGCTTAAAGGTTATGGCCATAGCTCATGTATTTATAGCTTTCCCAAAATGAGCTAACTAGTTTATGGCCCTCCATCTCAAGATCAAGATGGAGGGTCACAAATTCATTCAATTTTGGAGGGATAAGCAATAAATATGGTCATCAATATTTGGAAGAATGGATCATTAATAAGGCATGGATAGCCTTAATCCTGATATTTATCTCTATTATTGTCTTGTGAATGACACCCTTATGATGATGTCATGGGTGACATCATGGCCCCAATATTTTGAATTCTGAATTTTCAATAATAGATAGTCAATAAATCTCCATGTATTTCTCACTTAAGATCTTAATCAAATCTACTTTACTTAAATGATTTCACTTAGTGTTTTTATAATTTTTAGAAATTGGTTGCTTATTTAATCAAACTCATCAAAAATGTCAATTTACTTAGTTGCACTTTGACTCATGTTGAATTAGAGAAAGGTGTCAATATTTACATGATAATACCCCAGCTAGGTAGTATATACACTAATTAACACATGCACATGATGTTTGCAACCAAATTAGAGGATTTTAGTGGTCCTGAATGTCATTTTGCTTGGTTATAATTTGACTTGAAGTGAATTAGGAGAAGATAATTTTTTTTATAAAATGCATTTCCCCAATCATGGTTACATGGTTGTGAATTGGTGAATGTACATGACTTGTGTGACCAAATTATATAACTTTGGTGATTTTAGTCTAGTTTGTGTGTTATTGTGAAGATTCATTTAGATTTGTAATCTTAGCATGACTGTGATAGGAATTGGATGTCTACACTTTCAATCCTTGATTATATACACTGATTATATAATGTAAAATTCTCTTGGTTGCAGGTTAGTCACCATCAAATCACTCAAATTCGGAACACAAAAAGACAAGGTGTGTTATACACACCCAAGTAGACATTAATTTCTTTTAAAATAGAAATTTGATTATGAGATTTAAGGGGGGGGGGAATGTAGATAATATTTATGGATTATATATAACCTTAGTCTTATACACTTGGCAAACTCAAACCTTGGTTGTTTCTCTTAGTTCTAGACCTTTTCCCACTTCTGCAAGTCTTGTATCTACTCAATCGTGTACCCCTTGGTCTATATCTCTTAGTATAACTAGTCTTGTGTTGATGACTTAGGTCTTATATCTTTCCCATAATGCTTAAATATACTTATCTTCCTATTGGCTCAAAAAATTTGTTAGGGAGATAAATTGGTAACTTTGATTCAATAATGTGGGAACTAAAAACTCACATTAGTTAACAACAAAGAGAAAAATTACCTCTCCTATTAGTAGGTGGAGATACCTTTATTGAAAGCCAAAAAAAAGAAAATTAAGGAAACAACTACTCACATCTATTTATAGCAAAAATATTTTCTGTTGGGGGTTTTGTACTTTTAACTTGAAAGCACAGAAATGATTTAGAAAGGAAAATGAGAGGAATGATATAAAAGAGGGGGTAAATGATAAATGAAAGGAGGAATAATATTATTGTATCTAATTAAGTACAGAATCTACCATGATAATCTTTAAAAAAATGAAAGACAACTCTAAGTAGCTAAATATGAAAATTGACCAAAATAGCCCAAGAAGGGGAAAACACTAAATTCATGAAACCTCTCTAATTCAATGGGTGGTAAAGACATAATGCACTTTTAGGAATACAAAACACACATTGAGATAATTATATACTATTGGTAATAGAATTAAAGATAACTATCTCATATTTACTTGTAAAAGACAATGAAAATATTTCTTAGACCCCTTCAAGATTTCACATTCATAGAAATAACATAAAAAGATTTTAAAATAAATACTTAATGTGAAATCACTATTTTATGACAATTCAATAGTTATTATGAAGATAAATTGAAATTAAAGATATAAACACAAGTGAATTATATAAAAAGATACAACTCATGAAGAAACATTGAATATAAAGTTTACAAAATCTCCAAGTCTCAATCTTTATTGAGTTGAAAACAAAGTTTAGCTCTTCAGACAAAAAATTTTTAGAGTCTCACTGCCAAAAATTCCCCCCTTTACAATGAACCTAACACTCATATTTGTAATGTGGGAAGGTGGTTATGGTGTGTAACCACCTTTTTTGAATTTTAGATGGTACAAAAGTGAATTTATAAAAATGTTCCACTTAAATTGTGTGAAAGAGAGTTGTTGTAATTACATCATGCGAAAATGTGAAATTACAACATTGCACCACTTATGTGATATAAAGATGTATTGATGCAATTGTACTTATTACAAAAATAAAATTAAAAAATTTTACCACTTGAATGGTGCAAAAATGCCTTGGTGATTTTACACCACTTGAAATGTGTAAATCAAAATTACATAATTTGAAAATTACAAAGTGACATAGTGCATTTGCACGAATTAAAATTAAATACAAACACACAAAATTTACAATTGGAAATTACAAAATGAGATCTAATGTTAACATGTAAAAACTAGAAGGTTGATGAAGAATTCATTCACTTTATCCTTCACTAAAGACAATCTCGGTTATTACTTTACACTTGTCAAGAAATTTCATCCTTCATATGCTTGTCTTTTATATCAACTTATATCTGGGTAATTTCAAATTTACTTGCATGAGAATTTTCAATGACCACTAATGTTTTTCTAGTCATCCTTTCTGTTCACCAAAGAAATGTCTTCTTAGTAAGAGCATAATATTCATGTTAATATTTTTGTGAATAATGCCATATAAAATTTTAATGTTATCAAGTAACTAACATGATTTAAGGGATGAGAGGGATTTTGCAATGGTATATATATTTTAATTTACACTTTCCATTTACTTTTGGCCTCCAAAATTTTAGATTGAAAACTTATGCCCACAACCATAAACCCAACACTAAATACTACTCAACACATGCAAACATATATCCATCTGACACTTGAATTAATGTTGGAGATGCCCATGTAAAATAACTTTGTCTCATTAAAATTGCCTTATACCAATGAAAACTACAAACTTCCAGCCAATACCATGCTTTTGTAGTGAATACTATATGTAATATCCCTTCGGATACCAAAACAAAAGCTCTAAATTGCTTATCTGTATTTCTGCAAAATATCTTCAAATTGATAAATAAATCACAGTATAATCTCTTATTTATTTACCCATATGCTTACAATAGAGGACCTCTATCAGGTATATAATGAATATTGAAAATACGGCCTTAATAGCTTGAGTATTTTGCAAACTGGGAAATAAATCTGGATCTGGTACGTCTTGGCCTGCCGTGTAAAAAACACAGTCGCCGTCGTCGGTTGATATACTACCGACGTCGGTCACTGTGGGTCCTTCTCTACCGACATCGGTCTTCAGTTGGCTGATGTCGGTCACTAGAGATCTCTGCCTGCTGATGTCGGTGTCTAAGTGAATTTGCTGATGCTTATGGATTTTTCACAGATCTGTACAGACTTCATATAGCTGCCAATATAACACAATCTATATGCTTGATCCTGATCTGAAAACTATGGGCTAATACAAAGATCTATATCTGGATAATAATTGAATCAAACCCAAAAATAAAGAAATACCTGTGAACCCTTGTGATAGATTCTATATGAAGTTATCTCTCAAACTTGTAAATCCCTATGATAACTTTTGTATGAAGTTATCTCTCAATTTGGCAATAGATCAGCTGATCTCTCACAACCTCTGAATCACACACAATGAAGAGTTGACGTTCTTCAATGCAAATGGAATCCTAGAACCCTTGGCTCAGTCTTCACAGAAGAATTCTTAGCAAAATCAATAATCAATTCATAATCCCAACTCTCTCCCATGAGAAACCCTTATACCCTCCAAAGGTGTGCTTGCTAAAATTAGATTTCCTTAAATTAGACTTAGGGCTTCTTAAATTAGAACTAGGGTCTTAAAATTAGACCAATTCTTAAATTAGAATTAGGGTCTTAAAATTAGACCAAATAATTAATAATTAATAATTAATTAAAATTAGACCAAATAATTAATATTTGATTAAATCAATCAAATATTAATATCTCCCTTAATTCATGTCCGAAAGAGCCCAAACGAAAACCAACTAGAAATTTTTTGCTAAACGAAGCCAAGCCAATCTCCATCAAGACCCTCTAACCATCCTATCAGCCTATGAGGGTCGCATAATAGGCTAACCATGAACTCAGAACATGTCAACTAAAAAGGGGACATGACAATCTGCCCCTCCTAAAATTGCTTGCCCTCAAGCAATCGTTGAATTACAAACCAATCAATCCACCTGGATCCCAAATGTAGTCATGATCTCCACCATTGTCAATCAATACAAACTCCATGCCATGTCCATCACCACTCTCATCTAATGGCATCACATCATCTCTAGTACTAAGATAAGAATCCCAACATCTAATCCATAAATGAAAATCAACCGACAACTCAAGTAAACTCCTTACCTAAATAATATCTGAATCTAGAATATGAATGCTAGACATACTCATATCATCATCAACCTGTGACCCATCTGTAAGAGAAAGATGAACCCCTGCCACATGTGCTACCTCCTAAACTGTACTCACCTCAAGACAAGGATCGTCCACATGTCTCTCCTGTATTGGTGCCAATGGGCACTCGATAGCACACTCGATCATGTCATGTCATATGAGCCTCTCCATCTGATGAAAAAACATATATTTGAAGCTTTTGCCCCGTATTGCCTTAAGAATATGTTTCTTCCCATCAACATCAAAGTGAACCTCCATGTCCTTCAGATGAAGAGTAACTTCCTCAAATGAATGAAGCCACTTCATACCCAAGACTAAGTCTATATCCCCCATGCTCACCACATAATAATCGGCCTTGAACTCATAGTTGTTCAAGTGCAATGGGAGGTCTCTAATCATACGCTCACACCTAAGAGTGTGACCATCAGCTACCTTAACTCTAATGCCCTCAAAATCTTTAGTAGTAAGTCTACGCTTCTCCACAAATCTAGCATCTACAAAATTATGTGTGGCTCCTGTATCAAGAAGGGTGATGACCTTCTGTCCTGCCAAAACTCCACAGAGTCTAAATGACTCATCCGAATGAATGCTGGATAGGCGTGCCTCCTGTATACAAAGCTCTAAATCTGCCTCTACCTTAGGCTCTGAAGCCTCTACCTCCTCAGAACTATCCTACTGTTTAGAATCTTCTAATTTTGTATCCTCATAATACGCCCACATCACACAATTTGCTTTGCCCTTAGGCCTCAAAGGGCAATCGTAATGGATATCATATGGACCTTTGCAGTAGAAGCAAAGCTTCTTCCTGCGTAGATCATTAAGATCCTCTCTATCCAACGGTGGTGCTGTTGGGTTGGCCTTTGAATCATTTTTAACACCTAATTTATCTATGTTAAAATCTAATCCTTCTCTATCTCTGTTAGAGCACTTATGGTCCCTGGATGAAGAAGTACCTCTGGAGTTAAATTTACTAGATGGGGCTGCCATCTCCATGCTACGTGCCTTCTTCATAGCTACCTATAATGAAGGAGGATCAAAGCCTTTGATCCAACCTCTCAATGGTTCTGTCAATCCCTCCATGAAGAGTACTACAAGTCACCGCTCTAAAATGTTAGGAACCATGACTGATAACTTCTGGAAGGCACAAATGTAAGACTCTAGACTCCCACTCTGGCGCAACTGAGCTAACTCTCTGAAATAGGATTCTAGGTCCTTCCTATCAAAATGCTCCACTAACCTATCCACAAACTCTTGATAAGATGTAATCCGATCATGATGGAGTGTCACCATCCCGTGGTGCCACCAATCATGAGCTACTCCCTCAAGATGTAGTGTCACATATCTTATAACATCTTCCTTAGCCATCAAACTTAATGTGAGAAAGGTGTCTAACTTACTAATCCAAGCCTGCACTGTAACCTTGCCACTACCGTTGAACATCGCGAGTGTGAGTCTGCTCGTAGCATGCTTAAGATCATTGTTCTGGTGTCTAGGTCTCCTGTCTTGTCTAACCAATCTGTAGTGCTCTCTCCTCAGATTAACAAAATGATCAAAGTATGTCCTCTCTTGAACATGAGGAGGTAATAAGTCCCACTCATCATTTGTAGCCATGTAAACATCTGCAAATGGGGAATCTCCTGCCTCTTCCTCTACTAGGACTTTTGGTTCCTCTTGAACAAACATAGGACATGTAGGTCTATCTGCTATTCTGGAGTGGGCCTACTGGGGTCTCTGATTAACCGTAGCACTCCTGTTATCTCCTTGTTCCCCATTCTATGTATCAAGTACGTTCATCCTCTCTATCATAGTAGTGAGTCTCTGTATTGTTTGATTCATCTACTATTGGCCTATCATCATAGTATGATGGAATTCTCTGGTGTCCCAATCAACATCATACCTGTGGCCCCTGGGTGGGCTACCCTCACGTCTATCACTCATGATGTTTGGTAGCTGATCTAACACCTGGGTACCTTCAAGCAAGGCTCTACTATGTGTGTTATACTTGTGTGGTCCCAACTCTTGTGGCTGCATAAGATTGTCAATCCCTCAGGATGGCAAGATTTAGCTATGATACCACTGTAATATCCCATCGGATACCAAAAAAAAAGCTTTGAATTGCTTATCTGTATTTTTGCAAAATATCTTTAAATTGATAAATAAATCACAGTATAATCTCTTATTTATTTGCCCATATGCTTACAATAGAGGACCTATGTCAGGTATATAATGAATATTGAAAATACGGCCTTAATAGCTTGAGTATTCCACAAATTGGGAAATAAATCTGGATTTGGTACGTCTCAGCCTACCATGTAAAAAACACAGTCACTGTCGTCGGTCGATTTACTGCCGATGTCGATCACTGTGGGTCCTTCTTTGCCAACGTCAGTCTTTAGTCAGCTGATGTCGGTCACTGGAGATCTCTGCCTACCAATGTTGGTGTCTGAGCGAATTTGCTAATGCTTACGAATTTTTCACGGATCTATATAGACTTTGTATGGCTGCCAATATATCACAATCTGTATGCTTGATCTTGATCTGAAAACTATGGGCTAATACAAAGATCTATATCTGGATAATAATTGAATCAAACCCAAAAATAAAGAAATACCTATGAACCCTTGTGATAGATTCTATATGAAGTTATCTCTCAAACTTGTAAATCCTTGTGATAACTTTTGTATGAAGTTATCTCTCAATTTGGCAATAGATCGGCTGATCTCTCATAACCTCTGAATCGCACACAATGAAGAGTTGACGTTCTTCAATGCAAATGGAATCCTGGAACCCTTGGCTCAGGCTTCACAGAAGAAGTCTTAGCAAAATCAATAATCAATTCATAATCCCAACTCTCTCCCATGAGAAACCCTTATACCCTCCAAAGGTGTGCTTGCTAAAGTTAGATTTCCTTAAATTAGACTTAGGGCTTCTTAAATTAGAACTAGGGTCTTAAAATTAGACCAATTCTTAAATTAGAATTAGGGTCTTAAAATTAGACCAAATAATTAACAATTAATAATTAATTAAAATTAGACCAAATAATTAATATTTGATTAAATCAATCAAATATTAATATCTCCCTTAATTCATGTCCAAAAGAGCCCGAACGAAAACCAACTGGAAAAATTCTACTAAACGAAGCCAAACCAATCTCCATCAAGACCCTCTAACCATCCTATCAGCCTACAAGGGTCGCATAATAGGCTAACCATGAACTCATAACATGTCAACTAAAAAGGGGACATGACACTATAGGTTTTGGGACCAAAACAACCTTTCAAACACTCAAACCCATGGGTTTTATTAATAAAACCACTTCATTTTCAAAATACCATGAATCTACTCTTGAAACCACCATCATTCTCCATTTACCTTGATTTTAGAGAAAAACCACAAATTAAAAAGTAAAACCAACATTTTCAAAAGGTAATAGTACATGAAAAAGTGCATTGATGTTTTTGCATAAATTGCAAAAATACATTAGTGTTTTTGCATGACTTGAAATTTTCAAAAAAAATTTGCATTTGTAGGACTTGTAAAAGCACATTAGTATTTTTACATGACTTGAAATTTGAAAAAATAAATTTTCATTTGCATGACTTGAAAAAGTGCATTGGTGTTTTTGCACAACTTGAAACCTACAAATATGATTCCCCCCCTTGATTTTTGAAGTTCAAGATGAAATTTTTATACCAAGTGTTTATAGTCAAAATTCATCTCTTGGATCTGGTCTGTACATTAGGATAAAAATCAAAAACTTTTAGAGAAGTTTGATTTTACCTTAAATTTTCACTTTGGTACTGATAAGATCAAATGAATTCATGACTTCTCTCTTCTCTCTATCATAGTATGCTTTCCATGATGACAATAATATTTTTTCATGAAAAGATAAATTATCAAGATATCTTCAACACATTATTTTGAAGCTTGAAAGATAATTAGATTTCATTATTATACCAAGCCTTGTCCATTGGGCTATGGATTTGATGCCCCATTCTACGAAATTTTTACTATCCCTATCTATAAAACACCTCTAATTACTTGTATGAGATTAAGTGGGGGTGTTGTGAAATGTAAAATTTCATGACAACACTTCCATATCTATAAGTTCTAAACTTGTACCTACTTTCCTTCACCCTAAACACTAACGTCCAAGAAAGAAACTATTATCAACATTAGTGTCCTAACTTGATGTAAGTGTCCATTTATCTAAAGTCATATATTATAAAAATAAAATTTATTCTAATGGTTGGCATAAGTGATTTAATGTGAGTTACTTATCCAAAGGGGTTGATATAAATACAAGATCAACCCTCATCCATTCACCAACTAGCAAAAGACCAAAGAGACTATGACAACTTATCAAAAGCACTCTATCAAGCATTTAATTAAACAATGCTTCACTATTTCCATACTAATCATAGGTAAAACACATCTATAGGTCTTAAGTAACAAACGAACAATATAAGAGATTGATTTTCTAAGTTACAAGATAGGTCATTATTATAATTAATTTACACAATATTGTATGATTCACACATAAATCAACACATAGGGGAGAACTATATGAGTCAAAAGCCCTCTTCTGAAGTATTGGTAATGTAATCAACTTCCACTTTTAGTGGGATATTTTGGGTTAGATCAACATTATGTGCACATTACCCCATTTTTCACCAAGGTTACTATAAAGATGAAGAACTAGGGATTCACAAATTTATGAGGAACAACAATCCATGACCCAGATATGAATGCACTAGAGTGAAGGTGAAGTCAAACCTAGAATATTTTAGGTGGTTGCATCTTTTTTCAACAAGTATTATATACATGACACTTGTATGAAACCTAGATAGTAGTGTCGACAAACCATTCCAGGTTAACAACTGTGTCTAGAGTGCCAATAGTGTTAGATTTAGAATATGACAACTATTACAAAACCTCCTTCCAGCCTACTTTATTCCTTTTATAGATCCATCACTATGTTAAAATCAAAACCAACTGAGTATATTACTTATTTTTCATTTTCAATCATAACTTAGTTGCACTTTCTATGTTTAAGCTATACTAAACATAATAAATTTAATATATGCTTATATATGAGTTTAGCATTTAATTAGATTATTATAGATCTGATTATCAACCTTGTGCATTATCATATATTATTAACTCTATTATACATCCAAGGTAGTATAACCCCATATCCAATTTAGTGTTAAACACTAGTACATAATAATGATTAGATTTAGATGTAACTAACTTCATTATTTTAGCTTTTTAGTGACCTTTATACTAATGCATTCAGATCTAGGATATTTATTATCTCTTAATTGATTTATCAAACCCTATATCTTCACCCTTCTTCACCCTTGGAATGAATTTTCTAAAAACTGGTTAGTGGGCTCATGGTGTTAAGCTGACCACAAAGACCCCTCTGTCAATGGGTACTGCCTACATAACCAATACTCAAAGGAAGGATTAAAAATTATTTATTTCTCCCCTATGTGTGGGAAAGTGTGTGCATAAGGGTGAAACTTATTATATGATGATTCATGTAGTTATATAGATTGTAACTTGACAAATATCTCTCATGGGTTACTTTTTGGATGCTTTAGACCTGTAATATGACTACTTCTATGCTTGATATAAAAATATAGATGAATAGGGTAGAACAATTTGGTGGTGCCTTAATATTGTTTTGAGTTAGGTTTGGATTCAAATCATGTTTTTATGAAAAATGTCCACTCCCCCACAACTTCTTACACTTTCCCACTCACCTGGTCATTAAGTCACTACTTGGAAATAGCATTGAGAAATAAATTATCATTCTCTTGAGATAATATCACAAAGGCATTCATATCTAAAAACCTATCAAAGGATAAATACTAGATCAAAGTATGAATACACACATAGGTCAAAATTTATGGTGAGAGGTTTCAACATATAAACATTGCTTTGGATTCTATATTGATCATGATGTACACATAGAGCTAAGTAGGATAACTATGTATGGTTTGATACCTCTTCGAGGTATTATAATGTATGCATCACTCAATAATTTCATCTAGAAGTGGTTACAACTATCCATACCAACATACTAAACCATTTTTTAAGGGTCACCTTATGGTTGAACATGTTATTAGGGTCTCAAAGAAAGGATAAATAAAACAAATATTAGTACACCAGACAAAGATGAGAACACACAAGAAGCATATGTAGGTGCAAGTACAATTATTTGAGGAGTCGCAAACTATAGACACCTAAATTTCACCATTTAGTGTTGAAATACACTTTGGAACACTAACCTATCACCATCGCCAATTCAAATTCAAATTAACACCACTTCCTTCCAAAATTTAAATAATTGATTAATTCTTAATTAATTAATTATTATCATGAACACCTATTTTCCTTCAAATTTTAATTAAAAATATGGATTTTACATCTCACCCAAACATCCTCCACATTTGTCTCAACTGTATGTTGACTCATACAACTAATTCCTTAAATTCCTCAACCACCTTATGAGTAATCTTAGAACATGTCAACATCCTAGATGACTCAACCAACTAACTTGAGCCATTCTTGTTGACTCACTCAACCAACTCCCCTATATTATCAACTCATGAAATTGGTCATCATCCTCATGGATGAGGATTGATTCCTCACTATTGATTATATAAATAATTTGAAATATTCAAATAATATTCAACCATTCATCTCACTAACCTCATGCTTATAAATTGACATGTAGTCCATCACTTTCAATCATCCACCTTTAAGATAAAAAAATGATATCAGATTTACATTACAAATTAAAGTGAATCAAAGCCATATAAATCATTTTTCACCCCAAAAACTATCAAATTATCTTTACCTTGGAAAGGAATTGAACATCCACATTTAGCATTTTAGAAAAAATACCTATTTGATCACAATGGAAAAAATGATGAATAATTCATGGTTGTAAGATTTATTTATTTATGGATATATCTTTGAAGTTAAGTTAAGTTTATATTAGATTTATTATCTAGTTTTCATTCTAAAATTTCCACTTATACATGATGGCACATCCGATGGGACCTTGCCTCTCATCTTCACATCATAAGTGTATTTAGGGAGTTATTTCAATTGTTTTTATATCATTGTTTTTGTGCATATATGTTTAACACTTATCTTTGAGTTATTTGTTTGTTTTTATAGGTCAACTTTATATGTTTTTAAGTTTACTATTTGTAAACCTATAAAATAGTGAATTCATTCTACATAACAGTGAATCCATTACAAAAAATAAAAAATTCAATCATGTGTTGTTTTTACTCTTTTTTGTAGTTTTTTAAGTTTTCTAACAATTTTGATGTGTGTTTGGTCTATTTAACCCCTTTCTATTTTAGTCCTAATTTTTTTTTCTTATTTATATATTTTTTGTTTAAATCCTTTCATAACAATGAAATCATCCTAAACTTCAATGAATTTGTTAGAAACATCAGTGAAATCATCCCAAAATTTAGTGAATTCATCTAAAACATCAGTGAAATCATCCTAAACATTAGTGAATTCATTATAAAAATCAATTAAATTGTCTCAAAATTTATAAAATTCATCATAAACATAAGAAAAATTGTTACATATATCAGTGAAATCATCCTATAAGCATCTATTTTTATAGTTTCTATTTTTTTTAGTTCTAAGTTGTTAATGAATTCATTGTTTTATCTAAATGTGTAACTAAGAAATCATTCCAAAGGCTAATGTTTCTTATTCTCCTTCATTTTTTAAATCTTTTTAAACTATATTTTGTAGGTTGCCTTGATCTTTTGGCCATATAAAGACTTCTAATAGTTTTCTTGCAGGATGTTAATCCAAGGTAAGCCAAAGAAAGTTAGCTAAATAAAATTTATTTTTGTTTTTAGTTTTCTTACTTTATTTCAAGCTATATAACATTTTTTATTTTAGCATTATTATTTTTCAGTAGTAATTTAGCTCACATTTCAAGTTTTGGAGTTAATTAACTTTACTTTCCAAGTAATTACTTTTTATTGAGGTTAGAGGGGGGATTT
Source organism: Torreya grandis (assembly GCA_037957365.1). Taxonomy (NCBI): domain Eukaryota; kingdom Viridiplantae; phylum Streptophyta; class Pinopsida; order Cupressales; family Taxaceae; genus Torreya; species Torreya grandis. The sequence continues at coordinate 27,357 of JARHVA010003404.1, read as the reverse complement.
TTTTGAACTAAGGTCCTCAAACCCTAGGAGAAGTACAAACAAAAGAGAGTCAAAGGTCTAACATAGAACAAGAGATAAATTAAAACTAAATAGTATAAGATACAACCAAAATTATTCCCATAAACAATAGAAACAACACAAAATAACAACTAAAGAGAAACTAGAGCCTAATCCATGTCTAAATTTCCTGAGACATCCTCCTAGTAAATTTTCATCTTCTTAAGGTTAACATCAATTTGAAACAACAATTTTTATTTGTCCATGTCTTTCTGGGATCCACTACATTACCCTTACTTACATTTCCATTTTTTAGACATCTTATGTTTGAATAACTCCTCAAGATGAGATCTAAGGTTATCAACATTCTGAATCCCCTCATACATGACTGCCTTGCTACAATTAACTAAGAAGCTGATGTTATTTTTTAGATTCTCATTCTCATTATCCAAGATATACACTCTAAACTGTAGGCTTTGTAAATGTTGGTCATCCTTCTTAGCCAAAGATATTTGGTTCAATCTAATGTTCTCCTACTATAAAAATTCACCTTCCCTTTAAGATCCATGAGCTCCCTTATGAACCAACTCATTATGGATTTTTCAAGGTCTAATTCTTCAACCATCTTGTCTACATTTTCTTTACCCTTAAGTAAACTGATAAGGTTATTAAAATTATCATTAATATCTTTCTATTGCTTGTCCATAGAATTCTTACCTTTTTCTTTGGAATCATCTCTCACCACTTCTCTCCTTACCTCAAGAATTTTACTCTGAGCTGACATATCCCCTTGCTCCTTATTATCATACCCATCACTAGACACATTTTTTTCATCTTTAACAATAATATAATCTCCCATAGAACATCATACTTTACCCTACTTACCATATTTTCCCTATGTATCAATTGAAGACCTTGACATGCTCCTTAGGAATTTTTTGATATTATCTTTCAATTTAGAGGTTTTCACCTCATAAATAATAGTCATTTTCTCGCTATTATTCTTGGGATTAGTGACCTCAGTAATCCTTCTAATGCTCCTAGGGTATTTAATCCACACTTTTTTTTATTTTCCTAATATCAATTAGAGCACATTCCCTAGGTTTCTTTTGAGTTAAGAAAAAAATGGATTAATCGGGTTCATACCCTTAAAGTATTTATGAATGAGATATATCACCCCTTTATGTCTAGGGGCCAAATGATCCCAAATATTTATTTGTGTGGCACTTATTACATATGTTATTTTTTGTATCATTAAATTGGTCATAATACTCAAAAAATTAGAAACAAAATTTACAAACTTTATTATCCAAGAAGGATTATTTTAGATAATTTAGACTTATGTCCCTAAACTGGATGGGAGATAATCTTTGAAAATGAATAGTTTTTAATTTCTACACAAGTTGCATGTGGAGACTATGGTAATAATTTGGATCTATTCCCCATTTATTAGATTGGAGAGAATTTAAAATTATAAAATTTTGACTAATTTAGTCATATTATTGATATTTGATTTTTATTTGGACTATAGATAAGTCCAAATTATCTAAAATAGTCCCTCAAGACATACTTGTGCATATGATCTTCTCTTGATGTCACATTGGTGATGATACCTAAGAATTAGAGGTGAGTGTAAGTCTTATTTATTTTTATTTTATTAGGGGCTCTATCAATCATGTATTTCACCACCATGTAGTAGGCCAACCCTGTGTAATGATATGGTATAAAAATTGAGTTAGAGCTATCATTATTGGCTAAGTGGTATTTTGTTTTAATCGCACCATGAAGTGATGGGGTTTCATACTTCAATACTGAAGTCTTAAATAACATGGCTCATAGTTTTATTTTTTCAATGTCAAAACATTAAAATCTTACATCTGTGTTGGGCACATTGGGACTAGACCTATTTGTGTATGTCTATTAAATTAAATTCTCCCATGTTTTTGGCCTTAAAATATTGAAAGGTATATAGAAAACTCCCCTAAATAATATTATTTAAAACTTAAACCTAGGAAAGATTTTTTTACCATCTAATTTTTAGTGCATCAATTAATATTTAACACTGAGAAGATACTTTTCATGCACCCTTGAAACCAATCATAGTGGGCCATGGGAATGGCATGATATTCCATAGTTAGTGTCTTGAAATATTAGGATACAAATAATTAAATTAATAAGTGATATAAAAATACTACGAGTTATTCAAGTCCTTTATCCAAAATTTTAATCCCTTTTTGTGCAATGCATATGTGTTTATAGTAAGACTTGTTTGTTTTCTCCCTTGTGAAATACCATGTGATAAAATTATTTTATTGAAACCAAAAATATATTGAGTAATGAAACTAATAAATCAATTCATAATACAAAATCTTTAAAAATCATAAATTTTAGTCCTAAATTCAAAATTCAAAGGACTTTGTTATCAATCAATTTGCTTTTAGTAATTTTGGTATTTCACTTTCCTAGAGTCAAGTATCTATATTTTTGATTTTTTAAAGTCAAAATCCTTTATACTATCAAGGTAACCTATCAAAAGGCACATGGATATGTTGAAAACTCTTAAGTTGAGGGATGATCCTTCTGGTAATGACCCCTTTCAATTTGGTAGTCAATAAAATCAAGGACACCATGTTGAAATACACAAAATCCATGATAACAAGGAAGAATAAGGATGTTATCAAGATGAAGGTAGCCCTAAGGCTGTATTACCACATTTTTCATTCAATCAATACATCTTATCCAATAAGAACAAATTTTAACTCCAAGCCTTGAGTCTATGGGAAAAACTTCCACCCAATTTTGATGTTTAAAATGTACACCATTTACTTGCTAAAATGAAGTCTTCATCATCCATCTAAATTCAATCTACTTCACAAGGATATTTATAAGATATCAAGGTTGTCATTGCTTTATGAAATTATAGTCCCCAAGTCTCTGAAGACCAAAGCTATCTTCAATGATGAATTATCCCAAGAAAGCCATGGGTTTTCTATGGAGGCCCATACCCATCAAATAAACCAAGAGATTACAAACCTCCAAGATAATAAGATAAACAATACTTTGGTTGAACAAATTTACAACATAAATCTAAGTTTGAGTTTGAACCCAGATTCACCCTTATTAGTCAATCCAAATCTAATCATGAATGTTCATTTCAGCTCACCTATCCATAATTAACCCAATTTAAATATGATCTTGACTGTCCATTCAACCTAGCCACTCATCAACCAATCCAATTTAAACTTGAATTATTACTCAAATTTAGCAAACATAAATCAATAAAATCTAAAATTTAATTATTATTTAAGTTTACCAACTAAAAATCAAGTAAATCCAAAATTGAATGCTTATTCAAGTTTATCAACCAAAATCAATCAAATCCAAAAATTGAATACTTCTTCAAATTTTCCAATCAATCAAAAAATTAACTTCCATAGTTCACAAAATAATCATGAAAATCCAAATCAAAATATGAACTTGAATTCACTTATCAATAATCAATCAACTTAAAATCCAAACTTGAATGCTTATTCAAGTTTACCCATCAACCAACATCAAAAATTTTCTTTAGGAAGTAAATCAAATCAATTTTCAAGTTTTTCCAATCCAAATTATATTGTAGGTTTAGCTCCATCACATAAAAATAAAAAATCCATTAGTCTAAGACCATTCATCAACACCCATTCAAACTTCAATCAACATCAACCATTTAACCCCAATATTCATCCAAATCAAACTCTTGGTTCACATACTTTTCCAAATCCAACTTGAACCAAAACATGTCTATCAATCAATCCCCAAATCAAACCAGCCTAAATACTTTTAAAAATCAAACCAAGCCAAATCCATCTCCAAATAAAATCAACGCAAATCTTTTTCCAAGTCAAACCAATCCAAATATTTTCTAAAACACCACTAATACAAATATATTTAAAAATAAAATGAATTCTAATTTCACCACTAATCTGAATATCTTCACAAATAAAATAAATCCCAACTTCTCCATAACCCAATAAACCTAAACCTATTCACATAATAAATACATAAAATTCCCCCTTTCAAACACTTCCCAATCAATTTATCAACAATACATCTCATAATCAATATTATTTTTCACAAGTCTACACTAATTTAAACCCATTTATGGGTCAAACATCCAACACATTTATCTCTTCAAGAAAAAGCAATCAAATCTCACCACACTTCATTCAAGAGTAGCAAAACATGAAGGATAAGATCTAAGGATATCAAGATGGGTACCTTTTATAGATAAAAAAATACAAGTTTGATTAAATATATCCATATCAATACAATGTAAAAAATATGACAACACCCTTCCAAAAAATTTAAAACTCCCTAAATCTGATAATTATGAAGGTAAGGGTGATCCTAGGGAACATCTTAAATAATTATATATGGCATGTGTTGATGTTGCATATAGTAATGAATACATGTTAAGGCTATTTCCACATAGTCTAGGGGGTCAATCCCTATAATGGTTCTCTCATTTACCTAAAGGATCAATCTCCACCTTTGAATACCTATCCAAAAAAATTCTTCATCATTTATCATATAATATTGAAAAGTAATTGACTATGCTTGATATACATATAACACTAAAAAATGAAATGGTGAAACCTTTATCTCTTTATTACAAATATGGTATTCATAAACAAGCCATTTTATATGGTACTTCCACAAAAATAAACTCATTGCCATCTTCACAAAAAAACATTAAGTCAGAGTTGGCTCATCACTTACAACTTCATTGTCTAACATCCTTTGATGAAATCATAAAAAAAGGAGTCCAGATTGAACATAATTATTTTACCAAGGGTGTTATCAAAATTTTCAAACATGAAAATAATTATTCAAACCAAATAGATGAACCCAAGTTATTTACTAAAAATAAAAATGTTTTAGGTGAGGGTGTTATAGATGTTAAGCAAGTTCAGAACTGGTAACCTATCAACAACATCACAATACCCAGTGGTAAAAAATAAAATAAAATCACAAGTGTAAGTTCACTCAATTAGGAGATTCTTATGAATTCATTTTTTTAAATTTGGCCCAAATAAACATGATTATATGGCCAAACACCAAACCCTTATAAGAAATTTTTCCTAAACTCAAGTGGTGTCATGATAATTAATATTTTGAATAACACAAAATTAAGGGACATTCAACAAATCACTATATAAGGATAAAAAATTATGTCCAATATCTCATAGATGTGGGGAAATAGACATTGAAAATCAACCATTTACATCATCCAATAACTAAATGTTGTGCATATATAATGATCCATTTCCCAAACATAAGCAAGGGAATGGTAAAAAAAATTAGGAATAACCTCAAGCTAGTAATGTCAATCAAACTAATCACCATTTTGATTTTATAGTCAATAATGTTGATTATACCAACCATCATGTTTTTATCATCACCATAAAATCCCAATATTATGCCATTATAATAAGGCATGCCAATAATACCATTCAAAGTGCTTCCTCACTCATTATTGAGAGTATGTACAATATCATAGACCAAATTGAGAAGATGTTAACTCACATATCCATTTTAGAGCTTCTAAAAACATACCTTGTATATAAATACATATTATGTAAAGTCATTAAAGAATCAAGAGTCCCTCAAGACATCAATCCATCTAATTTTCAAGAGTTAATTGGAACTTATCTACTAAAAATAAATTTACATATGATCATTCCAGTGTCTCTTCCATGGGATATGCACATAATTTACCTTTGTATATAGAAGTCATAAGCTATAGACATAAAGTAAAAAGGGTGTTTATAGACAATGACTCATATTTGAATCTATTTACATTAATATTAATCAAACATTTTGTGTATCTTAAAATAACACTAAAATTTAATATTATCACCATTAAGGCATACAAAAAAATAAACATGAATCTATGGGAACTACAAATCTTCCTTTTATGGTAGGGCCTATCATTCAAGAGACATTAGTTCATGTGCTTGACTTGGATTTAACATACAAATTAATCCTTGGATGTCCATGGATTCATTCCATGAGTACTATACCATCCAATTTTCACTCGTGTTTGAAGTTCTCTCATGATGGCATAGAATTAACCATACACGATGATCCTCAACCCTTCCAATATTATAAATTATTGGAAGGCCATTATAAAAAATCTAATTATATCCCTTTTATGGAAGACACATATGCACCTAATGAGGAATCACCAAAGCTTAATAGTTAAATTAATCTTGACACATTACTTCAAACACCCCCACTTGGTGGTTGGTTGAACATGTCATCCACCTCCACTTTCATAGATATTCCATTTACAATTCAAGCATAAAATCAACCTTCTACATCAAAAACCACACTGTCTCCTCCATCCCAATACAAAATTATTGATAAAAGGATGGGAAAATATGAAATCCAATATGCTCATTACTTAGTTAAAATCCACATGTTTTCAAATAATCATGGTAGATCCATTTATTGAAAGGATACTCAAGTGGCTCAAACTTTTGGTAAGATCTCATTATTGAAGGTGGTTTTTTTTTTTTTTTTTGATAAAAAAATTAAAGATTTAAATTCATATTGTCTTTATTTTTATGATCAATTTAATTTCCTTAATAACCAAAATCCCATTGTCAAATCCAACATGTGTAATATAATGAATATAAAGGTAAGGGCTTTGGCATCCACTAATAAGAACCAATAGAACAAATCATGCTTATATCAAACAAATATTTACATGGTATAGGATTTAACCCAAATAATATGAGCATAAAATGTTTTCAAAGTGACTCTTATAGTGAGTATGAGGCAAGTTATTCAAACACTGAAATGGGTTCCATCTATAGCTAATTTGAAGATCTATCTATGACCAAGTTATTCCAAGAAACCATTGTATTAACACTTATATGAATAAGATTTATATAGTGGGAGAAATAATAAAAACCTATGGTTGATCACTTTTAAAATGATAAATAAATATTTGAATTATTGAGCACAAGAGACCATATTCTGATAGGTGATCACAAGAAGGGTTTTTCCATCTAGTTATATGATTTTGCATATTTTGGGGAATTATTAGCACATCATCAAATAAATACCATAAAAACATCTCTAGAAGAAACATCTAATCATGAAGATCTTGAGGAATAACTCAACCTTCCTCCAACACCCTCAAAATATCAAGATTAATTAACTCTCCTAGTTGAAGACACCATAACAATTAACATTAGGATAGAAGAAAATATAAAGATAGTCAAGCTTACCTCATCATTATTCAAGAAGAGTAGTAAACCTTCACCTTGTTTTATTAAATAATTCTTTAATTTGTTTACATGGTCTTATGTAGACATGATAGGGTTTGATCCTTCACTTGTTGCGCATCATTTTTTAGTTCACCCAAGTGTTAAACATATAAAGTAGAAACTCAAAAAATTTCATCCCAAAGTAGAATTCTAGTGAAGGAATAGATAAAAATAATAATTATAGGTTGGATTCATATGTCCCATAGATTAATTATTATGGATATCTAATGTGTTATCGATATCAAATAAACCAACCAGATCAAAGTTTGTACAAAATTTAGGGATATAAATAAGGCATGTCCCAAAGATGACTTTACTTTTCAAAACATAGATATGATTATGGAATCCACCACTGGTCATGAGATTTTATCTTTAATGGATGGTTTCTCAGGTTATAACCAAACCAAGATATCTCCTGAGGACCAACACAAGAAACCATTAACAATGCCTTGGGGAATTTAATGTTATCAAGTAATGCCCTTTGGAATCAATAATGCTAGAGCCCCATACCAGATTCATGACATCATGGAATACTATGTTAATGACATCCTTTCTAAATCCAAATCTAGATCAAAACATTGTGAGATACTCCACATATTTTTTGATAGAATGAGAGAGTACAACGTCCATTTGAATCTAAAGAAGTGTTTATTTAGCATCACATAAATAAATTTATTTTGATTCATAGTTGTGGTATATAGGTTTATCCTTACAAATTTTTATCTATCATGAATATGCCTTCACCTAAAAATCTCAAACAAATCCATAGTCTATAAGGTAAAATTTAGGCAATGCTAAGGTTTATATCACAACTTGTAGACTTTTGTCATCCTTTTACATTACTTCTTAAGAAATATACTCTATTCATTTGGAATGAATATTGTAACAAGGCATTTGAGAATCTTAAATGGTATATTTCCAATCCACCAGTCTTGATGCCACCTACTATAGGCATTTTTTTCATTTTTTATATATCTTATACACAATATGCATTAGGGGTATTATTGGCTCAACATGAAGAACATGGACCAAAATGAGTAGCTTATTACCTAAGAATAAATTTGGTGTCATATGAGCTTAATTAATCTCCAATGGAAAATCATGTCTTGCAATTATTTTTTATTCCCAAAAACTTTGCCACTACATGCTCAATAATAAAAAATCATTACCAAAATTGACCCTCTTAAATATCTCTTATCCAAAATAGATTTGATAGGTATAATGGCTAAGTGCTCATGCTTCTAAGTGAGTTTTATCTTGAGTATGAAAATAGAAAATTGATCAAGGGATAAGCACTGGTAAATGCATTAGTAGAGGCTCCTTTAGAATATCACACACCTCTCATCATAAATTTCTAGGATGAGGCAATCATGTCAATCAATGAGTTCATAGTTTAGTAGTTATACTTTGATAGGATTTTTACCAATCATGGCTTGGGGGTAGGTATATTATTGGTTACTCTTGATGTGGACTTAATTACAAAAGCATTTTGAATTGAATTTCCTTGTACAAACAACATAATAGGATATGCATCCCTTATATATGATTTAAAGCTTGCAATGAAATGAAGTATCCAAAATATTATTGTCTTTGGTGATTCAAAACTTATCATAAATCAAGTAATTGATGAATTCTAAACTAATATGAAAAACTAATCCCATACAAGAGGATGGTGGATAGCCTTAAGTTGTGCTTCACATATATAAAATTTGAACAAGTGACAATTGATAACAATAAATAAACTAATGATATAGAAACAATTAATTCATTACTTTTTCTCCAAACTAATCACAATCAATTTCTTGTAGAATATTTGATGATACCAGCTTATGATACTCTATATTTTGAGATGGTTGTGAGGTGGTTGGTCTCACTTTTCCTTGGCACAATGACATATATGAATACCTCTATAACAAAACCTTTCCATTCAACTTAACTCATAAAAAATGAAAATACTTTATCGAATGCACATCATGCTATATTATCCTTGGTGAAACTTTATATCAAATAAGTTTTGATGGGACTTTGTTAAGGTGTTTAAATTCTGAAGAGTCCACCTTCGCCATTTGATAAATTCATGAAAGAATTTATAGTTATCATTACAATGGCATATTATTTGCTAAAAAATACTTGTGTGTAGGCTATAATTAGACTAAAATGGAATTTGATTCTTGTTCATATGTTAAGAAGTGTGTTCTTTGCTAAAAACATGGTGATCGTATACATAGTCCTTCATAAGATTTATAATCCATCACTACACCTTGATAATTTTCCAGATAGGGGTTAGATGTCATTGTTTAAATGAATCCCAGTTATTTGTATGGCCACAAAAAAATTATTATAGCTATCGAATACTTTACCAAATGGTTTAAAGCTATGCACTTAACTTTTGTCACTAATAATAAAATTTCCAAGTTTATCTTACACCATATTATTTTCCACTTTATAATACCTTACAATATCATCTATAATAATGGAAAATATTTTAAAAAAATTACATCAAGTCCCTTTACCATACTTATCATATTAAACACAATTGGTCCACTCCATACTACTCACAATGAAATGACCAAGCTGAGACAATAAACAAAAACATCCTATTTTTTCTCTAAAGAGTTACCAATGCATTTGGATGTGATTAGCACACATAACTATATCCTACCTTATGGGCATACCACATAAGCATCCACACACCCATAAAAACAACCCCATACTCCCTTGTTTATGACACTGAGTCAATCTTACCCATTGAAGTAGAGATCTTATTCTTACACATATATTTAAAAAATATATTTGATGATGAATCCTATCATATTTCACTCCTAAGTGAACTTGAATTACTTGATTAGAAATGCCTTAATTCCTTAAACCATGTATAAGTATACCAAAATCACCTTTACCATATCTATAATAAGAGGATTAAAGCCAAGGAATTTGAAATTAATGATCTTATTCTTGAATAAAATCATCAAAACACCAATGTAGAAAATGAGAAGAAAGGGAAATTCAAACCAAACTAGATGAGTCCATATATAATCATTAAAGATATGGATATGGAGCTTACAAATTGGCTATTGAACATAGAGAGGAATTTTATGAGCCCATGAACATCATATACCTCAAATGGTTCTATGCCTAAACCATTCTAGTTCTTTTGTACATATATTAAGTGTAAAAAAAAATGAGAAAAATCAAGAAAAAGAGAAAAAATAATATGTCCAAAAGTGAAAACCACATTACTGGCACTTTGGGCAAGTACCATGGTGAAAAATAGTTATTGGCACCATGTGAAATCCGTTGTCTATACACACCCTAGTTACTTGTGGGTATCCCATCACATTTATCACTTGTATATTTCCATTAGTCACTTATTCCACCATCTAATCATGACATGTTAGCTTAGATTCTAATGCTTAAACTTGTGTAAGCATGTCATTACTCATGCTTAGGGAAATATATTGTATTTTACCCTTATTATCTCTTATTTATACATCCTAACACACAACACTTCATTTATCCAAATATACAATACATCTATATTTGAATAACATCATAATTCACTCACCCATTTTTGGGAGGGAAATCACTCATGTACTCATCACAACATTAAAATACATCATCACTTGTTCATCCTTTCACATATTGGAATAAATACATCTTACCAGATATCCCCAACTAGACTTTGTCCATGTCAGATTATGTAGGCAACACTTAGATATGTGGGTTCTCCAGGGTCAGCTCAGATACCAACTCTAACATCCCCTTCTTAATCATGAATCATTTCAACATGACTTCAATTTTCCTTCCATCACCATCCAAAACAATAAATATTTATTTTCTAATGACTTTCTCATTATATGTTCAATGTTATCATGGATCTTGATTACTAAAGGTTAAACTCTAGCTTAAGACATACATAAAGTCATTTTCTTAGTTTGTGTATCATTTACCTCCTTGTGTTTTTTCATTGTCATTCATTTAATTTTTAGTCATTTACTTATCTTTTGTGTGAACTTTTATTTTATTGTGTGTTATTTTTCCTTATTTGTCATATTTACATAGCTTTTTATTGTTACAAATGGCTTTATTTTTTTTATTGCTTCTTGAGTCAAGTTCATTATGTTTATTACAAATGGTGTATTTATGGTCTTAACTATCATGATGCACTAAGTCTTTCACAAATGAATATTTCAATCCTTATGCATATAACATAATAGTCATCGGGGTTACTCCATACCATTGGTGCATATTTTCATATTCTATATTAATAAAGGTTGCTCAAATCTTACTCAATTATTAATGTTAGAATTATTGTTGTAATATTAAGAAAAAAAAGGGTAGCTATCTAAACCATTCATACATACATTATTCCATTTCATTTTATACCATAATAAATGCTAAAAATATTAACATGTGATCTAACATATCAAAATAAGGAGAACCAACTACTTAAACATATTGTATCTATCCATCTCATCATCTACCATACATATAAAATTAAAACACATCTATAAAGTCATACCATATCCATTTTAAAACCATAACACAAATTCAAGACAAAAATAACCATGTGTGTGTGTGTGTATAGAATGTGTCAAAATACATTCATAAAATGATACATCTTATAGATATGTATACATCATTATATCATATCACTAACCCATAAATCTATCTGACTCTACCAACTAGACTGACCTCCCTAATTTTGACCTCCTCATCAATTAATCTCTAAAGAAAGGTTCCCATTATGCTTGTGGTACTAACTCCTCATATAAGATCATGTAATAGGTAGCCTTCTCCATAGCCATCATGACCTTATCCAAGGTTTTCAATTGTCTAGGACCTATCAATAATCTCTAGCCTCTACCAACTTAACTCATGTAGTATCCCTCTCTCTCCTATATCTTTATATCAAACCCATATTGACTAGATTTTGAGTTGGTAAATCTTGTTTAAGTAGGAATCCTTATCTCCTATACCCATTTATCATCATCCTATCAATATCAACTTATAACCTATCCACCTCTCCTTGTAACTATATGATCTCTAATGATCTCATCTCTACTTATCTATCCAAACCACCTCTATCTCCAAAAAATCCTACTATTTTGATGTTTCAATCCCTAATATCCTCATATAACCTATAAATAAGTGTTTTTTCCTATACTAACCTCATTGACTCTAATGGACCTAATCCATCACCTCCCTCATATGTGCCTCTAGTATAGGCCTCATCTATGTATCCTCTCTAGCTCCATCACCATCGATGATAACCAAAGGAATCTCTCATCCTTCTCCATCTCCCACAAACTCTCCCATATTTACATCTTGAATCTAGTCTTCTATAGCTTTTATAACCTCTATATCATGCATCTACTCCCCATATCTATCTCCTTCTCCACCACCATATGCTAGATCAGCTCTCATAATCCTTGCTTATAGGCCTAGACTCTAGGGACATGCTCTAAATGTATCATGTAATCTCTACCTCCATGACTTAGGTGGCACATATGGATATATAAGCCTCATTGGTTTTTTCTAATTTAACCATGTTGTATAATTCTCTATATCTACCACATCCCTCCTAGTATAAAATGTCACTATCTATACTTGTGCCAAATTTGAGCTACAAACCTAAAATCATTACCTTCCCCCTACTATTCTCTCTAACATAATACTCATGCAAATATATGAGGACCTATTGGGGTACCATGTCTAATGCCAAATTATCTCATCACCTTATGAGTTCTACATCAATTAATAATATACTCATGGTACCCAATAATATAACACTTAATTATCACATAGACTAAGTGTCTCACATCCTCTTTCTAGTGTGGATTAGCCTCTTTGTATGGTATTCGTATCAGTTGATCAGTTCCTAACTCATCAATCACCCTCTTATAATAATCCACATCTCCCAAATGTGTATGTTTTACCCCTACATATACATGACATCCATATGAAAATGGATCCTCTGCTCTCCTCCTCCTTATTTGGTTTATAGGGCACTTAATACCAAATTATCCTAAGACCACACCTACAATGGTGTGGATGAGCCTATAGTAACACCACTTGTATACACCACATGGTGTAAATCTTTATACAAGTGTGTCATTACACATGGTCCCTAGGTAAACTATGTATCACTCTTTATCATATCTCTAATCACATCTAACAAGACCACTATAAATAGTCTCCCACTCTTTTTAATTAGTACAATGTCACTGATAATAGACATCAGTACAACTATCAATGCATCTATATCTAAATACATGCAAACATCAATATCTATCCCATCCCTCACCATCATAATTAGGTCATCTCTAAAAACCTTGTATAGTGTTACTACCTATGCACCCTCACTCTAGTAAACCTATGTGCCCCATATCAGAATCCTCCATACATCCTCTAAAGTGATAGTCATATCATTTGTTAGAAGGTGAAGTGTCTTGGTCTTACTCTACCAGTACATTAAAATAAGACCTATCCACTTATATCTTAGGAATCTCAGCTATATAGAACAAGCCCATCACCTCTATTATCACTACCTCATAATTTGTAAATCTCACCAATAACTCAATAGCTCTCTAACACCTCTCTCATACACATAAAATAGGTAATCTCTCTTACAAAAAATTAAATGAACACTATGTTATCCTTGTTCAGCTACATATACATCATATAGTCCCACATCTATTCATTTATTATTATTTCACAACATGTCAATTTACAATCTTAACCTTTTAATGATTTCACAATTTATTATGGTGATTTATTCATTCTCTTTGATGATTTTACCATTATGTTTTGTGAATTCACTAGGGTTTTAGATGAATTCTCTATGCTTTTAGAAGATTTTACTGAAGTTTTCAATGATTTCACCACTTTATTTTATGAATTCACTAAACTTCATGATGATTTTGCTACAATTTTAAACACATTTTCTAAAGTTTTTGATGAAATTTATGTGACATTAGATGAGTTCAGGGAACCTAACTGCTAACCTAATATTTGATTATTTCATCATTTACCATGATGAATTCACCACCATCGATGTTGAATTCACCATTTTATAAATAATGAAATCATTTTGGCATAATTTACTTGGCATTAAATGATAATAAAACCAAAATAAAAAAACTCAAAATTATTATTTACTATATCACTGCTCCCCTCTAACCTCTGGTGAACTCACATAGGCTCACTTCGATGCCTATCTACTGGAATCTGGTCTATTTTCATTTCTAACCCTAGAGAAAAATCACACAAATAAAATATAGAAATCAAAAACAATGAAATGAATTTGCACAAATGAATTTAAAATTAAAAACCCTACCCCTATATATATTTTGAATCATCTTTCAAATATTTTCCCCCTTGTTTCATTATTTTAACATTTCACAACCAAATTTATCCACATTTTGTACTAAACATTAATCAAAGTGATAAAAATATTTACCCATTCTTGCAACCATCAATCTTGTAAAGTTTTATCATACATTGGAAAATAATTATTTTTCATTTTATAACTCATAACTTACCATCATCAAGATATATTGTTCCCACATCCACTCATGTGGCCCCTAAGTCCTAAGCACTATCCAAGAATGTAGTTGATAAATGGGAAATACTCTTTTTCCAACTCACGCTTTAGCAATTATATGCTAGGGGAAAATAATTTTACATGTTTTAAATCTTAAAAGTGCTTTATCAATTTTATTACTTCAAATTATTAATGGTATTAATTATAACCACTTCATTATCTTCCCTTCAATCATTTCAAGTGTTCATCTACTTTTACACATAAACACTCAAGGGGCATCATCACATTTATTTCTAGTTACCTGGGGTAACTTTCTTCTTTTTAATCATCTACACTCTACTGTGTCTACTATTCTTCGAAATGGTATTACTTCATAACACTATTTAAAATATGAGAAAATGTAGAAACCTAAATTTCACCATTTAGTGTTGAAATCTACTTTGACACACTAACCCATCACCATCCCCAATTCAAATTCAAATTAACATTGCTTCCCTCCAAAATTCAAATAATTGATTAATTCTTAACTAATTAATTATAATCATCCACACCTATTTTCCTTCATATATTAATTAAGAATAAGGATTTTACACCTCACCTAGATATCCTCCACATTTATCTCAACCATGTGTTGAATCATCAAAATAATCCCTCAACTTCTTCAACCATCGTATAAGTCATCATAGAACATTTCAAACTCCTAAGTGACTCAACAAACTAAATTGAACCATTCTTACTAACACATTTAACCAACTCCCCTTTCTTCTCAATCCATGGGATTGGTCATCATCCTCATGGATGAGGACTAATTCCTCACTGTTGATTATTTGAATAATTTTAAATATTTAAATAATCATTAACCATTCATCTCACCACCCTAAATCCTATAAATTGATGTGAAATCCATCACTTTCAATCAGCCACCTTTAATTTATTAAAGTGCTATTGAATTTTCATTACAAATAAAAGTGATTCAAAGTGAATCAAAACTATACAAATTATATTTCACCCCAAAATGTTTCCCAATTGTCTTTGCCTTGGAAAGGAGTTTAACATCCATATTTATCATTCAAGAGCAAATCCCCATTTTATCACAATGGAGAAGGTGACAAATACTTCACATCATAAGTATTTCTTGTTATCGATTTATTTATTTTTTTGCTCTATCATTGAAGTTAAGTTTAGTTTAGATTAGATTTCATTATTTGATTTCTTAGCTATCTTGCATTCTAAACTTTCCACTTATTCATAAACATACACTGTCTATATAGACCTTCATATATAGTTTAGACATTACCAATCACCACATGGGTCTCATTATTAATGATAATGTCTTGGTAGGATTTGAGCTACATTTTTAATCCAATCCATGATAGAGCATTCAAAAAATATTTTAAAAACAAGTGACAATAATTATGAGTGACATAATAAAAAAATAAGCTAAGTACATCCCTCTTTTTTAATGCTTGGTTAATTTCCAATATCTTAAGTGTAATATCAATTTATCCATTTCTCAATTTTTATTAAGATATTATTGCTATATTTATACATAATCCAAATTATCCATAGTTTTAATTTATTTAGATCACATGAATCTAAAATAGTTAAAACTAAAAAATGATAATCTATCAGTCATAAATGATATCAAATTTCAAATTGTTCTACTATGAAAAACCCTAAGTAATGAGTGGAGGGCACACATGCTTATGATAGTGGTTGGATTTGTATCCTTTTTCCATCCCCTCACCTATGGTATGTCACTAGGACATTATGCAACTAGTGTTTTGAAGAATAAAGGTCCTAGTTTTTCTTACAGGGATCCTGCTCACCCCAAGACCATGTCAGCTTCACCTTCAACTTCTCCCACTTTATACATTATGGAGAAATTAGATGAAGTGTCTACAGTGGATATTTATCTTTTTGAGGTAGCTAGATTAATTAATGAATTTAAAGATTAGCTAGTTATTTTTAGGTTTAATATATTTTAGCCCTAGTTAAAATATTTTCTACAATGAGTTGAGGCTACTTAGACCAAAGACTGTGTGATCCTTTTTTATTGTAAAGGGTTTTTCATAGTCTAGTTTCTTAAAATTAAAGATCATCAGAGAGTTTTGAAGGAGGGACCTTGGTTTTGGGTAAGATATAGTCTCTTTGTTACCTCATTATTATTTAATTTTGATCCCTAAAAAATAGTGGTGTCTAAAATTCCATTTTGGGTGTAGTTTTTAAATCTCCCTCTTCCCTTTTGATACACCTCAATATGTGAAGCTATTGGTAACATGCTAGGAAGATTCAATAAGATGAATTTTGAGTGGTATAAAAAGGGACATATGCTTATTTACATATTTGTGAGGAGATGGACCTTAGCAAAGGTCTTCTAGATATAATCCAATTGAAACATGATAATTCCCATTGGATCCAAACCTTGGATTATGAAAACACTACTTTTAGATGTTATTTGTGATACCAAATTGGCCATCTCTAGGGGGTTTGTCCTCATGAAAGCAAGCCAAAAAATAAAAAGGATCAGTCAGCTCGTCCTAAAGGCTTTCAACCATATTCACACGCTTTTACAACTAATGTCATAGATAAATCTAAAGATGGCCCAGGGGAGAAATAAAGTTCAGTTTTGATAGATTCCTCTTACCAAATGACATTTAAAAATAATTTTTTAGGGGGTGGTATTAATAGTTCACATGAATCCAAAAATTATGAATCTAGTAAGGATCAACCCCTATTTGAACCTCGATAAAATCATGTGATTTTGATATTTATTGATATCCTGATGGATATTAGTCATCTAGAGTACTAGACTAAAGTTCAAAAGCAAAAGGAAAAAAGGTCATCTTATGGCCATTAGATTTATTTATCTTATATTTGATCTTGATGGACTTTTATAATATTGACATGTTTCACCCAATATGGCTTGGATTTTGGGTTATAAATTTTCTACATATCGTTTTTGTATGACTAGCATTGTACTATAGATTATTTTATAAATAAAATTATGTTTTTCAATCAAAAAAGGTAAAACATTATCATGAACCCAATAATTGACTTGAGCATGAAAATTCATATCTTTCCTCCTATATCAGGGTTTTAAATTTATCCTTTATTAAGGTTTAAAATTCAAGTGTAATCTTTTATTTCTCCTTTTTATTTGATAAATTTTGGTTTTTTACTATTTGCCCTAGAGTTTCATGATTATTCTCCTAATTGGGTTTCTCCTATTAGGTTTGTTTCTTTTCTTCATACATTTTCAATTGATTTATAATTAAAAAAAAATTCAAAAAACTTGGAGGTATTTCGTAGTCACATTGATTTAATCAAAATCCTCTTTTTGTTCCCTAAAATCCATATTAAATTTTTTGAAATCAGGGTTTACACAATTTCACTAAAATTGGACTAACAAATTAGAAATATTTTTAATTCAAAACAAATTATTGATTTCATCCATCTATTTATATTTATCAATACCCTTTTTTTTTCCTAAAATTCATCATTGTTTTCTCAGGGTGGCCGATTCTTTATTAGGACCTTGTCAAATTGATCTTTTGCATACATACACCCTTAGGATTTCATTATTTAGGCATTGTGTGATTGTAGTCATAAGTCAATTTTTTACATCTACTATTATTATCCATGGTAATAACAATCATGTATATAATTTATTTATTGTATCATGCATTTTTAATATGAGGATAATAGATGAGTGAAAATGCAATAAAATTGAGGATGATATTATACATGTGGAAATATTAGCTCTCCTTATTAACACATATCCCATGAATGATTAATCTAACCTAATTTTTATTACTACTCAAATTTAAAGGGAATGTATGAATCCTTTTGTTTCTCCTCCCCCAAGACCTCATTGTAATGATAGCCAACATTCTTTCCTTGTTACTTGCCCTAGGTTTATATTAAATACTATTATACATTATTTTGGATTAATGTATCTAAATAAGATATAAATTTGAATATTAACATTGTCTAAGCTATGTATAAATTAATAAAATTTGATTGTTAATAACATATGTCCAATAACATTTTACTATTTATGGAAAGAATTAGGATTACTAGGGTACTTAACTTGTTAGTTTGTGCAAGATTGAGACTGTGTGTAGGTGGCATAAATGACTAACACTAGATTTAGGGTCACTCAAATTTGGAAATTAATTATTTTAAAATTATTGAAAGAATCTAATAATAGTTGAACAAATGCTTCAGATGTAGATGTTTGATATCTAATGTAATTATCCTTGTAACATGTACTTAAGTATTTCAACATAGATCACTTCACTTACTTGTAAACCATTATCTTTTGTAATATTAAAATATATATGTGTGCACAAGTTCAAAATTATATCTATTTCACTTAAAAACCATAGATCCACTTTTAACACTAGGTTTTCCATTAAAAGGGAAAGATAGTGTTGGGTTGAGCTAACCCCATCCACCTTCCACTAGGTGGCTAAGCATTGCCTATGTTTATAGTAATCCAAATGGGCTCAAAATACACATAGTTATCCTAGTTAGGTGCATTAATTATCATTTAGTATGGATGTGACTTGTAATATATCTTTTGACACTTGAAAATGGGCAAAATTGACTTGGTTTAGATACTTCAGACTAAGCTAGGGCTTGATCCTTGCGTCTAGTTTTTGGTTAGGGATATTTAGGGAAATATTTCTCAATATGCAAGAGTTTTAATGTGATAATGGAAAATTTCTTGATATTTTATAGATAGGAATAGTTTTATACCTATTGTGTATAATAAATGACTCTTTGGTTAACTTATCACACCACCAACATGCAATATATATATATATATATATATATATATATATATATATATATATATATATATAGACCCATAAGGATGATTTAAATTTATAAAATTAACATTGCAAGGCATGCATAAAAATCTTAAATAGGTGGAAGGATTAACAAATATGGTTATATATAATTATTATTAGAGTAATAGATAAAAAATTAACAATGTTTTGATGACCAAAAAATAGTCTGCTTAGGATAATTAGTATATTAGACATAGACTAGGGAATTCCTATAGGTGACTGATAGCAATTTGGGAAGGTTGATCCCATAAAAGGTAAATAGATAGTAAATAAGGGTGTGTAATTTTTGTAAGGTAAATATAGGTCAATACTAAAATTTTCAAAATTCTTATACTATATTTATGTGTCTAAAAATGCCCCCCTTTTATTCTATTATTAAAAATGTTAGAGTAAAAGCATAAAGAGAATGTGTATCTCTGTGTATAACCAAAATCTATCTTTGGGAAAAGGCTAAAAATGTCCATATTTATCCATGTAAACCTGAAACAAAATATGCAAAAATTAATGTATATATATGGTATAAAAATATTCAATAAAATAGATCAACAAAATATTTAAAATTTGAAGAGAAAAGAAGGAATACACATGTAATTGATAAAAACACATTACTCTACGAAACCTTGGATATTAGGGTGATTATTCCCTAATGCACAAAGTCACAGGGTGATTATATCCCAAGGTGAGTGCCACTATTAAATACCATGGGTTGGGAAGATAAATTCCCCAACCCTCATGAAGGAGTAGAGTTAGGCCATTGAGTGTCATAGAACCTCAACTACACTACTCATTTAATTTATCTTAAACCTAAATATGGAAAGGTGAAGTCCCATATTAAGCTCATATGTAAATTTAAATAGACTAAATCAATCACTAAATACATATTTTAGATTCAAAATACTACCTTAATTGACTTCACTACTAACTTTAAAATATAAAAGTGCATGGATGAACAAAATTCATGCCCCATAATCTAATCAACTATCCCAATATGATATAGAATTACATAAATCTATATGTCACTCTACCCCCTATGCGATGAATTTGATAACATCACTTATACATTTTAAATGTCTACATTTGCATTTCATATACCCTCAAATCTATCTCAATCTAAATATTTATTCCATAAAATGAACCAAACTAATAATCTGATCTAATATGAACCCTTTGAGTCATGTAATCTATCCAAAAACCTCATTTATTTATGTATACAAGATTAAATATCTCAAAAAATCCACTAATATTCCCTTCCTCACCTTGAGGTGAGGAATGTAGCCTACACATTACTCCTCTCGAAAGAAAAAAGTTACAAGCATCAAGTTATATGTAATAATTTAAAACGTGTGCTAACATGTCGAGAATATGTCATCATAGTATAATTAGATCATCGAATCAAGTATTAAACATGTATCCTATGGCATACAAGTGTCATTTATAGATAGATATAACAATTAGGCATGCCACAATAATATTCACAAATATAGGCACTGAATAGTAAACCATGTATAAAGGTACATGGTATAAATCATGGCATTACACATAGTAGTAAAAAGGTGCATGATACATTTCATGCCCCCATAATCTCAATTTTTTTTATAGATATAACCACACATAAGAACAAAATTAAATCACACACAATACAACTCACTATCACACAAAAGAAGAGGTACACATAGTACACTCAATGAACACACAATGTCAAACAAGGCAAGAGACACACATAATGACCAATCACTAATACACTATGAACTTCAATGTTATTCAATGTAAGAATCACATACAATGAAAAATAAAAGTCACACAAAATGGCAATGGATACACAAATAAAGATTCATACAATGATACACTTAATCAATCAATGTCACACAACAAAGAAATATCCACACAAAGAATAATTAATGATTAGTCTATTTGAAATTAAATATCAATAATGAAGCACAGAAAAATTTAAGCTACTTTATACCATCAATCCATGTCAATATCATATACTATCAATATCCATGAAATGCATCATTATAGAATTTATAAACTATATCAAGACATGTAAGCAATCAATGTAGCCCAACATGATAAATGGAAAGGTTATATATATATATATATATATATGTATATATATATGTATATATATATATATATGTATATGTATATATATATATATGTATATATATATATGTATATGTATATATATATGTATATATATATATACATATATGTATATACATATACATATATATATATATATACATATATATATACATATATATATACATATATATATACATATACATATATATATATATATATATATATATATATATATATATATATATATATATATATATATATATATATATATATATATATATATATATATATATATATATATATATATATATATATATATATATATATATAACCATGTGGCCTATAAAATGAGATCCCCTCATCAATGGCATGCCACTTAGGTGTATGAAAGTGATCTAGTCATGGTAGGGGATCCTAGTAAAGAGATGCCCTTAGACATGTAACCAAAGTCACAAAAAAAAAAAAAAACATTCATTCTCTATTATTAAATGAAAATAAGACTTAACACCATCTATATTTTGTGACACTATACCCACTATTCTATCTCCTTAAGCTTCTTTGGGCTTTAAAATTATGGTCTCTCTTAATTTTAGACTTTTAAAATTTTCTTCTGAGATATCCATCTATAATTATTAACCTTATTTCTCTATTTATATCTACTACTATATTCAATGTGTTGACTCTTCCCCTGATATTCACTCTTTTGAGAGGAAAATACCCATTTTATTCTTGACCTAAGATATTTTCCCTTTTCCATATCATTGGCCTTCTTCAATTCTCTATAAAACTATTTGTGTTTCCTATGGAATTCATTTTACCAACAACCCCATTTATGATTTAAATATTATGGATACAACCATTTGAAATCTCTCAGAAATAACTTTCTATAAGACCCATAATGCCCCATTTGGTGTTTTGTTATGAAAATTGTGGCCACTTCAAATTTTGTTATGTCACTTACATTAATATGGTTTTTTTATAACAATGTACATAGGGTTCAATGGGATTATTCCATGTTTATTAATCATAGGGTCTCTATATAATGGGCTCAAAGTTGTTCCAATGATCCCTTTATTCTCCATGGACATTATATGCTTTGTGAACTTTGAGAACAAAGGACTAAGTGAATTATTGAAATTTTGGGGACTTTGAAGGACATGAAATCTATTATATTTTTACTCTTTTAACTCTATGTTTAATGGGGTATTCCTAAGGTTGTGAACTCCAATGGGATGTAGACCCGTTAGATTATCTAATCCACTTGAAAAACCTTTCAGGTCTAATGTGGACTCTTTTGGCTAAACTATTAAGTACAAAAACTTAGTGGATAATATGGCCACCATAAATCTTAAATAATATGTATATTTTTATTATAATAAACTTAGATACTATGGGTGACCTCTGCTAGGCTACTCAAAAAATATGTGAAGCCACCAATAATTATTAACACTTAGAGATGTATGTGTGACCTTCATAACATTGTAGCTTAGGGTTAAGAGAAGAAATATGTGTGACCAAAATTAAAATGAATCTTAGAGATATATATAGAAATTTTACTTGAATTGTGATCTTTGTGACCTAAAAATATGAACAATTTACCCTTATTGAAAACTACTAAAAATATCCAACTATAATTAATTTGGGTGATGCAAAATTGCCTATTCAACTTGGATGATCTTACATTAGACACCTAAGGTAATTAAAATTTAAGATCCTAATCACATGGATGGAATAAGTGGTAAAACCACTCCTTTGGACACTAAGATTGATGACCATGGCATTACCTTCTAGCACACCAAATATCTCATTTACTTTTCTCTTTTTCTCTTCCATTTCTATCTTCTTACTGGATTCAAATCCAACTTATTTTTCATATCTATGTTAACTCTTTATTATTTTTTGGGATAAAACCTACCATATTACATCCACCTATTCCAAAAATTTCTCTTATTTTCACCCACTATTTAGGAAATTCACCTTCACCAAATGGTTTTCTTCTTCTTTTTCCATCTACCTATGGGATTAAATCCACCTCTATCCACCACCTCCACCAAGATGATATTTATTTAATATTTTATTATATTTTAGGATTGAACCCACCAATATCATGTGAACACCACCAAAAGGATTCTTTAATTTTTCCATTCACTTTATAACCTTTCATTGGATACTTCCACCTCTCACTCTTATATAATTTCAAATCCTCTTTTATCATGGTTTTCATCTCTTCCTCTAATTTTATCTTTGACACTACCATATTACTTATGGATTATTTATTTTAAATAGTATTAAATTGATATTATTATCACTCTATTTATTTATCTATTGTTAACTCAAGTGTCTCACTCTCTTCATTGTAGAAGGCCTATTTAAATGCCTCATTTCTTTCCATCTCTGCACCTACACATTGAATACATCATAAATCAATTTGAAAACATGCAAATTAATAGTTCCCATATGTGATTCCTCCATATTCACACTAATATATTTATTTACACCAATATTCAACTCTTCAAAGTCTCTTTCAGTCTCCTTGCTCCTCAAAACAATGCTTAACTATCCTTATGACACATTTTATTTCTACTCTTCACTTATCATCATCTTTACATCAACTCCAAGGTGATTGAAGTATCATTATTTCTCATATTCCACATTTAATTATATGTCATGTGAGTGAAATTTATAATTTATCTAATATTTTCCATATCTCTCATGAGAGTCTTCTCTCTCACATTTGATGTTGTAAGTGAAGTCCCTTTTGTTCCACTTCTTCTCATTGCCTCTCATACACATAAGCATGCTAGGATGAATTAAAATTTGTCATATACTTTTTAATATCCTTAGTCACTAAACCTACACATAAATCAGCCATATGAAATAATTAAATAGCCCCCACAAATACTTATTCTAGATCTTTTACATGCATTAAAGACATGTTTTCCAACTCTTATTTTCTACTTACATTCACATAAAATATTTAATTCACAATATGGAATTACAAAGGCCCATTATAAAAAAACATAAATATTTATGATCACCTAAATCTTAAATTGATTTTGTTATTATTCACATGGATGGTCTTCAACCATATTTTCATCATGTGTGTTAACATGCACTTCATCCATGTCCATTTTTCCTCCATGGAAACTTGAAACTTGTTGAGTATGATGTTAATTTGGGAACTTGATTATTAGTGTTACATTTAGTTTATTTTATGTGTTATGTATTTAATAATTTTATTTTAATTCATCTATGTCTTAAATTAGTTTTTGGGTCAATTTTAGACACTTTTCAAGAACTTCCTAGAAAATAGCTAAAACTCCCAGTTAAGTCTAGTTCATTGTCAGAGTATTCAAATGAGTTCTTAACTTGTAGGGAGAATTTTATAAGTTTTTTTAACTAAATTTGAGAGTATTTTAATAAATATAATATCATAAATAAATTTTTGGATGCCACTTTTTTCTAATTATAACTTGTGGTAGTCAAGTGATAGTGGATTCTTGCATAATGACCAAAGAGATATCAATTAGTGTCATTGGTACTCTTAGTTATATCTTGAGTTTATTTTTAGTTAATTTAAGTTGTCTTAAAGTATAATTTTATAAATATAATAATATATTACTTATCTATCGATTAAATTTATTTATTTACTTTTTACTTTATACTTTTCTTAAAATAACTTGTCGTGCAAGTTTTTTGTAATTGACTAGTTTTAATATTTATTTATTAAAAAATAATTATGCAAAAGTGTGGTGCAATAATTAATTTTAGAAATTAGTGTTAAATATTATTATCTATAATTTTTCATTTAAGGTATTCATATGTAAATATATTCAATCATATGTTTTTGGTTTTGAATTTATTCAATATAATTTTTGGTTAGCAATTTCACTTACAATACTAGTTTAACAACTAGTGATTAAGAGCTTATTTTCAATCCATACACATTAAAAACATTAATTTTATATTAAATCCATTTTTAATAAACAAGGGTTTCAATCCATTATCAAAAGAAACAATGGCTTCAATGAATTTTGTTTCCACAAATATTCTTATTTTTAATGTTGACAAATTTGAGTATCCAAGAGAACAATTAAAGATAATTATTTTATGAAAATGATTTTTAGAGTTTTATCCATGGGTACATACCACCTAAATATTGAAACACCTTGAAACAAGATCAAAAAAGAATAAAAATGGATGAAAAAAAAGGTAGATGCACAAGCTTTCTTCTATCTTTATAGTGTTATAGACTAGGGTATTTATACACGAATTGTAGGATGTAATAATACACAAGTCATGGAATACCTTAAATAATTAATTTAAAGTCTATAAAAAATAATATAAATAAAAATATACAACTTTAAAATGAATTTTGATAATTGGAAAATGTCAGATTTTGAAGGAGTTGGAGATTATTGCATAAGGTAAATGATTTAGTACATAAAATGAGGGTTTATGGAGAACTATACAATATAGTGTTATAATAAAGAATAATTTAAGATATTTAAGTCAAATATAGATGTATATTATGATAAATATTAAATATTTTATGAACATTAACACTATAAGTGTTGATGAGTTAGTGGGTTCTCTTTTATCGCATGAGGATAATATGAGACTATACACATGAGATCAATAATAAGTATTTGAAACCAAGGCAAGGGTTTAAAAGACCAAAGATAAAAAAAAAATCAAGGTATTAAAAAAAATAAAAAATAAAATGGGAAATCCGAAGATAAATTTTAAAATTAAAAGTAAAAGATACTTATCATTATTTCAAAAAACTAGGACATGATAAAAGATTACAGGGTACTAATAGCTAAGAATTAAAGTAATCAATAGAGTGAAAAGAAAGAATTTAAATATCAATAAAATGAGGAGAAATATAACTAAAATTATTTATCACATGTATTTTATTAATAAATAATTTAAATAAGTTGTTGTCTCTTGATTCAAGGTGCTTAAATCATATGACAAGTCACAAAGATGGTTTCAACAAGTTAGATGATTCCTTTAAAATCCAAGCAATCAAGAGATGGAAAGTCCATCCAAATTGAAGGAAATTATAAAATTTAAAATATATATATATATATATATATATATATATATATATATATATATATATAAATTAAATAATTTAATGGGGTAAAATATTGAATTTTATTTTGAGGGCTTACAAAGTCCTCCACATGTTTCTAGTTTAACAAGAAACAATACTAGCTCTTTGCAAGAGACTAGTCATCCATATTCATCAAATTCAAGAAAGAAAAAGTGGTTTTTGAATATATTCCAACAAATAAAATGTTGGATAAAAGTTCAAGGAAGATTAAAATCTAAGAAGGTAATTTTTTTGATGATTATTTTGAGGAAAATACTATGTTTACATTGTCATCTATGGCTAGTGAACTTAGAAGCTATGAAAAAGCCAGTCAAAAGAAAGAACGAGTTGATGCTATGAAATTAGAGATGGATTAAATTTATATGAGTGATAAATTAAATTTATATTAGCCTAAATTTAATAAAATATATCATTGGTACAAAATACTTC